>CALSBV010010890.1:1593795-1654279 GCA_943590825.1 Bovichtus diacanthus | reverse complement strand
TATATATATATATATATATATATAGATATATAGATAGATAGAGAGAGAGATAGATAGATATAGATATATAGATATAGATATATAGATTTCGGAGTCTCTACATTTTTGTCATGCTTCTTATGATAATTACATAAGGTGTATATGTATTGAAGCAGAATATTTCGTTAGATAAAAACGTGTGAATTTTGTAGATGATTACATCTATCTTTTTTCAATACATTTTGACTTTTGGACTGAGGACTAATATTATATACTAATATTACGGCATGGCTAAAGTCTGCCAAAAAATATGAAGTCTCCTAAATCAATGACAAAATGAATTGTAGGCTGTGGGAATAAATGGTAAATAGCAAACATGAAACTTGCTTCACTGCATAATTGGATATAACTCCCTGTAGGAATATTTCAGTCCTGTGTTAAGTTGATACCAATAAAAACGCCCAAAAGTACATTAAGGTCACTATAATGTAGCCTATTCAGTTACACGGACTCATTATAAGTTCCCTGCAGCTGGCACCGTCAGGCATATATGCCCTATATATATATATATATATATATATATATCTCGCCCAAGGACACTTTGACATGTTGACCGCAGGGGCCGGGAATCGAGCCTCCGACCTGTAGATGACCACTCTACCTCCTGAGCCACAGCCACCCTTGTTATAGTGATATAAGAGCAGCTAGAGTACAGTGAGGTCACTAAATGTAGGTTACTCTCTTCACTACCACCGACTCATTATAACACAGTGATTATCCGTGGACCTCTGCGCACGGTTTATACATTTTATTCGCAAAGGATTGACACATCAAGTTTGTTTTCCTACCATGTGACCCCAGGGTTGGCTGTGTAGGATCCTACACACTGGTCTATTAAACGTCACCCGTAAACTTCCACTGGTGAGCCTGAAAATAAATGAAGACATCAGTTCAGTGTGGCGCCATAAGGAGACTGTAACCTCCCTCAAATGAATACATGATCTAACTGTTAATTGTCTGGAAGTTCCGGTAAACGTTGTACTATATTTGGGTTGGAAAACCTGGCTTATAAAGACAAAGCATTTAATATCTAATAACTAATGAAGTTTAGCTCCTTGTCTGCACAACTGAAGCTTCAGTGAGGCTCACTTCTGAGTGAGCTAATTGTTTTCCGCCAGCCTCGCGTGCTGCAATGACCAGCTCACAGTGAGCGGCCGTGACTGCTCGCCGGTGTCCAGGCATGTGTTAAAAACCTCCCCACAGTGCAACACGCCGTGGACTCATTTCACATTCTTTTCATTGGGAGCCGTGTGTGTCCATGAGTTTGATATTTAGTTGTTTGTGTGAGTGTGTACATTTCTGTGTCAGTGTCTGCCTTCGCTCTGCGTGGACAGCACATATGTCCCTGTGTGTGTGTGTGTGTGTGTCCGTGTGCAGGCTCGTTATCCTGGCACGGCGGCTGGCGATAAAGGCAGCTACGCGTCTCAGCGTGATTTGTGTCGCCCAAGAAGTTTCCTCTTTTCCACACTCGGTGGGAGACTGTTTGGCTAATCCAATTTAGAACCGGGAAAACACATTTCTTCTGTTTACTGTCTTCCTTTACTAATCTGTAGGAATGATCTGTGTACAGAAAAAAACGCAACTTTGTTTGAAAAGTACATATTCGTTCCAAAGACGCATTCCAACTAGGATTGCCATTATCGAAAACAAACGTGGTGCAAATGACCTAACTAAATATATGTGTTGTGTCCTCACAGTTGAGGATGAGGAGTACGGATTGACAGACGAACCAAGCAATTTGATAAAAGGGAAAGAGGGGTCCTTTTGAATCACTGAGAGTCTTGTACAAATAACCTAAAAGGGTCAAACCACCAACACTTAAGAGCCTTTTAAAGATCTCGACAGCACAACGAGCCTTTGTTTGTGTCAAGTGAACATATGAGTCGAAGGTAAATGTGTCATGGTTACACGGATACGTCCCGTTAACCACCATAGTGCGGCCATCCACGATAGTTTGGATCCACGTGTGTGTGTTTAAATAAAACCGTGTGTCACAGATTGGCTGTAGGCAGAATGGAAAACCAGATCTAATCTAATCGTATTGCTTTGCCTCCGCTTTATAGCTTCAGCGCGCTGTAACAATTATTGTACATGGGGAAGTATTTTTCTGCAGCAAGTCACTGAGGACACGTATACGGAATGGCGTTCATCCAGTTTGTTGTTACTCCTGCCCGTGTATTTATAGCTGCACAGAAAACAAGCTTGTCTTCACACTAAAATAATGTGTATGGAGTATGTGGCGTCTTTGCTATTCCAATAGGTTTTTGTATTTGGGTTTATTTTTACATTTGCAATGCTAGCCCATAAAGACACATGTTTTCACCTTGTAAATACAAAGGTGGGTAAATTGAGTTCTCCAGTTATTGACCCGCACCCAGTTTAAGAGCGAAAGAAACCCTGTTCTTTTCGGATATATATTCTTTTGGGCCTTGCATTTGAAGGACTAAGTTTGTATGACAGCAGCGAAGTAAACCCATGTATTTGGAAACCCTGTGAGACCTCTGCGACCATGGCAGGACAGAACATCTGGAGTGGATTTTGATGTTCTGCAGCGTCTGCAGAGACTTCCCCTTCTAATTCACAATTGCATCATGGATAACGGGGTGACATCTCCTTGGCACCAGCCAAAGGTGTCCTGTCTGCTTTATGGGCTCCACCCAGCTGGCTTTGGCCTGCACTCTTGTCTTTGAATCATGCATTTTGACAAATATGAAACGGTCTCTACTGCCATGACCGAGCACGTCTCTAGGTGCGGGTTTGATTCCCTAAATCAAATCCGCACTTCACCTCCAGGTCAGCTACTTACCTCTTGCTGCTTCATCTTATGTAAAATACCAAGCTCCTCTTTTTTGTCTCCTCTTACACTTGACTGTGTGCAAGTTATGCAACGTGAGATGATGTGCTTTGTCACCGGGTTACTCCATAGCCTGATCCACTTCATTCAGCCAGTGACTAGCTGCTCTTATTTTCTAAGGCTATGGCATGCCTTGCGTAGGCTCAACATAAACTCCACTTCTAATCCCTCTCACATTTGCTGAAGGAATCTCCCAGCTCACCACATCGTGTGCCTTTTGTGCTTAGGACCCTCACCAAAGTCTGTAAACTTTGCATTACATCATAATCCAAACTGAAAATGGATTTTTTTATTTTTTTTCCCTCCGTAGCATCGATTGGACTGCATTTTGTATTACATTTCCATAAAGCTAGAGGACGTGTAAGAGACGGATAAAACACAAAAAGTTCAAAGTCAAGGCAGCAGAGGTTGAGAGATCCTGACTCTTCGTCCCAGTCCTAGTCAAACTTCCACAAACACTTGAAAGTCTCATGTCCAACCCAATTTATAATTTCTTTCACACGAAAGTAAGCTCCCTCCAGAGCCACAGAAAAAAACTATACAACTGGTTTCGTATGGCGAGTAGTACTGAGAAGTAGAAGTACTCTGCATGTCGAGGGAAGTGACCTTTTTTCTGTAAAACTGGCCTGAGCAGTACTTTTTCAAACGTTGTGAGCAAGCAGCGCTTCAGTAAATAATCATTTTTTAGCTACGGTTAAACACAATTAAGTTGTCTGTTGATAATACATTCTAAAATCTGCAATTACCTGAAGTAAATGTGGCTTTTTTTCAACCAAATATCAAGCTAATTAAACCAGATGAATTGATGCCGTCATGTTGACTAATTATTATCGGTACGTGGGGTCTTTAAAAAATGATTGCACACAATTTTTGGGGAATTACATGCACATGTTGATTCTTTCAATTAATGAGAAATCATCATTGAAATAATACAATTATTGAGAGGAATAAATCAAGTGCTTCCATGTACGCGGAATAACATGTGTGCCCTTGTTTTATTACATTGTAGACAAATGTGTTTCTTTTCCTGTGGCTTATTATTATTATTATCATTTGATTTTGAGCTATTTTAAGAAACTCGACTGAGCTGAGCTTGTTTGTCCTCAAGCACAGTCCATACAACATAAGAAAAATGATGCTATGGTGAAATGCTCAAATACAGCATGATAAGATCTAATAGCTTTACATTTGTACTACCATTACTGATTTTCAAATCCCCATATTTGAACTATAATGAGACGTATAAGGGGAAGCTTCCATGTGATTTTTGAGTTTGAGACACTAACTGTTCATAATTTATGCTCATTAGAAATGGCACAATAGTGGGACATATAAAGAGCCTATCTTTATTCATTCAAATAGAGGTCACCCACACTAGGTGTCTTTCTTCTGTAGATTATAAATTGCTTCTGTGTGTCTCTCAGTCTCTCTTTCTCCACCCACCACCTCTCAGCGTTTGAGAAAGTCGACTGAATTTAAATGGGATAAATCATAAATCTGATTAGGCGAATATTCTCTGTGATCTGGAGGGCAATATGGAAGAAGGGTGATGAATTGAAAATGATGAGGACACTTCTTTCATTTTTTTTACATATATTTTTTTCTCTCCTCCCTGTCTGTCTTCCCATCCCACTCGCTGTCAGGAGTTTAGTTGAATAATTTACTAGCAGGGCAATAATGTGAGGTACTTCATTAGATGGAAAAGCTCTCCGGTGTCAATGGAGATGTCTCCTAATTGAGAAGCCTTTGATGAATCCCAATCAGGACCGTGACAATTTCAACCATCTCTCGACGTATTGCAGTAACCTGTGAGAGGTTTCATTCCGCTCCACAAACATTCATTAACTCGCTATTAATGTTGGCTCAAGGTGGACTGAAGCACACCTCCCCAACCGGAGTTAAGATGCCGGTTTTGGATTGAAAACTCTCACAGAGCTGCGTGACGAGGGGTGTTTTTCTTTTAAACTCTAAATTCTCATGGACTGAAAGAGAAACACAAGACATTTTAGACCCTTGGGGGGGGACAGACAACAGAAGAAAAACAGTCAGTACACTTCCTCGTGCTGATAAAGGTCAGTACTGTAAAAGGAGTCTTAAATGTGGCAAAGCATTGTTGGGGTCTGACACCTCCGACACCACCTGAACCCCAACAGTATCAGGACTTTTTTCCCTACATTCCTGCTCTGACAAGGAATATACTGCAGCTGAACTGCCTTTTTACTTCAGAGAAAATAAAAGAGTCATATTTAATCGCGGCAATCCTTTTTACATTAGGCTGAAGATGCATTTCATTACAGTTTGTAAGGTCAGGAGGAAGCATCGACTTCTAAGCCTGATGACTTCACATTATTCAGTCTTACGCCATTACCTGCAAAGGTTATTAGCTCAAAGTTTAAGAGCTTTACTAGAGTTTGAGGTTAATGAAAAGGAATGACATAAAGTTATTACTTCAAATGGGTTCTTTGCTGGCTCTGTGGTGCAAGATATTCCAGGAAGAATCCTTAAAGATTTTATAGAAACACAAAAGGTTTTACCGACTGACAAATGGCTCTGTATGTTCCAGTACCGGTAACGGTAGTAGTTTCATGTACTGTTATGTTGTCCACCTCATTTATTCTTAGAAACCCTATAAGTTGAGTAGACCTAACTAAATACTAAAGCAGTGATTCCCAACCAGAGGCACTTGTACGGTGCAGTTGCCAGGGGCTATGTGGAATGTTTGTGTAGAGTAAAAAAAAGTAAAAAAAAAAAAAAGACCTGTAATGAGTAGACCAACCTTTTTTGCACTGAGGGCCGTTTTCATGAAAGACAATGCAAAACATTTAATTTAATTCTTATATATATATATATATATATATATATATATATAATGTAAATGTAATTATTCGCATTCGTAATAACGCACTTTATTTATATTATTATTACATTGTAATATATATAATATAATATAATACATAAAAATTTTTACAATAAATTTTTTTTAAAAAAGTCTTCTTTCTATGCGGTCCGGTACCAAATGATCCACGGCCCGGTACTGGTCCGTGGCCCGGTGGTTGGAGACCCCTGGAGTAGATCACCTAAATAAAAAAAATGTAAAAAGGCAGTTGTGAGTTGATTAAAAAAATATATATATCCACATGTTGAGTCAGCTGTAACACCTGAAAACTGCATGTTGCAGTTTAGAGAGCGTGAAAAGTAGCAAGCAAGCAGAGAAGTCTAAACAATTAGCGAAAAGTAGTGCATGAATTGTCGAAATAGCAAAATTAATGGAAAAAATATCAGATGAAAGGTCAAAAAGCTAAAGGCGGTGGAATATATTTAGATATATATATAATAGTTGAAATAGATAAAAGTAATGGATGCGCATTTGATTGGATAACTAAAGGTTGAAGTTATGTATAAGGAAAAAAGTTTGAAATTAATATCGGTAGCTAAAAGTTGGCCTATTGGTTGAATTAGTTTGAAAAGTAATGGAAAAATGGGTCAAAAACTAAAAGTTACGTATGAATGGTTGAAATGGTTAGCTAAAGTAGTGGATAAATGGTGCGAATCTGAACATGATGGATGGTGTTGACGAATGGGAACTTGAGTTCATCGGACCGGACTGTGGGGATGCATCCGACAACAAAGGTCGGCTGTACTAGAGTATTCTGAAATATTCCTCAAAAGTACAAGGAAGAACTTGATTTAGGGAGTGTCATTAGATAATACACAGGCTTTTAATACATCCATATATATATATATTTTTAAATGATTGCTGTTTTGCATGGCCACACATTCAGATCTTCAATTACACAATTCATAGAATGTGGGCTCATCTTATATATACAATTATATATAACATTTATCACTGTCAGTACCCCTGCATTTATATAACACACTTTTCTTTTCTTTTTTACATCCATTTCTCTCTAACCTTGGTGACCTTCTTAGCCAGGCACATTAGATGTATCTCTCCGTATGACTCAGTGAGCATACAGAGTGAGGAGTGTTTTATCATGCCAGAGACACCACAGAGGAGCAGGCCATTGATCTGTGAAACCACAGTGTCAAACCTCTGCTCTGTGAACAGTGTGTTGACTGCAAGGCTGCACGTAAATTGAAACTTTGTGATCGCAGAGGTTTTAATGCTGCATTTAAAAAAAAAAAAAGAAACTTGCGCTACCTTTCTACTGTGGTACGCGAAAAAAAAAATGGTTGGGCGTTATGGACTATAAACTTGAAATGTTGTTATCAGCCAGTCACACTTCTCATCCCATAGCTATTAAAAACCTGTACCAGTCAGTGGTGCATGGTGGTAATGTAATAAAGGCTCATCTCAGGGTTTAGACTAGTAAAAAAAAAAAGCTCACATCTTTGTGTCATTTATCTTGGCATGAGATGATGTAGGCGGCTGTGACTCGGCATACTCTGCTTTTTGTCAAATGCTTCAAGGTCAGTGTGTTGACAGGGTTGCGTCTTCTCTCTGATTTTTGATATCACCTTGAGGTTCGTGGCCCCCAAAGTTAAGACCATGGTCTTTCTATGTGAAGGTGGCTTGCTCCATCCTTCAGGCAGGAGGGAAGTAGCCCTTTAAAGGTGGAGGAGTAAGGCCGTGTACAGACAGGCTGCAGGACTGCATGAAAAAAATCCTTCCTTGTGACATCATAAACTGCGGTGTTTATACGTTCAACCTTCAAACTCAAGGAACTCAAAATTACCTTCCTTATATTTCATCCTCGCGCCGGCACTTGACGCAACACACCCTCACCAACCCTTCCCCTTTACTTTTTTGGAAACACAAATCTGTTTTCTGAACACCTGGTAAGGCCATGTTCCGACAGAGGGATACAAGGCACACTGACGATGCTAGCAGCATTCCACAAGGAGAAGAGAGGGTGAGAGGTGGTGACTGACCATAATGAAGAACTGAATATGGTGCAGCTTTGCTGCCAATTTGCTTTGCTGCAACAGCAACACAAAATCCCCTCTGCACAAAAAGCATTTTCCCTATAGACCACCATTCTAAAAGAGACTCTATTATGAATTTTTAAACCACGAAGATATTATATTTCTAAGACTTTCCCAAAGCCTTTAGCATTTGTTATCTTCATTTCGCCATCACTATGTTAAGTCTATGGGCCAAAAGGGACCTGAGCTTATTTGCTAAAATAGGGTAAAGCGTTCTGCGCTCCAGGAGGACTGTGCCGCTCCTCTTCCATCTTGAGAGGACCCATCAGGCATCCAGTAGTAAGTGTGCCTCCCACTGGAGGTTTAATGGGCAGGGCCACCTGTGAAGGAACCCCTGGGCTGACCAAGGGCGTGCTGGAGGGAACGCCTGGGGATCCCACAGTTGGTGGAAGTTGCCCTGCAGAGGCATGTCGGCTGTGCCCTGCGACACTGCAGCTACACTGCGGTACTAGCGGCTAGCAAATAGAGGAGTGAATAAATTGATTCCCTAGGGTACACAATAATTTGCCATCCACACAATTATCTATAAGCAAGCGACGCATAAACTGCACACATTCCAATTTTTCTGCCCCCCGCCTTCCCCACACATATACACACACACACAGCCTCCATATCTCCCACAGATATAGTATCCCAGTGACTGGTGCATTTGAGCCACAAACCCCTCCATTTCTCCATCGCTCACTCTCGCTATCCCTCCATCGCCAGCTGAGCGGGGCGTCGGGATGCTATCACGCCCCAGGCAATCAGAGATACAGTCATATGTCACAAATAGGTGTCAACTCTTATTACAGCGGGGAGGGGGTTGAAGGCAAGTGAAAACTCACTTATCAGAAAGGACATAGCTGTGACATACCCCCCACCCGCCACCCCCCATCCCCCCACCCCCTTCCTCCCTCTCACCCTCTTTCTCCAATTGCCCAGCCTGTGCTGGAAATAACATTTTTTTCCTTCACAGGCTGGCGATATTTGACCAATAACAAAAATGTAATACTTCTCCCCTCCGCTCCCTGCCACTATCCCAGTTGATTTAATGGACCTGTAAACTGCAAGTATAGTTTATTCAATGTTTTCTTTTTTTTTTTTTTTTTAAAGGATGGGAAGTAAGCCTGCAGGTATGGGAAGGACATACAGGGCTTCATCTCTACTTTCATACGGTAGCCTTGACTATTATCAAGTTATTTGTTGGAAATTGCTATGATTTATTGCTTGGTGTTAGTTTCGGCCCAGTTTAGCAAAGTTGGTATGGGAAAAGTTTTCATATCTCTTATCTTTTTTTTTTTTTTTCCATTTATTGCATTTCCTGTCGCCTCTAGGCGTTTTGTGGTTAAAGTAGTTCTGAAACAAAGTTTTAGGGTCGTGTTTGAACAAGTTATTGTGAAATTATAACAAATGTAGTGTTTGGTAACAAGTTGTTGATGCTTTGTCTGAAGAGTTTTCTAAAATGTTTCACAAGTTTTTAAAAATTTGGTGTCTATAAATTCCTAATTTGACAAAAGTCCACAAGAGCATTTACAGCAATATGTGACAATATTGTACCGTGATTGCATACATATTCAAATATGGCTCAGACTTGTTTTATCTTTTTCAATAATTGATGTATTTTAAACTATGCACTGAATCTCTTTTCTTTCAAATCGATGAACTCTCCTCCAAAGTCGAACAATCTGTCAGGATTTGAGAGAATGAAATCCATATCCAGCTCTTTGTGCAAGAAATATTTCGCTCATTTTGCACAAAAGTACACTGGAGCTGATTGCATCACACATCATACGTGGTTTATGGTGCATTGCCTTTGTAGCCCGGGGTCATGGTAACATGTGATAACAAACACTGCTTCAGTAGCTTCATCTGTGTAGATATTATAGTTACTCCATAGAGTGTTTCCATGTTAGGCCTATTGTTCCGCTCTTAATGTGGCATACAGGACAGAGACAATTCCGTTAGTAGATAGTGAAGAAGTGTGTTTGCATATTCGTGTGCATATACTGCATATTCAGTGTTCTTGCAGTAAAAATGTCGACCATGAATAGCATCAAAAATGCGGTTCGATTTCATGAAAATCTTATACGTAAAAACTTTAAACTTTTTTGTTGAGTTGATGTTTTCGAGACAGTTTTCGGCACACAAAATCCGGACGATTTGCAGTCGGTGCAGAGTTTATGTAATTATGTCAAACTGATCAATCAATAGATGAACTTGACTGTTGCATGGGTGCACTCATTGATACTCTGACTGAATATGGCAGTTTCAACAACGCAACTCTCAGATTCATTGATCAGCTCTTGTAGTTTAATTGAATGATCAATTTACGCCAGAATTCCACAAATATGGCAAAACGTACAAATGGCCGCTGTATATATTAGATGGAGTTTTGCCATTTAGCCCAGTGTGCTGCCCTGTTCTGCACATGTGGCCCAGAACCGCAGCTGTTGCCAAATGAATTTCACTTGTACCGTTTCAGTGTATTTCATTGTCTCTCTTTAAACAAACAGACAAACTAGAGACTTTGATAAATCAAACCTCCTTTTAATCGTTTCCCTCTCAACTCTCTGTTCAGCCAATCCAATCCCCTTTGCATGAACTTCACCATTATCGCAAAGCATCTCCCTATTCCTTTTCGATCTGCTCAGCAGTTCTGTGATTTTATCGCTGTCCTCCTCTCCGTCACCATCTGCCCGTTTTTCTCATTCGCTTCAAAAGTGGAGGCTCTGGGATGCCGACTTCATCCTGAGAGACAGTAAAAAAAACACCTAGCGAGGACGAGTCAGCCATCAATCTTCCTCTTCGCCATTCCTTCGCTCAACCTCTCCTGCTCTCCTTCACTATCGCTTCCTCTTTGTCTGTTCTCTATCTCTGTCTGCCCGTCTCTCCCCCTTCCCTCTCTAATCCCATCTTCAGTCAAGACTGGACATCTGCAATGGCCCTCCTTTCTCCTCCATGCCATCCAGCTAGACCAATATAACCCTCTCCTTATTACTCCTCTGTCTTGATAGGATCTCCTGGAGGCTTCAAGCCATTGTATTTTTCGCTCTCTGTCCTTCAGTGACAGAGTGACGTCTTTTAAAGAATGGATCCAGATGGGAGATGGCTTAGCTAAAGCCACAGTGGAAATCCACAACTGATGTTTTCACAAGGGAGGCTATCCTAGCTTAGCTGCCCCTAAAACCGACTTTCAGACAGGACTCGCCAAGCCCTAAGATGATGTCGGTTCAACTGTAAGCCAATCAACAATTTAGCTTATTTTGAACAAGCTGGCTTAGATCCATAACGATAAAGTTGTAAATTAGGTTTAAACCTTGTTAAACACTTATGGGTCTCAAAGAAGGGGGCCGGGTTATGGCCTCCCATTCAGTGGCTAATGTCCGTGTATGGAGCCTGGGGATCACAGAGGGGTTTTAACCTACCCTGTCAGCCTAAATTAATGAGGTAATTAAAGGCTCAGGTGGAATTAGCACCAGACACCTTAAGTGCCCTCGGGCAGTCAGATAGGCGGGCAGGATGTAAAGCTACAGTATAGCTCGAGGACAGATGCTGCCATAGAAAGCTGTGGCGAAGGGGAGAGGTCAAAACGGACAACTGTCGTTCAGTCGGAAGTCGTGTATGCATAGAGTTGTTATGGTGACAGGGCGATGATTAAGTTAGAAAAAAAATCCCTGCCGTTTGTTTTCCACATCAGGTCCATGGTGATAAGTGATCAGGTGAACATAAGGAGAATTTAGGAGGCTCTTTTAGGGAGTTTAATGTGATTATATTACATAGACTGCTGCAGTCATAAAATCACCCGATTTAAAGCACCCATAAAAGACTCCCCCTGGAATAATATTCAGATGATGGATCCTTAATACTTCCTATATAGCTCAATGGCTCGTCCCTTTGGCTGGGGGTTTTGGCAATTATTAATTTCATCTTCTTCCATTCTTGTAATATTACATAAAAAAAGAACAAAAGATATCAAGTACAAAAGTAACAAATAATGGAATTCAATAAGCAATGAATTCCATGCATGCATTATCTTCTGTGAACCCCTCGTGCATGACTGCATGATTAAAATGTGGAATGGCGTAATATACAGAGATGTAATTACAGAATGTACCGTAAACGCATTAAATGGCTATCGTTGAAAAGAATGCCCACCATAAATACTGTTATAAGACCTCCTCCACTCAAAAATGTGTTGATCTTCTGTTTCTGTGCCCTAAAATGTCTGACCTTGACTACACCGACTTGTATCTGTGCAAAGTCTGTCACTAGAGAGGTGTTTTCACATTCCTCTTCTGAAGGGCAAGATGTCTGTGCACTTTCTTACACTCTGAGATTGAAATGTAGCCCCTGATAGACTTTACAAAGAGAGCTGCTGATTGTGGGCCTCCATCTTCTAACATTCATCATCATCACCGAGAGACGGTAATCCATTTTTATTAGGCGACAAAACTTCATCAAAGGGATGTCTGTGTGCTAGTTGGAGCCCACCTCGGGGGGGGGGGGGGGGGGGGCATGAAGAAGTTTTCAAACCAGGTCCATGACCGATGCAGATAATTTTACAGGTATGAACAGAGCGTAAATGAGGGGTGGGGTGGCTCCACATTAGTGATTGAGTCGGAGACACAGGTGGGTTTTTAACCTGCCGTTTTTCTAATTCAAAACACGGCAGGGAGCCCCGAGTCGTTTTCTCAGGCAAACAAGTGAAAGCCTTATTACATTCACAGTAATAAATTTCTGTCCATCGGGCGAAGCTAATTAGGTTCTGTACTCACACTGTCTTTTACAGTGTCAATGATATCTCATCTGAGAGAGCGTGCTATATAGAGACAGTAAAGTGAGAGATTATTATAGAGAACATAGCCTGTGGGTGTTCTTATCAATGACATCCACCATCCATGCATTCACCCGGATTGGAGTGCAGGGAAAGAAGCACTTACCCTACACCGCCTCCATTTATTTGGAAATGTACACGAGTGGGAAGGCGGCGAGGGATCACATCCTTGTCGAATCTTGCCTTACCATGCATACCAAAGCACACATACCATGGACTACAATGTGCAAGGCCTGACACATGTCTAAATATAAGGATTTATTTTGTTTGTTAAAAAAGAAAAAAAAGAAAAAACATTTTATTTGCACACAAAAAAAAAAAGAAAAGAAAAAGAAACGGCAGTCTATAGCAATGCATTTCCAAGACGAGGATTTAGCGATATAGCTTAACAACAGAATCCTAAAATGAGGTTAGAAGGTAACATCAAATCAAATCAAGTTTATTTATATAGCCCAATATCTCAAATTATATATTTGTCTCAGTGGGCTTTACAGACTGTACAGGATACGACACCCTCTGTCCTTCGACCCTCGCACCGCACAAGGAAAAACTCCCTAAAAGATCCCTCACAATTAGTGGGGGAAATATGGAAGAAACCATGGGGGAAAAATTGACCTAATTCCTCCTGGGTCATACTGTAATATATTCTATATAGCATCTTAAAAAGACGTCATTTTCTAGGTAAGGGTACAAAAATAGACTTATAAAAAAGGTTTTTTTTATTTCATTTTTATTTGTATTTATTATCTATGATAGTGGAAAACTCTCCAGCAGTGGCTGCTATTGGTTGTCCTTACAGCGTGTCCTCTGGTGTCAGTCAATAGTTTGGTTCCTGCAGGTTTGACTCTTCTCCTCTAACACATGACAAGAGACCTGCAGTGTGCTCTGTTGGACTGGCTCCCTTCCCCTCTCCCCTCTCTCGTCCCTCATACGGGGGTTATCCACATTTGACGCCTGCCACGGCGGCACTGTACGAGGAATGCGACATTTTATTCTCACCTGCAGATATGACTTCCTCTCCTTTCTCACCTTTACACTTTGACCTTGAGTGTCCAAAACACAATCCAAAAGCTATGAATGTAGACCAGGAAGGGACCACCAAGCAAGAGGTTCATTCTTATTAGTTTACTGTCAACTACTAGTTTAAACCCACTTTTTGTCATTCTGGCTCGCCCGTGTTTCACAAATATCCAGGTTGAGAGCACAGGTGAATTTGTTATAACTGACATTTTCTGCAGCAGTGTTCCTCTTCCTTCTTCTTCTTCTTCTTCTTTTTTTTTTCAGGCTCAGTGAACTGAGGGAAAATGACATTTAATTACAGGAGAGCAGTCACGCAGTTCAGCTAATTACGATCCCGGGAGTTCAGTCATCATATCTAATTAACTTTCACTTTCATGAAAGCTTAATGCAGCACCATAGCTAGGCGCTGCATGTGCCACACTTCAGGAATATTGACAACTCTTTGGAAATTAATTTCAAAATAGTTTTTTTTTTTTTTTTTTTGTCTCTCTCTCTCTCTCGCTTCATTTCGAAAAAAAAAACAAAAAAAAAACAGCAGAGAGACAATGTTTTTTGAAACCTTTATTTTACCTTTGATGTTATGATGTTTGATGTTATTTATGAGGTGACAGAAGTTATTCATAATTGATCTCACCCTGCATTATGCTTAAATTAATATAATCAATCACTCGGATGGCGGTGGCAATTCATAGCCCTATTGATTGTTAAAAGCACACTGCATAGTCTGATTCACATTCATTATGACACTCTCAGAGGACAATCAATTCATTATTATGCTTGCCCTTGACCACATTGTTAGTGTGCTTACTGGGGCATAATCTTTGACGTGCACGTGTGCATTCATTCATGTTGTCATGTTGTCATAAATGAAGTGAACCGGACCCGAAGACCTACTTCTCTCCTGTTTTGTACATTCCTTTTTATAAGCATTTTTAACTCCAAATGTGCATATTATTATGATTATTTCACCTGCTAAAATGCATAGTAAAATAAATGACGTCTTTTTATATGTAGTTTAAAACCGACCCCATGTAAAACCACCACAGTGCCACACGATGTGATGTGACCTCTCGTGGAAGAGTCCCTTTTTGTAGCCATTTGTTGTTGACTGGGTCACATGTGTCCTGCTTTATATGCTGATGTTGTTGATGAGATGTGTGTGTCTCTCTCCGAGACCCGCGATCGCACTAGAGCAGAAACCAGAGCGCTAATTGGTGGCTTGAAATCCCTTCAGTGTAGCCTCAGCCCTGTAAAGGTCATCTCCACTCTTAAAATGGAGTGCTCACTTGTTTTTTTTTTTTTTGTTTTTTCTTTTATTAACAGGGCTGACAGACTTGGCCCAGAAAATCAAATGGAAAATTGTACATAAGTGTTGTTGCCCGAGGCCCCGATGAAGTCACAAAGGTTCGTTTTTAGTTGCTCTCCTATCTCTTGTTCCTTGAACAACCATCAACATCGTATGTTTAGTTTTTATTAAAATGTAGAAATGGAAAGTAATACCTTTTCAGGTCCAAAACCTTTTTTTTCTTTCTTCTCGTTAATATGCAAAGCTAACTGACTCCTTGCTGTAGCTTCATATCTGGTGGGAAGATACGAGAGAGATGTGTTCCTGTAAACCCACAGGCTGCATGTGGCTTTAAAAGAGTCATCTGTGTTGTATTAAAACAAACATCCACCACCTCGGAGCTGCTGTATTATAATGATGACACAACATGCCAAGCACATAGTTGTGATTTAGCATTACACTTGCCGGTAGCCCCTATACTTCCCGGCCCCCCTCACACAGCGGAGACATGACAAATGTTAGTGGCCTGCCATAATGCTGCGAACATCAGCGAACCCCGCAAGGAGGATTAATGCGTCGTCTGGCTTTTATTACGCTGTCCTGCCGTCCTTCCCAGGCTGGCCATTCATCCTTGTAAGATGTCCATATCTGCTCTCAGTGTGGGCGCATACGCCGCGTGTCTACTCCTGTGTACCTGCGTTTGCATGTATTATGCATGCATGTAAGTGCTCGCTTGCTGCGCGTGTGAGATCTTAAAAGTGAATTCCAGAGGGGGTTAAATCACTTGTCCAGTTGCGGGCTTTCCAGGACCATGTCTGGCTTGTCTTATCAATCTATCGACGTGGCACCTCCGCTCGGAGCCCGATGCAGGAGACGGCCCGCGCCCCACCGCAGAGGAATACTAATGTGGATGCAGATAGCTTTTGGTTTGGCCACCTCAGCAGACATTGATCCCCCTGCGGACTTCTCTGGTGGTGACAGATGGACTGTCACCTGTGAATGAGAGGAGATTGGGACACGTCCCCTCACATCTCCCTCAGTGGGGGTTCAGACACTCCCTCCGTTCTGTTCTGCTCATCGGTGCGTCCTTTGTGTCTTCATGGCCCTGCCTGGTCTCTCCTCACTACACACTTGTACTTTGAAAATCCGTCCCATCGCAGAAATGTTGCCGACTGTTATTTAGAGACAACACACCTTGAAGCCTATTTTGAGATCTTATCTTGGAGCCTATCTTGGAGATCAAATACATAAAGTCACGGTGGGAACATTTGCTGACTGGCTCTCGTGATGGAATTAATAAAAAAGGGCGAAGGCTGGTTTCATTTGAGCTGGCGACACAGTCCCCTCTCTGTCACTCGAGAGGTAGTTCATGATGAAGGTGTTTTTAATGCGCTTTCTCCCAGTTGTTTAGTGTCACTGACTTTAAGGTGTGTGGGAGCAGTTCACTGCACAGAACAGTTTAATGTACCAGAGTGAAGATAAAAGACATTCTCTGCAGACACATGAAAGGAAGGAATACTTCTAAGAATGTTTGACTAGTTTATAATATTTTTCTGTTTAAATCATTTCAGATGCCAATTATTATTTAAAGTCTTTTTTTTACGTGTCCATCTTGAAAAAGTATGCATATTAAAAAATCAGAGCTGAAAAGTTAACTCATTCACAGAAAATGTATCTGCAACCACTTTGATCATCAATTAATCGTTTTTCAAGCCAAAATGCAGAATATTTGATGCTTTCAGCTTCTCAATTTATGTTTGAAATATTTTTGGGAGATATTGAAAACGTCACTTTGAGAAACCCTGGGAAATTATAACGGGTATTTTTTATGGCTTTTTTGTTATATTTTATTAACCAAATGATTAATCAATTGATATAGAACACAAACGTCAGGCTCATGGATATTTAGAATAATTCTTTAGTGTAAGAATAATAGCAAAATGAAACCGCTTTTCAATCCATCCGGATGTGTGTATTTTTGCTGGCTTAATGGATACCTGAAATATTTTTGGATTTTGAAAACGTAATGTAACATATAAAGTCCATCCCAACAATAACCATAGCTGTGATCAGGCATTTTAAAATCACCTGTTGAGAAGTTTTGTCTCCCGAAGCGCCTCTCCTCTCATCTCCTCTCCTCTCATCTCCTCTCCTCTCCTCTCCTCTCCTCTCCTCTCATCTCCTCTCCTCTCATCTCCTCCCCTCTCCTCTCCTCTCCTCTCCTCTCCTCTCCTCTCCTTTCCTCTCCTCTCCCACTTATCAGCCACCAGGCGCCTGGATGGCATTGAGAGGAGCTATGCAAATGACTGGGAAGGAAAGGCCAGATCTAATCTTAAGGTTTATTCTAATTAAAAGCGATTTACGTTCCCCACCATTCCCTGAGAGGGAAGCTTAATGTCCTGTTCTCAAAGGAGATGGCGATTCTCTAACTCAATTAGGTAGGAGAAGATGCACTTGGGTAAAGTTTACTCTGGATAGAACTGCTTAACATGCAGCGTAGGAGCACGCAGCGAAACCTTTAGGAAAGGAAAGGACAGAGAAAAGTCAAGGTTAAGGATCGCCCCGATCTGTTCCACCTTGTGTTCACACTTTAATGTGTTCTTGCTCACAGGCAAAATATGACCTCAGACTTCTGTTGAAACTTCACATCCATTATTGTTTTTGTTTTTTTATCACTGCAATCTATCAAAAAGTTTTTTGGTTTTTTTTGGCAATCAGTTAAACTTTTAATGGATTTTCTCTTATTTTTCGGAAAAAGAAAGGTGGTGGCACAAATGTCTTCTTAAACAAGTTTGATGAGTTAAAAAAAATAATAATTGAAACAAGTGCTGCAGATTGGATTGTGCGTCAAGATGAGAAATGGAACCTGAAAACCCTAAAATGTATTTATACTCTCTGCATACTGAAATAAGATTTGGAAGTCTCTTTCAGATGTTTTCCTCCAATATTTCACTGGAAACATTGACCATTGAGTGTCTGACAGTAATGAAATTCATAAGGTAGTGTAACATATCTATAAGAACACGAGTGGAGCCTCTTTCACACGGTCTGCCGAGTTTAGTTCTTTAGTTACCTGTGGACATTTTTTTGTTTGTTGATACATTTATATTTATTTAAAGTATGCACTGTAGACAGAGCGCAGATCTCCTTAAGCAAACAGAAACCGCAGACAATAACAGTGTGCAGACAATCGTGTGTCTCATTTGTTATTATTATCAAGTTGTTGTATTTTATGAGATGCAAAAAATTTTTTTAAAAAAGCCACAGACAACATTTGTAGAGAGAAATGTTTCCTAATCTCTGCAGTCATGAACTGTTACTTTAACTTTACTCCTTATTTATAAAATATACATATTAAGATTACATTAATAGATGCAATGGTTTTACACAAGTACATAATGGCTCATTACATTTTAAATAGTAAGGCTCTTACTCTGTGCTGCGCGCCTGAACAATTAATGTTTGATTATATAAGAATTAATGAGTGGTTTTCTTGGATCCAATAAATAAACGGTGCCTGGTACATTTTTAGTAGCGCTCCACTGTTGCCCTCATCACTTTTTATTCACTTTCAAACATGCAGTTACATAATTGTTTTTTACATTTTTTCTTATTGTGTTGAAGCCACCTAATGAGAAAAAAAAGCTAAATACGTGATGTAACACCTGCGCTGCAGCTGTCCATCTTCAGCTCACACCGTCATTTAAATAGATAAACGAATAAATGACTAACAGAGCTGTTGCTCTCATGGTCTGAAGTCTGCTAATACATGTCAGGAGCTCCTGGAGAGGTGTTAACACATCCCAATGTGGTGTCTGAGCATTCAGCTGATTCTGAATAAAAATGATTTTAATAACTTGTTATATGCAAAAACTGTATGGACACAGAAACCACATTGTTTGAAGCTTTGTGTGTGTATGTGTGTATGTATGTGTGTGTGTGTGTGTGTGTGTGTTGTGTGTGAGTTTATGAGAACTTATATCTTTATGGTACAGGTATTTGTACAGTATGGGTAGTATTTTTAACTTTCCATTTTACCCTCTAATGGAGTAAATTATAACAATTTGTACTTTAATCCTTGACTGGCCACACACAAAAAAAAAAGTAATGGTCATAAACTATACGTAAAACGTATATAATATGCAGGATTTGCAGAGCATACACACAGTGCTACTTTAACTTCTATTCAAACACAATTTGTTAACAATCCAATCTCAAACTACGTTTTGCACAGAGGTTGCACTGTGTGATCAGACTGAAGTGTTCAAAGTCCACGGCTGTACTTGTGCTTATTATCAAATAATAAAACACATGATAGTTTTATCGCCCCAGACTCATAATTTGTTGTATTTTCATTAAAAAATTCGAAATACTGTCAAAAACATCATACTGATATACTAATTCCATTACCTGTACCATGGAATGACATTCAATTCATCAGTTTGACAACAGTTTGAAATCAGAAACTTTGTTTTCCATGGCAATCTTTAGTTTGGCTAACAATACTACCTTTACCATTATTGGACATGCTGCCTCATTGTTTGGGAGTGCTTTTAAAATATTATCACAAATTTGTCCGACTTTTTCTTTGGTTATGCATTTACCTCATTCTGTTCAATAAATCCTCTGAGACTACTTCAAATCTACATCCAAAAATATCATTACCTTTGAACATGGTTTTGTTTGCGCCTCTAAACACATAATGGACACCTAACGAGGTCTGGATATGAAAATTGCCGTACCCCCTCGGAATTGCTTTGGGACTAACACACTTTAAATGATTGCTTAAAATGGCTCAATCAGATTGAGTTCAATAAAGCAAAAACATTTACAACAAAATATTGCATCTCAAAATGTGTTCTAGTAGGGAAGCTCTGGATATCGCATCTGCAAAACTTATGATAATGAACTCACGGATTCTGGAGGGGCACGTGAAGTAGTTCAGCACAGAGAACTTTTTTTTTTACGTTCAGAGTCGGAGATCGCAAGCTTCCATTTTCAAGTAGTGTTTATTTTTACACAAACTGTTCCAAAGCACTATCTGTTAAGCGTATACTACAGTAATCATTAAACAGTTGAATACAAACAAATACTATCTAACATGTAGTCAAGAAATGGATCAGACGCTCAGCTCTGGATTGTATTTCCATCATGCTCATTGTGAATACTAATTGACGGGGAGAAATGTGCATTTCCTTTGCAGGCCGCTCATTGACACGGGCACCATTTACTGCTGTCACTCCCCCTCTAACCACCACCAGCACTTAGTGAATAAAGGTCAGGCAATCAGGCATGTGGAAGGACAGCTAATTTGTCATCCCTCGACAAACGTGTCAGCGTCCGATCTTGTCCGCGGGGCTTGATACCGCAACAAGCAGTAAAGGTTAAGAGATTCAAAGAACGCTCCCCCCTTCCCTTCCCTCGCCCGCCCCGTCTCCATCTCAACAAGCAACACGCGACAGAGCAGAAAATTCAATTTTGGATTTGATACTGTGAGGGTTATGTGGTTTCATGGCTGTAACTCTTCAGAGTCTTTAGGCATGCTGTCCGCCTTGCTCAGTTAAACTCCACAGAAGCCCCGTAGATCGAGACGAGGCTGTCTTCTACATGTCATTTTCAGCCAGTGCGGCATGTCATCGAACTGCCCCCCCCCACCCCCCCACCCCAACAATGAGATGCCAAATGGGTCTGCTCAGTTAAAATTAAGGTGCATTTCAATTTGAGCAAGTTGAACATGATTTGCGCTGACGCTGACTGTGAAAACTGGACTCAATCGAACGTTTATCGTTCAAATCAACAAATATTCCTCCAATTTTTAATTAAAAGTCAGACCGGTCATTTTAAATTTGGATTTGAATGCAGTGCAGATGCAGTCATCCCAGGCAATCTGTCGATCTAAGCACGGCCTTTGTGATTATAGAGGCATTACAAGGCGTCCCTGTCGTCCCTGAATGCATCCTAATAGCCTGTTTAGTGAGGCCATCTACAGCCGCAGGTGTGTGTCCCCTTCTGATTCCCAAGAGTGTAAGTGACAGAGGGTAGGAGAGAGACTGAGGGAGAGACATGAATGAGTGACTTTGATCATGTAAGTTCAGTTCACTGTGTGTGTGTGTGTGTGTCTGTGTGTGTGTGTGAGTGTGTGTGTGTGTGTGCGCTAATGCAGAGTCAGGCTGACAGCTGCATGTCAGATACGCTTTGTGTACATCATTGGCTTTAACCTAACCGCACACACCAATGAACACACACCTGAGACACTAGGTCATGTTCACAACTTCTTTATGGGAAGCTGCATGCAGCGTTGCTTGCAAATCTTTTGAGACTCAAGGGTACGACCGCCCACGCGATTGTCATGTGACAGACGGTGGCCGGGGAAGGCAATCGCTAGCTCGGCTACACGTACTGTAACCTTACGGCTTTTCAAAACCACCAGATCAGGTTCCTTTCAGAGGTATACTTTAGAATGTATTTTTTTCCATAACATTAATTCCCACAGCATATGGTGGACAGCTGGCAGTGAACATGACAGCAGATTAGCTTGCTAGCACAGTTACATCTGGATTCATAGTTATTTTGTAATATGAAAAGAGGTCTAAAAGTTTTTGCACTACACCAAAGAAATATCACCAAACTTATTGTGTACATACCGTACTGTGCACGTAGGGCTGGGTGAGGATATATCGTCTATGATCTTATCATGTTGTCCTTTTTCAAAAAGATTTAACAAAAATCTTCTTAGATTATTTAGTCATTTGCGGATTAGAGGCGTGTCCGTGTGTTTTAGGCGGGAAGAGATTATTTGCAACTGTTTAAAATTTTAGCAGAGTTACAGGACTTTGTTTACTGATTTACTGGTTTTCTGTGGCCTTCGCTAAGCCCCCCTCAGTTATTTGAGGTATTGTAAATTAAGGGGACATTGAAATCGAAGGAACAACAATGTTCTTGCACAGCAGGGTATGTCACCATATTGGTTTTATTTTGTAAGTCAACATTTCGTTGTGACTCCCTATAGCTTTTATAATCTAATATAAAACACAATGATCCCACTTTTCCTTTAGTTTAATTGCTCGCACATCGTGGGGTTGATCCATTCACTGGATCTCATGAATGAATAAGAATTAATCTTAGCTGAAGCGTCTTTGTTTGCTAACGTGCTTATCTAGCTCATGCTGAGCCTAGTTACGGTTGCTAACGTACGATTGGACAGTGGTTGTTTTCGGGAGGGGCTTAGCAAAGAGTTTATTTAGCTGCCATAAATCACTCATTTTAATTTAGATTGTTCTATACACAACTTTTTATACATTTGCCGTACCGTGACGCATATTTATCAGAAAATATCCTCGTTAACATTATGACACTGGTTTTTACCACGTCAACAGTATCATCCTTGTATGATAAACATTGACTGCAAACTTTTTCTAAAACCCTTCCCTCCACAGCTTCTGTACTTTCTCTTCTCCTCTGAACTCTGTTTTCTCTTTCACCTCTCAATCTTGCTTCATCTCATCTTTGACTCCCCTCCTCACCTTCACAGCTCCCTCTCCTCTCAACCTCCACTTCTTCTTTATGTCTTGCTCTCTCTCTTTCCTCGGTCTCCCCTGATTCATAGCCTGTCACTTATAAACTGCCATCAAGCCACCAAATGAAACCACGCCACTATATCTTGTGTTACTGTTTGTTGCGAAACGTCAAATGTGTATTTAGCAAGGGGGATATGTGCAGAAATATATATATATCTACCTCTCAGAAACGGAGAGAAACAGATTTGTGTAGCTGCTAAAAATCTATAGATAGCTCATGCACCACAGGGGGATGTCTCAGTTGCGAAGACACTGCTCTGAGCCAATGTGACTGCAGGCTCTCCTGCAATGTAAGTGAGGCGTTGAGAGGGGAGTCGACTGGAGAGAGAGAAAAGGCAGAGTTGAGTAGGCGAGGGAAGGTGGACGTCCTGCTGAGGAGGCATCACACTCATATGTGAAGCCTAATCAGGCACAATCTGCTTCACTATGATGCAATGTGCAGTGCGACTGTGTGTTTTGTATTTATTTAGAATTAAAGCTGTTGCACGCTCGTTGCTGCATGTCATTACGCAGTAGGTGAAGGTATCCAGTGGGGTTGACGAAATAGAGCTAGGAGGTGTAGATGTTTTAATCACGCGGTCTTTGAAGCACAAACATCAGAAAACAAAGCCGTCGCAGAGGGAGGGTGAGCGTTCCCTCATATCGGTTATGTGGACGTGCATTTAAAACCTCACACATTATAGGTGACAGTTTTTTAAACAATATGTCAGCATGTAGTCAGCAAAGCACCTGATGCAAAGAAAAGTAAGCCCAGCCAAATGACGGAGCAGAGAAATCTAGAGAACAAAAAGGAATATTGCAAACATTTTATGTGGTACGAAATCTATTTAAACTGTCTAATGTCAGGAAAAGAGGAAAAGAATGCCCTTCACCATTTCTTGTTTTGTCTGACCAACGATGATTATAAAACAAAGAAAAGTAGCACATCCTCAAATGTGTAAAGCTGGAACCTCAGAATGGTTGATGCATTTAAAAATAATAATAAAAAAAACAAAACAATCATTAAAATGCAAAAAAAATGTATCTGTTGTTGTGTTGTTGTTTAATCTCTAATGCGGTTATCTATATTTTCTGATAACTCATTGATAACAATAGCCGACGGTTTTACAATTACACTGTTACAATCTGAGACAAACACTCAAAATATTCAGACCAAATACCATCTTTAATATCTTGGGTCACATTTTGTCCCCCCTGAAAATATATAATGTATAATACCAAAATAGGTTAAAAAAATAATTATTTAAAAAAGTAAATAAAAAGACAATAAAGTTACAGTTACAACATAGTAACATAGTAAAGGAGCAATATGTGTGCTAATGTGTGCACTTTATGAAACATAAATGACGTAAAATAATAACCGACAGCAAAAATGTTTTTTTTAAGACACAAAAAGCCTGATTGTGTTGAAGTATGTCTGCTTGCCCATTTGAAACTCCTGTGCTGCTCCTGCACTAATGAAGAAAGGGACGTACTGCGATGCCAAATGCATGATTGGCTGCTGATAGGTGCCCAAAGGGTTCAGATGCTGCCATCTTCCCCCTGCCTAAAGACCTGGAAATTCTATGACTTTCTTGGGTCCTCCAAAATGCATTGCAGAGACCAGCTTCTCCGGTTGTTGTCAGCATGGATTTATTATTAGTTATAGTCTGTTGTCCCAAAATAGCGATCTCCCTTCTAAAGCGAAGGGGCCTTGAGCGACTGGGAAATGGTGACTAATTTGGGGTAAAGAAGCGTGGCCTTTGAACTTTGCATTGAATACAGCTGACTATGCCTGCCTCTGCGCCCCTTAGGCCTCATTGTCAGCCTGCCAGAACGCCATCTTTCTCCCATCCCTGAATATAAAGCTGTGGAATACATCATGCAAATAATCAGGTTGGAAACAAACACAAGCAGTGCTTTCCCCCAAAGGAAGAGGCAGCCGTCTCTAATGAGCAGGGTAAAATTGGAATATTCATACGTCTTTCCCTCCGCAGAAACGATTGAGTGACTCCCCCCCTCTGCCCGTCGCTATACCCCGCTTCTCTCTCCCCCTCTTTTCATTCACCGTGCTGTCTTTCCTACCCTCTCTCCTCCATCTCTGTTCCCACTTCTTCACTTCTTCCTCTTCGCTCCCTGTCTTCCTGGAATGTAGCGATAAACATGAATAGGCAGCCGGTGATGTTGACAAAGCCGTTCACATATTCCGCCCCTGGATCAGAGACCCGAATCTGCCAGAGAGAAGACGTTTGTTTGTGGGAGAATTGGTAATGAATGCAAAGTTTAAAAAAAAAAAAAAAAAAGGAAAAGATTATTAGGAAGGAGTGGAAAGACTTTTTTTTTTTTTTTTTTAAACAAAAATTACTTGAAGAACAAGCCTGAAATATCTCCAAATTTAAGATTTACAGCCCCTTCCATCCCCCATATTGGATGTAGTTGTCAGAAGTGTTGTCAGCGTTTTGTCTCACGGCTCTGAGTCTCATCCCACTCAGACAATGGGAGGTATACTGGATGAAAGTTTTAAAAAAAAGAAAACCCCACTTGCAAACAGTTCTAGTTCATGTTTGTTTGGGTTGAAAATCAGATCGCAGAGGAGAGAAGTGCTGTAAACTGAGCAGGGAAACAAATTAAATAGTGGAAAGTATTTCTCATTTAAATTCACCCTAAATAAGACTTAATGAAAAATGTTGCTATGTGTGTGTGCTGACCCCAGACTGCATATTTGCACTGTAGACGTGTGGACTCCTGTAACTGAAATGAAGAAAAATGTGAGGTAGTGTCGGAAAAAAAGATGAACAGCATGATGTACCTTAAGGCCAGGGGATGGATGATGTAGGAGGAGAGGGATTTTATTTCTCTCTTGACCACCTTTTGAGAATGACCTAGAATAAGAGAAAAAAAAAATGTTCTCCTCTCAATGCAGAAATAGCTTCCTTACGTTTCAGGTATAACTGATGTTTTTCAGAGAAAAAGGCAAGAAAATTACCAAAAAAAAACTTTTTTTAATTGATAGTTAACAGGCATTTCAAGCAAATAGCACCTCTACAGTACCATTATTTTTCGCATTCATGAATATGTGTCCTCTGTGCATGCACAATAAAAAATAATAATACAGGGACTCACTTATGTAAACTTTGCTCCTTAGTGCTGTTAGTCGTACCAAAGAGAGAATTACGCGTATTTAACTGCACTGATATAACAGATTATATATTTTTTAAAATTTAAATAATTTCCATTCTACTTGACTGTGTTTATATTCTCGGGAACAGACTCCACGTAGATACAGGATATACTCCGAGTCTAATCATGCTTCAAAAATGTTCTTTCAATCTGTCCCATGTGCTCAGCAATTTATTTCCCCCAATGCACCCCTCTTACATGACCAATCTGAGGTCCCAACCCTCACAAGTGTTGCTGTTGATTGTTTGTTATTTCAATGATCTAAGAAGCTTATTCTCGTGTTACAGTCACAAAGTCATTCTGGATAGGAGAATCCGCTAAATCCCTAAAATATGAGAGTAAAGCCGTAGAGGAGGCTGGAGCCGGTGAAGTGTTGTCTGAAGTTATAATGTAATGCAAGGTGGGCATCTGAAGGCAGGTGGTGTATTAAAAACCACATGACATGGAAGAAGGGCATTTGGGACAGGCAAGCCGGCTGTGATAACGAGGGGAACAGCGAGAGACGAGAGGGGTGATAGTGGCAGGTCGGGTAGCCTGGAGACTGGGGATTAAGGAGGGGCGTTTTAATCAAGTCGTGTGAGGAGAAGAAAAAAAGAAATCTAGCCTTTCAAACTGCGGTGTGAGAAATCACAATGTTGTTCCAGGAGTTGTAGTGAGCCTACAGCTGAGTGAGAAATGTACAGTTTTCCTCTTTCGAGGTGAATGGCTTCCGTGCTTTTTCATTACTCGGCACAATTCTATGAAAAGTGCCTTTTTAAACCAGTCCGAATCCTCTACACCAACACGTCACATATTCTGTATTTAACGCATGTAGGAATAGAAAAACAAAGACTTTGTGGTTTAAAAAGTAGCCAGCAGACATTTGGGAGAAATATATTGTCCATCAACGGCTAGCTAGCCACAAGGATCGCACGCAGGAGCAAGTAGCTAATGTTAGCTCGGCCCCAGCAGTCCCATCTTCAAAGTGAAGCGATGTGGTCGAGAAAAAAGTATATATATATAGAACATTCTTGATCGTAGGCTTACTAGTAGTTAACGTGACCGAGCTCGCTAACGAAGAACACAAAACATGGAAATCGGACAACGTTGGAGTCACCGCATGCCGTGGCGTTTATCAACTAGATGCAAAGAGACCAAGCTAATATCAACCTGGTAGGAGGTCGTGTCTAGACTGTAATCCTAGATTTGCGAAAACTCTTGTGAGACTTTGCTTCCCGACGACAAGCCAACCCCCTAATGAGTAATTACACATTGCTAAAAAGATGATCTTGCTTGATGATATTGAGGGGATGAGGCTAAAATCTGATTAAGAAAAAAAAAAAAAACCTTATGCTATAAAACTTCCTTCAAGCACTGACGGAATAATCATCCTGTTCCTTCACACATGATCACTTTCTGTCCCGTTTTAACTTTTAGGAAAGACCATTCTTTTTTTCTCCGTCATGCCGACTGCTTGCTTTGCTGATTTTCTTTAGAAACCAAATCGCCAGCAATTGAGTCAATGATTTGTGCCACCTAGCTTTCTAAATTGATGACCTTTTGCTCTCGCCTGAAACACATGTTCGTCTCTTGTAAAAATGTCCCATGCCTGACAAAGTCAAGCCTTTAACTAATTTCATGGAATAAAGAGAGGAAATGAATACAAACATTTTGAACATGCGCATAATAAAATTTACTGGCTATGTCCCACTCCTATTTGAGAATTGTGGTCAAATGGTTAATTAGAAAATCTGTCTAGTCTAAAAATGTTTAGTGAATCTGTTAACCAGGGTCACAGTAACATGCTCTGAATTGTAATGCAAAAAAGAAATAAAGTTATGACAGCCACCACTGTTGTAGGTTCTGTGTTTGGATTGGCACAGGAAACTTATGTATTTAACAGCATCCATGGGGGAGAACAGTGTTGTTGACTCTGCTGCTGCGGATGAATATGGAAATTATAAAATTATCTCTCTAGGGTTCTAGATTGTGGATTTGAATTGCAAAAGGTAATTTTCATAACTATTGCATTGGAAAATCTAATGAGTTTTAACTATAAGAGATTCATGTTGGGTTGGGTGAGTCGGCTATATTTGCTCAAAATAGCAGATATGGTGAAGAAAATGCTTTTGTGGTGGCAAAAAGTGTTATTGTACACTGTTCGTCTCTCTATCTCCTAATGTGTATCCAGCGCTCTGCACTGGCCCCTTGCTGCAGTGTTCTTGCTGCAGTATTTCAGCCAAAAAAAAACGAGTGTTAACAGCTACCCAATGTTTAATATGCTTTAATATTTGCTAATAAAATGTTGAGCAAATAAATGATGTCTTTTCTAAGCACCACGGTGTTCATCAGTACTGTAATCAAATCGGTGAACGATTTTCTCTGCCTCCTCAGCAGTGATGACATCTATCATTCCTGACAGAACAGAATGTGTGTACATTAAAATCATAGTGAATATATTTGATTGGTGGGTGTTGTTGCCAGGCTGCAGACATTCTTCTTAAGTTTGATCAAATATTTGCTCGACTTCCTCCGACAACGCATTTCCTTTTGTATTGTTGCCTGGAGGTTACTTCTGATCAGATTTTGTTTTGCATAAATGTGTAACAACATCGCTGAATCCTTGATTTTCTCAGTGTGAGCACTGTCTCTGTCTCCACTAATAACGGCGTGCCTCTTATAAACAATCACTAATATGTTAAATATGTAAAACCTTTCCTCCCCTATTTACTGACTGACTCTGCAGAGCATGTCCCACGTCAGTCCACGTCATATGTGAATATAATGTACAGAATGGCATCGATAAACACAATCATTTGAAGCCGGTTAGCTTATATTTAATTCATTTACATTCAAGTCTGGTTAGCACGTTATTTTAACCAAGAGAATTCGTAAAGTCATGTCCCCTCCCTCTTTTTAGAAACATGGAGGAGGCAAGAAAAATATTTCTAGAAATTAGATTTTTAGATAATCTGGTGTTTATTGCATTTATAAAATTTTTGCCTTCGTCATGGAAAAATCAATAAGGAGATCTATCAAAAAAAGTCCTTTATTTATGTGACAATGGGGGGGCTCTAAACCTTGCTCAAAGATAAATTAACAACCAAAGGACGAGCAGAAGTGACTACAAAGTCAAGCGTAGCATCGTGTTTGTATTGATGTATCATTTGGTTGTGGGGAGATTACTAATTGACTCTATGCTAAACCCCTCCCCCAGCATTTGTCCAATGATAGTCTTAGCAACCATAACTAGGCATGACAGGCCTGTCAAGCTTTCTCCACCAAGAGCAAAGGACGTACAGTAAGGAATGGATTAAACGGTGAGTTTTATCTGCCGTAAGCATCCCCAGCTAACTAGCATATTATTAACTGAGCGTTAGTCCCAAGGCCAAGCAGCATGTCCTGACTCGCATATACACCGTTTAGTTTCTACCCACTGTGTGGAAGCCGGTCCGGTATGCTATAAGAGTTCAAAGTCGCAAAGTTACACTCCATCAAGTCCAGCCAACATTACCCGCGTTACGTTCTTTATTCCTCCCACATGGATCATCAACTGGACAGGATGCTAACCATTTGCCTGAGCTAAAATAAGGGCGTTCAGCGTCTTGCCTGACCCTTTATTACAAAAATCTAGCCATTATTCGTTTATATTGTGTGTTTTTGAATGGTACAGGTAGTTGTTTCTGTATTTCTGTAATGTGATGAGCAGGAAAATGCTTTCTTTCAGTAGGCGGAATATAAAGCTAATGACAGTTCTCGCCAAGCTGGACTGGTCTTAGTGTTGAATGTAAAATAAATACCACACATAATGTATGCTGCTACATGCAGGCAGGCTCTGTGATACAGGATCTTTTTATCAGCAGAATGACCACAAGGTCACGACAAACCGGGGAACATTTCACTGATAATTATGTGTTGTTGTTGTTGTCGTTATTATTATAAAAGGTTTTATGCTGCAAGTGTGATGAAAACGCCGAAGCTCCATTTTCAACAGATCCGATTTTTATAAAGGCTAATGAAATGATTTCTTATTGTATTTGTCGCTTTTACATCCTGTGCTGATAAATGTCTTCTTGTCGGACATAACTAAAGGGAGTAAATAGTCAAAGTTGTAAAGAATTACCGGTATAATTCAAACGTAATGTTCATATTTTTGACATTATGTTAAGTGATGTTAGATTTAGGTATTTACCTGCTCATTACTCAACCGCGCTCTTCTCTCAGTTGGATTGTGAAGGTTGATTTGGCAGCAGGAGGATCACATAAAATGTGATGCCATCCCACACAATGGGGACAAAGACCAATAAAACACAGTCTTTAAAATGATCAACATACACAAAAACACTCTGCGTGTATAAAAGTTGGCAACAAACCTAAACCATTTTAAAGTGAATAAATAAAAAATATATACAGCAAAATGTTATATGTTCAAAATATGCACAGACAAAAATACTATTGTTAAAATAATAATAATAATCATTAACAGCTGTTATGGGGTAAGATCAATTTGTGATGCCTCTGATTATTTAAGTGTTGCAAAGTTATGCCATAGAGTTATGGAAATTCAAAGTAAACTACATGAAGATATTGTGTGTAGTAGTCACCAGATCTGTAAAGTAAGTCTCTTAATATGCACTTTGTATGTGAGGGTGTTGAGACTTTCAACTTGCATTTCAGTGTGAATAAAAAAAAAAAAAAGAGATAAAATTGCACCTGGGACAGATATGATGTTCCTTATTCTAAAAAAGAACATTCATACGCGTTTGATTTGAGTAAAACTGGCTTATTGAGTTCAAAACGGCAATAGCCTTGAATGGGATATTTTCAACAGTTACAGCACACTTGGGAGTATAAGCCATATTGCTACCGCAAGTATCTCATTAGACACCTTTAACATCTGGAAAATAAGTCATTGAAGCAAAGTGAATTACTTTTACTAATTACTTTTTACAGTAATCTTCCCCAACACTGGTAAACACATGGTAGCGGTGGTAATATGTCATTAATTCATCAGTATAGATCCAGTTCAAGCCCATGTATCGTACCTGGTAAGTAGTCCATGCTAGTGATTAGTGCTAGATTAATTTATTGTCCTCTGGTGTGGAGCCATTTACACTCATTTAGAAAAGGGCTAGCAGTAGATACTCACCGCAGTCCTATTGGCAGATAGCTAGATGGTCATTACTAAGGCACCCGCGGGGGGAGGAGTGGATTCTGCATGTGTGTGTGGAGAGTGGAAGGGTTTAGACGTTGCACCAGGGTCACACTCATAAGATGTGGGGGTCAATGGCAAAGATCAGCTGGGGTCAAGCCTGTAATGGGAGCCATTTTTCATAAATCCCGGCCTCCCGGAGGTGGCGGCAAGGCTGTGGTAGTGAACTGCAGAAAATGGCATTTCAATGTGCCTAACCTTACGCCTTGCTACTTCACCTCTTGACAGGGAATGGCAGGTTCTTCTCATCTCTCTCCGGCTGGCTCGTATATCACTCACAGCTCATGCCCACCTTATCCATCCTGGGAGATGGAGAGAGTGAGAGGAAGAGTATGGGCGATGTGAGTGGACTGCTCTTCAATCTAGTAGCTACTCAACAATCAGCAACACATCTATCACCGGCCCTAAAAAGTAATTTTGAACCGGCTGACACGCATACACGCGTATCCTCGGCCAGCCTGTGATATAGATGAATTGTAGATGACACCACTGAACTGCCTTGAGCATTTAAAAAGGCATATCGACTCCCTTTATGGCGAATCAGTCCAGCACATAGACCGAGCCGGTCGAGATGAAAAGGAGAGTGCAGTGTTATCCTCTGTAAAGCAAGGCAGTCCAGCCACTTGGTGGCACTAGCAGCCAAAATCAATGAGAGAAAACAGAAGGGGGATGTGTGTGGATATAACAGATAGAGCTGTATGAATGTTCTGTAACCATAACATAGCAACAACAATGAATATTCTCAACAGCAGGCATAGGACTATCAAAATAAATCATGTGCCGTAAACATCTTGTTAAAGATGAATCTCTCAGTTTTGGGGCTGCTGTGAGAGCACTGAGGTCTGCCAGGAGCACTGTGGGTAACTTCATGTGAGGTGGGTAGTGAGGATAGGGAGCCTGTGCACAAACACGCGCGCTGAATGCATTCTTTACATCTGATGAAAAGCCTTCTGTGTGCCTGTGCTGCGTTCACTCTGAGGCTCATGTTACTGGAGAGGTGGCAATTAGAAGTGGAACACTTCTGAGGACCGAGGGGAAGCTGGTTTGTGATTCAGGTCGCGCCGGAGCCTAAATGTCATCGGCCAGAGTGCAGCAGGTTAATTGAAGGCGTCTTGTCATCACGGCCTGCTTCGCTGAGAGAGTCCTGGGTCCTAAAATCTGATTGGCTGGGCCAGCGCCCCCGCCTTTTCGTACGTTCACACATTTTGCATCTATTCTCACCTTCCTGCTGTGCTGCTCAATAATAATCAGGGCATATGCATTCATTATTATCATGAAGGTGCAGTGCAGCATCTGAATACAGATAATGTAAAAGAAGCTGGGTTTTTTTACCCATAAATGTGATTTCTCTGCTATCCAGACTCGAGCTGAAACAATTAGTCAATTCATCATTTAAAGCCCTCCTCCGCTCAGAAATGCACATTTCTCACTGTTTCGTCACTCGGATGTTTGACCTTCTCATGCAGACTGTTGTATGACTGTTTGACCCTGAAGGCTGTTTTCATAATCATCGGCTGAAGGGGGAACGTTCTTTTATTTATTTTTTTGTAATCTCAGTTTATCTCATTTATTTAGCACGGAATGTCACACATTGTCTGATTCCAGGTTTTCAAATGTGAGTTCATTATGTTTTTTTTTTTCTATTTAATATTGTGAATTGAATATCTTATTGTTTTTGGACTGATAATTGAACACAACAACTATTTCAAGACGTCACCTTGGGATCTGGGAAATGTTGCTTTCACTATTTTATAGATATAGTTTAGTATAGATATATACTAAACAATTTGCTGATCATTAGAAGAATCAATACTAGTTCAGCCCAAATCCAAACCAATCTACATACACGTCATTCCCAAATACACTTGTGTTGTTTCTTATAGCACAATGTCCTTTTTGTCGGTAAATATTTGTTAAAGTAGACGATATTAAAAAATGTTAATTTGACAAATTACTTAAAATTAGTGTAGACAAAACAACCATCATTTCAATTTTTAAACACATTATTAGTAGGGTTGATGTTTTTCCTCTGTAGTCAGTGTGTTATGTAATGTAACTCATTCTGTTCCGGTGATAAGTCTGAAGCTGTTCCTCTTTTATAAATATTCATTTTCTCATCTTTGCCAAAGCCGGAGGCGTCCAGCACAGGTGTTTAGTGAATAACACAGAGGACAACCGGCTAACTGCGGCAGAAACAGGAAGTTGCTGTAATGACTGCTTCTCCCTAGTGCACCCTGGGTAATAATCAGCCCTCGTTTGTCATAATAGCAGGTAAATACTCAAGTAGTGCTCGCAGTAGGACGCTGGCAGTCCACAATCATTTTTCACTTCTTTTTTATTAAGTGAGCAGGCATCCCGGTCGCTCTGTGGCTTGTTAGTGTTTACAGACTCGGCATGAAAAGGGCCAGTCGTGGCAGCAGAGCAAAACTCAAACTGTGGTCGAAGAACATGAGCATGAGTGTAGTCGACCATCAGGGGTCTGCATTAATTAATCATGAGGTAGTTTATAGTATTGTTTACAACCTGCCTTTTGCTTATTGCTTGATGAAGGGGGGGAAAAAAAAAACATAATAATATCAATGATGCTCTATTTAGTGCATCATAATTTAATAACAGAGGAAGTGAGACGTGAAGTGGAGAAATGTGATGCTCACTCGCTGGTTATAAAATGTACAAAGCCAAAGCCCAAGGCAAAGTTTCTCTGTTGTGCTTGCCATCCCAGCGAAGAAACTCTGAGATAAGACAAATGGTTCAAATGACCTTTGAAAAGATCACCATCTCACAGCTCGCCTGAGAGAGGGAAAGCAAGAGGGAGGAGAGGGGAACGCGAGGGGGGCTATTTCTATATAGTGAGGGATAAAAGTGGATTCCCAAACTGCGAGTGTGTGCCCTATTCGTCTTCCCCCTCTGAATGCTTTCTGCTCCATTTACACAAGCTAAGTTTATTTGTCTCTGTCTAGGACTCGAGTGAAGAAGCAGAAGCCGGTGTTGGGACGACTAGTCTTATAATTTTCCTTTTTTAATAAAGAACTTAAGTGGCCGCTACTCTGCACAGCTAGCAGCTAGCTCTGCTGGCCACATGGGCCTCTCATGGTGCTCGTTACAGTTCAGTCCGAGGAGTACAGGCCGTATAGCTGGCCAGCTCATCCATCATCATCCATGTTGGACATTTCCAGATTGCTCTACGGTGCGAGGAAAGATGTCCCGTAACAAAAGTGTTAAAGATGTGAAGAATACTTAACAAAAAGTGTGAGGGGGAAAAAAAAAAAGGTTCAGGTAGAAGTAAATGCAGGCTCCATTTCAACTGAGAACAGTTCATACCCAGTGCTCTAACATGCTTTTATCTTCAAGTCAAATCAAAGTTTTTCCGCGTGCGAGGGCCTAATCTCAGCATGGCGGTACACTCGTATGTGACGCTCATATTTTCCCATCATTGACTGATTTGTTTTTAACAATGACAGAAAAGTCTGAAGGCCGTCTGTCACTTTGACTGAATGGAACACCGAGGGCGATCGACCGTAACTTTAAGTAATTCACAGTTTTGCTGAAGAGCGACGAACTGAAGGTGTCGGTGTGTCTGTGACCGCTGCGGCTGCACCTCTGGAGAATACTGCAGGATGGTCCGGGGTTCCACACTCTACTTTTTGACCATTACGAGCACACCGTCACCATGAGTACACCATCTGTACTCCGATACTCATAGAGCACTGCGTTTTGCCGTCATTTTTAGTGTGATCGCACTTATGCGCACATAATTGCAGGTATGTAAGAATGCAAATTGAGACACAGTATTATGCCTATATGTGAACCTATATAGTTGGAAATCTTTCTTGAAATTGAGAAAAGGGTGAATAAATATGTTCATATGCTCAATTAACTTTCTATGCATGTTTTTGGTTTAAAAAATAAATAAAATAAAAAATCTCTTTGTTTTTATTTCCAGTTAATAATCTCTAAAAAGATAATTAGCATCAATCAAAGATAAGTCACGGTGTTCTTTTGAGTAAATATGATAATAGGACTTCTTTATCCATCATTAAGAATCAGTCAGATTTACATAACATTTCTCTTCCTTTTTTTGTTGTTGTTGTTATACTAACCCTATCATGGAAAGCACATTCACCAATTTCTTATGTATAGACACATGAATGTCATCATTTTCACTTCAAAAACCACGTTGACTAGTATTGGATGCCTAAAACTGTTTACTGTAGAAACAATTCCACTACTGCACTCACTGCTGGGGAAGTGCATTAGCTAAACGCTTATTTGTGTTAAATGCGGAGCCACAACGGGGTGTTTCCCGGCATGCGGAATTTAAATGTACAACGACTTGTGCCTTCACATGATGTAACCTATTAAATTTGTTGTTTTGTGTGTGTGTGTGTGTGTGTGTGTGTGTGCGCGATGGGAATACTAGGAGGAGATGAAGTCCAGACAGCAGCATCGCTTGTGTCCCAATTAGCAATGCAGGGCTTTGAATGGGTCTTTAACCTTAGCAGAGCTTAATCATGTAATTAATGAGAAGGGGGAGAATGCCTGTCTAATGCTCCCCTCCCGCTAGAAATATTCCCTCCAAAACATCTTCTAGACTCCATGTTTTCCGAGACAAAGACATCATTAGTGACCTTTAAATCAAGGAGAGAGTTTGGCTACCTAAGGCATTAGTTTTTTATTTAGCCGGGCCCTGTTCTAAATTAACGTCTTATTGTTATTCAGCCCCTTGCGCGTGTTTGTGCGCGCGCTTACTTGGCTGTGTGTGGATTTGTGAAGCCATAAACACAGAGAGTGTGTACTCGCTGTCAGAATTGCCCATCCTGGGTCTCTGCTGATGGCTGATTACCCACCGCTGGCATTTAAGCAGCGGTGGCAGGGCAGCAGGTCTCTCCCACTTGGTCGTGCCACACATCACGCCGGCTGAGTGGTTGTTTACAGCGGGCTAGCTTTAATTGCTCATCAAATTATTGGCTTAATAATGAGACATGGGAGATTGAAAGGGACATATGGATTCGGACAGTGGCCATCAAAAAGCTGCCCACGACATTGTGGTTTTGCATCCGCGGTGTGTATTAGCTAAACAACCTGAGGCCTATTTAGCAGTAATCAGCAGAAGCATTGTGGAAGATAAAAATCCGCCGTGGGTATTATTCTCCGTTCAGCCTTCAAGAGTGACAGGCCCATTATACAGTGCATGGAATTTATGAGATGATCATCTTTGATGGCCTGGATGTCCGTCGTTCGCTGTAATGTTTTCTATGGTAATGATGCTTCCCCTCTGCCTTAGACCACAAAACCGCCATCCGCCTTGTGACTCCATCTCTCTGCTGAAAAGTGATTGTTGACGGCTCCATTAAAGGGTGGAAAAATATTTTCCTTCCCTTCCACCCCCTCTTCCCACCCACTCAGAAGCTTTATATCCACTCGTCAGCCACGCTTATTTATGTCGTCTTCTCTGGTGCGAGGGTGCATGGGTTTTGAACTTGTCGCTTTAATGGGGACGGGGGTGATTTGAAACGACCTTGATACAACTTTATTCACCCAGGGGAACGTAATGTCGCTGTGGGATTGTACAGGGAATCAAAGGCTGTGGCCTGGAACAGTGCACGCTCACTGTTGGTCATTACGCCTGCCCCATAACCAGATCTCCCATCCATCAGAGGTGTAAAACCACCTCATCGGTCAAATGAAGAAACTGTCATGTTGTGCCTTAGATTTATACTGATTCATCAGTTGTACGTAATATACCTTCAAATGGATTCGCTTAAGGGTGCATACCCCGAGCGTTATCTTTCAATCAGGAAGAACAGAGACCTCCTAAAGACCGGGATTTACGTGCTAGAGTGGCCAGGGGCAAACATTAGCTAAGGGAGCCTTTTGATCCCCTTTTCCCTTAAGTTGTATCAGGTACAAAGCTCATGGCAACTTTGTTATATTTACCCCTTAGCGTCACACAACTAGCACTATGTTGGAATACTACCCTGTCCCCTGCTATGTGTCAGTCAATTTGATTAAACACAAATATGTTTAAAATGATCTAAGAATAATATTGACTTAACAATTACAGAGACGAAGAATGAGAAGTGCTCGCTGTGTATGTGTGTGTGTGTCCGTCCGTGTTAATATACAGAACAAGCTGAGATTATGCATTTATAAGGGCATGGAGAGAAAAGATAAACAGAGACACCGTCAATTTCCGTGTCAACAGGCCTTCAGATGTTTCCATCATCAGAAATTCAGTCAATGTTTTCTGACTTTGTTAAATGTCTGTAACGTTGGCACAGTTTGAATGCACTCAAACGAGATTTTTTTTTTCTTGAAAAATTGAGAAAGTGACAGCCCTACGAGATACATGGTTTTCATTGGATCGCGTTGCAGTGCTTCACATAATTTTCTGCTTCTTTCTTCTGTTGATACATTTGACTAGATATGCTCACTATGTATATATACATGAATTACAATGTGTTGAACAGTGTGATCAACTTTGATCAAATAAACACGCCAGACTTATCCCTTATTAAACTTATCATGTTGAGTATTGAAACTGTTTGATATTAAATCACTTTTTTTTAATAATATTTGCACACAATCCTCCCTCATTTCATTGTTTTATTGCCATTCTATGGTATAGAAAAAAACCAGAGTGTATTAATTTTCAAGTTCTGCAAAAGGAAAAAAAGAAATGAGCATTGTGTTTAAACGTGGGATGAAACTCATTCAAAGCTGTGCAGTAGAGTTCTGCCCATTGTACCAACACAGCTATGTGCGTGTGTGTGCCTGTGTGTGTGTGTGTGTCTGTGTCTGTGTGTGTGTCTGTGTCTGTGTGTGTGTGTGTGTGTGTGTCTGTTCATTTCTGGGATAAAAAAAAAAGTGTCATGTCAGAGTGTTAAAAATCACACCATATTTCACTCAAAGTCAAACTGTTTAGATTTTAACGTCACTTCAGTGATAGAACAACAGATACAATATGAAATCTGACCTCTGAGGTTCAGATCTTTTGACACTTGTTTTCACTATGGGAATCATAGCAGTAATTGCTTTTGAGGGGTCCCTTATCCATTTACACTGCACTCTGTTTTCCTAAGTCGGAAACATGATTTGTTTTTGACACATGTCCTCTTTTCATCTTCTTTTATTTCTGAGCAGTCTTTGTTTTGGTGTTTATTTGGGGTAGATGTTGCGTTTGAGTTTGAGACCCCTGGGGATGCAGGTTTTGATCTAAAAGACGGCATTATTTTTTTATTTTGATCTGTTGCTTTTATGCTGGATCTACGCACATTTACAAACACATTTATTTTTTTACAAATGCAATACGCACATTATTTCAAAGATTAATAAAAGAAAAAATTTAGTCTATAAAATGAGCTTCCAAAACAAAACAAAAAAATCCTTTTAAAAGAATTATATGAAATACAATAAATTCTTCCTGTGGAGTTATGGCACTCTGTTTTCTTGCAGTGTACACAAACCCAAACACTGAACCACAGAAAGACACAAGAACCAGACACTATAAACACTTGATTTGCAATCCAATATCCCCTGTCGGTTTTTTCTCCACTTTGGATCTTGAATATGGCGGTCCAATTATCCTTCGTTGAAACATGAATGCCAAAGAGTGAAAACAACATCCCAAAAAAATGTGTCTCTTAGCTGCAGGGGTTTCATTTAGACTATATCTGAGGGAAGAATTGGAGAGGAGAGGACGGAAAGCGACCAATCAAGCGTGGCGACTGTCTTGTGGTGGGTGTATAATGGCTATCTCATTGGCATCCACACAAGAATTGGAAATTTAGCAAACATCTCTTTTTCTCATTTGTTAGTGTCCAAGCGTCTTTAAATCCATTTATCAAAGCAGAGCCACTGACATTATTTCTACCCTCTGTTTTTCCTCATTCTTCCATATTTATTCCTGCTTCAGTCTCTCTGAATGATGTTAAAATCAATGCCAAGCCCATGTTTGTGTCCTTGTGTCTTTCTGAGTTCTCTTGGAAAGCAAACTTCCCCAGGATGTGAGCACAGAGATCAAGTCTTGCAGTTTGAAATGTATGCTTGATGTTGCACAGGTCAGACACAGAGGCCTCTGTGTGGCTGCAAATGGTAATTCTGTGTTCTGTGATTGTACTTCAATAAAGGACACACAGATACATACACAGAGAACCTTTATCCCCCTCTTTAATACTGGCAGATTTATCCTGGTGCAGCACAAAGGACGATAGCCTCCTCAGGCTGTGAATCATTCTTTCCAGCTGACTCTAATCACCAGCTAATTAATAGTTGATGTGCCGGCTTACAAAAACACGACTGCTATTAACCTGTACATGCTATTGATTTAGACTTGCTTTAGGTGCTATGGTGGATTCTTCTGGGGAATGTGAACGTCGGGGCGATTAGAGGTTCCGATAGTTTCGGAAATGAAAGTTAAGAGTGTTCACTGGCGCTCAGACCGGCCTCAAGTAGTCGAAGAGCTGACACCTGAGTATTGATTGATATACAGTTGCCCTGCGTCCAACATTCTACGTTGAATCTACAGTTTATTTGACATCAGTTCTGGTCACATCACAATTTGAAACGGCTACAAGAATTCCTTCACGGTGACAACGTAAATCGGCCCACATTTTTCACCACCGTCTTCACATTGCTGACCTTTGAGGGAATGAAGAGTCCAAAAATGGCAAAAAGCTTTCTAAATTATTATCTGTGTTGCACCACCCAGTTTTATTTCCCCCCAAAAAAAGATGAATGCTTCGCAGACAAGATTCGATGGTACACATATTTATCATTGGATGTATCGATACATACTCGATAGGAAAACTTTTTTTCCCCTTCGCCAATACAACGCTTTGTTGAAAGGCATGATGCAGGCTAGATTGGGAGTAAACGTACAAAGAAAATAGTTCAGAGATCTATTACGTGCTAGTATGTTCTGGCCTGGCTAGCATGTTAGCGGCTAGCTTTGTAATGTGACCAGACTTGCAGGTGTGATAGCTGGGTGTAGCTGAAGCAAGGGTTGGGTGGTGGTGCAATCCAACATGTTATAGCTCTTTCAGTTTGTTGGGTAAAGTGTAACGGAAAAACAACAAAATGAGAAATGTGTTCAAACTTGCCATTCGTCATAATGCTGTTTTCAATGTTCACTTCACCTTTCACGGACGCGACACACCAGGTGTCCGTGGGTGTGTGTGGGTTGATCCACAGTTTGGAGAGATGAGTCAATGTAAACTAGGCTACAATAATTAACAAAGGAAGGAACAAACCTGGGTCAACTCCTGCAAATTAATGATTATTTTTACATTATCAAGTAGTAGCAGATTATTTTCTCAATTAATCAATTAATTGTGCGGCCTATAAAATGTCCGAAAAATTGTCGGTATGTCCAAGGTCTTAAAAAAGGTTGTTTTGTTCAACCAACAGTCCAAAACCCAATGACACAAGACAAAGAAAAGCAGCACAAATAATCTTGGGAATATTCTGCATTTTTGTTTGAAGAACGATTTAAAATGGTTAAATCATTATCAAAATAGAGGCATTTTGTGTGAATTGGCTAATCAATAAATTGACTGATTGTGTGAAGCTCTATGTTGCCTCAGACTCAAGTTTTAGGGTCAAAATGTGCTGAGATCACACGAAGAATTCAGTGACCCCACTAAACCGGCTCTAACACCAATAAGGTGTGCTTGATACAAAATCAATTTAATGCTACTTTTGTTTGACATACTGACATTCATATAATTCAGTTTTAACTTTGAGGTCACGGTGCTTTGTGCAGAGCTGATATTAAAATTACCGTGTTTTGAAATGACTCAATAACACAATATCGCTCCCCAACATCTTTAATTTTGCAGTTTTTGCACTGCACTGTGTCTGTGTAATCGGTAGTCTGGCTGCATGGTTAACAGCTTTGTTTTCTTTGCTAAATAGTTTAAAATGTTGTATCCTTATCATACATATTTAACAGCAGTTTCTAAGGACTGCTGTTAATTTTGTAAGAGATAAATCTGCTGTTAAGCTTTAACAATCGTTATATCGGATGAATAAGTTCTTTAGCGTTTTGACAGCCTAATCTACAGCTTTTCATCATGAGGCTTTATTTGTTGACACTTTTTTCCGCTGCCTTCATCTGATCAGTAACATTAATAAATGAGATTTCATAGAATGACACATTTGCGGTTAAAGTGCAACAAAAAAAAAAGTCCAAATAAAACCATCTCCTTGACGACGCATGTTTTACAGCTCACCGAGAGACCGCTGAATTAAGCGCGATGCAAACATTGCAAATTGAATCAATTTGCCTCCCCTAAGTAGATGTGATGCGTGAAGCCTGAATGCTCAAATGAATAAGAGAGAAATTCGGAGTTTAATGATGTTGTTTTTGTTTGTGCATTTCTTTCCCTCTGCTTGATGAAGGTTCCACAAGATCGGGCGTAAAGAGGAAGAAAGATATCAGATAACAAGGAGGCGTGGAGGCGCAGCACGTGGCGTCACATGCTCCGCGCTGCAACCACCGGGAATGAAGTGACAGGCTGTGGGAGAGCACAGGGACAGAATCAAGAGGTGAGTGGAGCATATTAAACTGATAAGTGGCCATGCGGAAAATAGGCACATACAGACACACAGACATGACACAATCCAGATGTGTGTGCACATGTGAAGGCAGATTTGCATACATGTGACCAAGGACTGGTTTAGTAAACTTTTCCAAGAGAAGGCCAGACTGGGGGCACCGTTTCAAAGAAGTGCTGCTCATTTTTAAATGGATATATTCAAACATAAAATAATATAAATAAATAGCTGCTATTTGTAACTCCAACTAGCCATGGACAGATTCTGAGAATATGGGTGTTGTGATAATAATCAATATGTAAGCTGTAACAAGGGGCCAGTAGGACCTGGCCCCAGCCAACCAATGGGAGAAGACTATAGCCAAAAGGAGGGTACAAGATGTGTTGTAAACTAGAGATCGGTGAGACAGAGTAACTACTCAAATGTGGTCTGTGGAACAGTGAAATGGGACAGTCCTCAGCTGAGTACTTTTGTATGCTCACCATATCATCATTGAATAAATACAGTTAACCTGAAGAGAAGTTTTCTGGATTGATTTCTACTCGACTCCATTTCTAAATAAAAGAACAAGACAGTGTCCATCATTTGTAGTTGTTTTGTGTTTTTGTTTTTTTTCTGATCTCTTTGTAGTTGTGATACACTTCTTGGTCGCATTGCATCTTTTCATGGTCGTTTTGCGCCTCTTTGTGGTCATTTGATTGAGTTTCCAAAAGTCACTTAATACAGAGGTTCTGATCCAGAGGTCCTGGGCCTGTACACTGTAGGCCCGCTCTGTATTCCATCCATGATACTACAAAGCCAACTTCCCATCTCCTTCTGACTCTGGTAGAGCTAATCAGATCTCACGTTGGGCCGTGCCACAACTTTGGCCGTGCACCTGACGCAAAAACAGGCATAGGCAAGAAAACTTGTAGAGGGGAATGTCTCATGCATAAATGTGGCGAAACACTGCGGACATTTCTCAGGGACAAGCCTGTCATTGTTGTTGATGTATTGATCGAGACTAGCCTTCCTTTTGTGCAGACGTTCTGCAACACTTAATGATCAACATGGAACACAAAGCTTCCAGCGTGTGCGGACACATTGACAGGCTATGATTAAATCAGCAACGGTGGCAGCATTGTTGATGACAATGATGGTAGCACTGAGGGCACTTATCAAAGGAAAAGGATCAGCGTAACGCACCACCACTGCACACATCCCTAAATAGATGCTCATGGATGCTGATGGAGGAAATTAATTTCGGGCTAAAAAAACCCAAACATTTATCATCAAACGGAGCGGTCACCTAACACAGAATTCTGCAGAGAATAATTGTTTCCAAGCGTTATGTTTTGCCTGTCAGTCACAAGTGCTCCGCGTTAGCTGTAATACATCTGAATTAAGCGCCTGGTGGCATTCTGTCACGTACACCCCGTCGTAAGCCGTTAAATACACAAATCGGGTTTAAATGAACACACACACCACTTGTCTTGGCTGGTTTGCAGGGTAATTCATCTTCCAACTCCATGATTCTGTTATGCAGTCAAATTGACAAGTAATCCATTGCTGGTGTCCTTGTTGTCAACATTAAGGTCATTTCTGATTGTTGCATTGAGCGAACAGACTTGCAGCTTTGCAACACTTTGCAGGGGGTGATGGGAAATACGCCCGGCGAATGTATCAATACATACTGTATGAGTGATTCTGAGCTGTACCACGGCCACCTGCCAAGGCTACAAAGTGCGAACATGTTGAGAAACTTCATACTTTTAGAAGCTGCGTAAGTTCTGACATGTTTCATAAAAAAATAAATAAAAAATGCTTTAAAAGACACTGTCGTCGCTTTCAATCCCAGTATCCTCCAAAGATGATAATCCTTGGGGTTTTTTTGGCAAGTCGCACTGTATTTTTTGCCATCTAAATTCTCACAGAGACCGAAAGGTACAGGCCTGTTCAATAGCTACCAGGGGACTGTGCAAGAAGTGTAGTACATGTTTTTGAACAAGTGTGCTCAGGCTTTAAATGGATTACAGCTCATTATCCCCAATTACTTTTCAGAATAAGCCGGGAAATAGGGAGAAAACCTGACAAGGTGGTTTGCTAAGACTGCTTTCAGGAAACCTTCACAGAGGTGCTGGATAGAGCTATAAAAAGACTCATTCTTTTTTTTCTTAATTAATACACTTGAGAGGGGTTTTTTTTCAGTAGGCTGTTCATATTTCGAGGTCAGGCAAAGTAATTGTGGTTGCTTTGTAAATAACCTCTAGGATGTATGTAATGGAAACCAGAAACTGATATTAAATGGAAATTGAATCCTCTTTTAGTTGTCACACACATGTACACAGCATAGCACATTGAAATGTAGACTCTGCATTAACCCATCCTAGTATTGGGGGCAGCTATTAAATCATCAGCGCCTGGGGAGCAGTGTGGGGGTTCGTGCCTTGTAGCTCTGCAGTGCCCCAGAGGTGAACTGGTATCTCTGTATTTGGTCCGTAAGTGGACTTGAACCGGCAACTGCAACGACCTCCTGCCCACTGTTATTAATATAATTCTTCTTCCCTGGCCTATCCGTCTTGGGACACATTTGTGGGCGGCTGTGGCTCAGGAGGTGGAGTGGTCTACCACCGTCAGAGGGTCAGTGGTTCAATCCCCGCCCTCTGAGGTCAGCATGTAGAAGTGTCCTTGGGCAAGATACTGAACCCCAAAATGCTCCCGATGGCCAACAGTGTGTCTGAGTGTGTGTGAATGTTAATCCTTAGTGATGAGCATGTGGCACCTTGTACAGTAGCCTCTGACTCTGTGTGAATGGGTGAATGCTGACATGTGTTGTAAAGCACTTTGAGTGATCACTAAGTTTGGAAAAGCACTATATAAATGTAGTCCATTTTCAGTTTTTCATCTTTAGTTGTTTTTACACCACATTGTTATTGTTTGTTTTTGATCAGGTTTAGTGCAAATCACATGTATTTCAGTTGCACATCAACATCAAATTTGCAGTCAGCTCTAATCCTCAAAACAGCCCCAGAGCAGGGAACCTTGTACAGATCTTGTTAGGTTAGACACAAACACGTTGAGAGTACACAGGTAGAAAGCCACCACTCTCGAGCTGTAACATCTGAGTGTTTTGGGGGAACCTAAAAATATTGCTTGCGCTCTGCTTGGCTGTCAAAAAGATCATATGCAATGAAGGGCTCATTGAGTGGTTTAGAAACACTGCAGCTGCCACCAGTAGCACATTTTATTTCTTGCCCACAGTGCTAGAAAGATCATGGCTGCCAGCAAAAAGCCTTCTGTTTTCAAGATGTATTAGAACAGACTGCCTGTGGATAGGCCATGAAACTCACAGCAGACCTGCACCAACATCACAATAACATATCACGTATTGTCCATCTCTTCCCCGGTCTTGTCTCGTTGTATGTCTGTACGCTAAATATGAAGCTACATCCAGGAGATAGTTGAAGCAGGGGGAAACAGCTAGCCTGGCTCTGTTCAGAGAAAAAAAATGAACACCTAAAGCCTAAATATCCCATTGTGCCTACTTTTTGCTTACGTTAAAAACAATCTTTGGACAGAGCCCGGCTAGCTATTTCCACCTGGTGTAAGTTTTTCATGTTAAACTAAGCTAATTGGCTGCTGGCTGCATGCTGAATATGAAGGTAGCTTACAGTAGGAGACGGTTAGCTTAGCTTACCATAAAGACTGGAAACAGGGGGGGGGGGACTTCTGAAGCTCGCTTATTAACACTTTATGTCTTTCTTGTTTACCTTCGGACAGAGCCAGGCCAGCTGTTTCCACCTGCTTTTGATCTTTATGCTAAACTAAGCAAATCGTATGCTGGCTCTACTTTCATAAGACAAACAAGGGTGTTAGAGATCTTCTTATCAAAGTTTTGTCATGAAAGCGAATGAGTGACCATTCAAAATGATGAATTATTTCTTTGAATTGAGAGTCATGCAGGGATTCCATACATTATAAAAACACTAAACTGCAAGCCCTGTACCAGTATTTTAAAGAAAGTCTAGGTGGAAGATAGAGGGGCCTTTCTTTTCTATGATAAAGGCAAGAAGAGAGACAAAATGCTTTTTCTTTGGCTGTATCATCCTTTTCTTATGCCTACTTTTTGATTGTCTTTGACATATATATTTTTTTAAATGAGCACATACTGTAGTCAAAGCAACACCTGACACCGCTGCAGCCTGATTGCGGCTCCGCAGCTGCAGCCAATTGAAAGATAATTATCTAATCCAAGAATGCCAAGATTATAGTTGCTCTCTTGCCAACTTGTCGACGAGAGAACAACCTGGAGACATTGTGTCTTTACAATTTAAGCTGTGCGCCGATACCGCATGTTCTGTGAAGTCTTCATTTATTTCAATAGGCTCGACCGCTTATCAAACTCCACCTGTCAGACATAAAAACACATTCTGATTGCCGGATGGGTCATGACACAACCTAGACGACCCCAGTACCCAACAGCAACCCCCGTAGCCAGTCTGCACCCCCCTCTCAGCCCACAGTCTGGCTTTACACTTACTTAACTCTGCCTGGCTGAAATGTATGAAATGATTCACCCAAACAGAGATGTTTTACAAAGAACCCCCAGGCTGTGTGTTTGTGTCTTCTCCGTTCCACAGTAGGTAAAAGCAAAGCATGCATTTCAAGCTAATTCTAATGCAGATTTCTTGTCAGAGCAAATTTTAGATCATGTTTTACACACAGAAGCAATGCTTCTTCTCTTATTTAATCGTGCTACACATATCTGAAGTATGTTTGCAGATTTATATCCTAAAAATAACATTATTGGGCACTTTAACGCCTTAACAGGGGAGATGACAGAAATGGTCAATTCCTTCCCTTCCACCTTATCATAGCTTTCTGTGGGAATCGCTAGTGCTTTTTTTTTTTTTTTACGCAAAAATCTACTCAGAAAATCATTAAGCAAATGTTTATTATTCATCCTTTTTTAAAAAAAAAAAAAAAAAAAAGAAAGAAAAACATCTGCTCTGCCATTATCATCCATCTGCCTTTGCCATCTCTCCCAGCTCTCTTTTACGGATTTATCCTCTTAACCTGCAGCATGTAATAACTGTCATCTGCCTTGCCAATGAGCCATGTAGGAAAACGGCCGGTCTTCATATTTATCTCGGCTTATCTCAGAGCCGTCACGGCAGCCATTACAAAGGGAAATGGTGCTTTATTTGGTGCGGCTGCTGCTGCGGAGGAGGGACAGGAGAACGAGTGGGAGGGCACTCCTCGGGATGTCATTTGGAGAACCCCTCACCTTCACAACGCTGAGGCGTTGAGGCGTAGATGGTGGGTGGCAGCCGGTGACGAGGTGTGATGAATATGGGTTGGCTACTAGATATTACTGTTAATCATTTTCCGGTGTTGCCGTAAATAACTAACGCATGTCATGTTAGATCGCACTTGAAAAGGCCTCGAGCCATTTTCATAATTTCCAGTTCACTGTAGCACTTTCCAGCTTCACTTGTCTTGTTGTGGTCTGGCTGTCTCCGGCTGACAACTGATGGCTGTGGCATGAGCCAGGGAAACCCATGGGAGCAGAGGAGACGTCCTATAAAATATGATGCGCCGCTTAGCCACAGAGACACACTTGTATCCTGCTGCGCTGCTTCAAACGCACCACGGAGCTGTTTCCAGAGGATCCAGCATATTGTGCAAACCCCTTGTGAAATGTTAAGGGAGCGAGCATACATTAAAAGGCTTCCTCCATTGTAATGCCATGGTGGGAATAATGAGCAATCAACACGTGTGTGTCCACCTCTGCACAGTAACGATATGCATCGCTTTGCATTTTTTCACAGAATAATCTCATGGGTTCTGTGTGGGCGTTTCTTTAAAGACTTCACTTAAGTTAAGTTTTGAAAGTTCCAAAAGTCACAGGGCGCCTTTATTTCCTGTTATCTCATTAAAATGAGAACACAGTCCAACGGAACAAAGCTATTGACGAGAACAATTGATTGGACTCTGGGAGGTGACAAAAGACTGAAATCTGGATACTGTCTCCTCACAGTCAGCGCAGCACACCTCAGCCCCAGCTGCGAGTCTCCCTCTCCCAACACTAATATTTACCTCCCTAATAAAAGCCATTGTTGAGCAGGCCGCTTTAAATCAGAGGCCTGCTTCTGTCTGGGATGACAGAGGAAAATATAAGGCGTCTCTCACGGTGATGGAGCGCTCCTGAGGTTTTTATTAGCTTGGTTTGAAAAGACGCCGCTCATAAGGTTTCTGCTGTATGAATCCAACCGTGCGTGAAGCTGTAAAATGTGTTTCTGACACTCTTTAATATTAAATAACAATCAACTACTTGAGACAAATGAAAAGGAACACAGGTTAGCGTTTCAGATGAATCATGATTTCATATGCTAGTATGGAAGTTTGAAAATGCACATTCATTGCTTAATGGCTGTATACTTTTATCTGAAACCATTAGACCCGGGTGTAAACGTTAGCTTCTGGAATGTGCCGTGTTTCCAAATGAGAAACATTACGCAGGCAGGTTATCTAAAGGGGTTCAAGTTAAAAAAGAATTATTTCGGCCATTGATTTGATTGCACAACATGACTTAGTTTGGCTTTTTTTGCTGGAGAGCCACAGCGATTTGAGAAGTGCATGTAAATATATTCGGTTCATTATAAAACTGTGGCAGTGGTAATTGTGGCCTCGTAATAGCAAGCAGGTATAATGCAATGGAGCTTCAGTGAAAGAAATGCTCAAGTCAAACCAAAGTAAACATTTATTATTTATTAATTTATTGGATATTTATTCTTTATTCATGTTAAATTGTGGTCGCTTGTTTACTGAAATTGAACTTTTATGCATGTTGAGCTGACCTGCTGACTAAAAGACTCCCACCCGGCTGGCATTTAATTAGAATGAATTGATTGGAGGTGTACCAGTTGAGCACTGTCTCTATTTGACCTATAATTAGTGCCAAATTACATGATTCTCTCCAAAAAACCTTCAGAGGAATAAATTAGGAAATAAATTAGGAAATGAATATGAATTTAAACAGCTACCAGATAGATTTCTGTGTATGCCTCCGAGTGCAGGATGATAAATTAAAAATGTTTTAACATTTCACAGGAAAAGAGAAAGATCTTGACATAAAAATACTCCAAATGCTCCGCCCCCCCCCCCCCCCCCTCCAACGGCAGAGCATTTAACAAAGAGACACCGAGGAAGAGCTTGTAAATGTATATTTTATTTCACTGCTGTTGTTGTTGTCGGGGTTAGAAAAATGCTTTGTGTGAGTGAATGAACATGTCTATAAATACAAAGGTCGATTTGCATTACAGTGGAACACAAAGCGCTACATCTGGATGTGTAAAATATGTGAGACAGGGGTCAGAGTATTAAACCGGAAGACTGCGTGAAGTGTGAAAATGTGGGGGCAATCTTTCACGGCCCGTGCTAATGCAGCTTTCCGACGAGAGACGAAGAGACAGAGAGAGATGTACAGTAGCCAGCAGTGAGGAGTAGCTGCTGCCAAATGCACCGAGGGCTAGACGAAGACGAGCCCTTGCCATCTGGGCAGCTCGAGGCGAGGCTGAAAACAACTCCAGCTCCATCACTGGCTCTGAAGCTCACATTCACACATCGGTTTTATTTTACTATTTTTCTTTTTTTTCCCTTCCTCTCCTTTTTCCTGCTCTTTTGGCCTCACATCCCATTAAACCGTCCCATCTTGACATACCATGTCTTTCTCAAGCTGTCTCCTTGCTCACACTTTCAAATTCTCCCTCCTCCTCCTCCTCCTCCTCCTCCTCTCCAGGATTTATCACTCTTAATTATCTTAACTATCCCGCTTCATACTCGGCTTGTATCTAGCATATTTAATCTAGGATTCAGCAGGGCTATTAGTTACACTCAACATGCGGAGGCTAATTGATTTAAGGAAGCAAGATTTGCTTGTTGGTGCTGATGGGTTTGACTAAAAGCTAATAGAATGAGGGTGGAGAGCAGAAAAGGATGGATAGCAGGGAAACGAAATGAGTTTTTGCTGTCTTAGTAAAGTTTGGATTTTTTTCACATGCTTTGATGCCCAATCCAGTTTGTTTCGACTGCGCCCGAGCTCGGGGAGACGCAGTACAGTGCATGGAAATAAGAATTCAGAACAATTTTAATGGCTTGCAGTCTTTTTCTAAAACAAGTGGGACTTTTTTTTTTCTTTTTTTTCCTCTCCCTTATTTACATGGGATGACTGTGGTTAGGATAAATATTTTTAGTTGGTGGGGAAACAGAACAGCGAAACAGATGTCTGTTTAAATGTCATGTTTGTCGCCAAGGCTGTGCTGACATTTTAGTCCCAGACTTTCACCTCTCGGATTTGTTCGCTGTGAGTCATTACCAGAATCAGGTTTAGTCAGAGCTGTTGTTGTGAATAAATATGATCTAATTGATAGCTGACCTCTCACATTAACGAGCAAATGTGACCAAATCAACGCACGCCAATAAGACTTAACTACGCCTGTGTGTGTATTCGATTCATTGCATCCGTGTTTGTTTTTAGCTTCCTTCTGTGTGCATGTGTGTGACTCCTACTGCATATGCAGTTAGGTCGGCTGGTGGCCACGGATATTGATAATGGCATTGGGGACACTCAGCTTCTTGTCTTATTAATCACACCAGGCTGAACAGTGACCTTTCTCCGAGCCCACTGCTTTGGGCCGAGCCAGATCCCCTGCCTCTGCCGCCCCCCCGGGAGTAGCAGGCTGACATCACTCACCCTGTGTCCGCTAATGTCAGCCCCCAGCCAGGCCGCAGAGGCTCACCGGCCCTGCCTGGCGCCCCGGACACAGCCCTGGATGACAGAGACATTGATCACTCAGGAAGCTCAGGTTGTCTGGGGGGGTAGAGGCGGTGGAGGAGAGGGGGAGGGGGGTGATTGTGTGTACGTGCGCTTGTGTGTTTTGGTACAACACCAATTGAGACTGGTGAGCCTAATTAGGCTTCACATCTGGGCCTAATGAGCAAATCAAGCCCCATCATTGATCAAGGATCAACTGGCCTTGAGCTGTTCTCCGATTGGTTAAGAGCTGCACCAGCACCGTGAGCTCCCAGGTTAAGCTTTCTCCACACAGCTAATTATTTGTTGAGAAGACTCCACATGAATCTATGGTAACTGGATACATTATGGATCTGTAAGGTGTAAAATAATAAATAAAACATTTTTAAATGAACGATGAACTCAATAATATTACATCATCTTTACTGCCTGAATAATTGTGTCCATGTTTTCATTTTATGACATGAATTTAAATATGCACACAGAGGACAGCTTTACGTAAAAGGAATAAAATATAATTGTGTAAAGTGCTGAAAGAGAGTCACTAAAATTTAATAGATAAATGGCAATTTTGATTAACTTGATGCCCTATATCTTGGCTTATATGAGTACAGTTTAAATTATTGTGCCATAACACCATCCATTGTCATTATCAATATTATGTTGTATAATAAGGGCTTTCAATAAAAGGATTCAAGGTTTCAAAGCTTTGTTTGTCATATACACGAGTAATATGTGTAGTTTTAACTACTGTGACAAATAAAGATATCATGATAAAAATTGAAAGATGAAAAATGTTGCACATATGCAAAAAATAAATAGAAACTTCTGGACCAAGTATAGGAAAGCAGGCATGGTATTTATCTTAAGGATGTGTTTGAGATGTGTTAGAATGTTTTTCAATCCTAGATGGAAAGATTGTTTTATTTCTTTTTTTGAGAAAACAGGTAGTTTGTAATTTCAACTAAGGTACATAGAAAGTCCTGAGTGCCCAATTTCTGCAATTTGAGTCAAAAACCGCACTCTTCTGCAGTTGTCTTGATTTTGTCTGTGGATTGGTCCACTTGAATGTATACTGAAGTTGATTTTCAAGAAAAAGGTGGAAAGTTGGCCTTGGGAGGGGCTTTTTTTAGGCTTGCTAAATGTATTTTCGCTGGATTTTCCCATAGTAGTTGCAAAGTTGTGAGTTTGAATATAGCAGTTCTTACAAAGATGGTATTTCTTTATTTCAAAATGCATTTGGTGTAAAATCCTCAGTGTTGCACATAAAGCCTGAAAGCTTGACTCGTGTACAAACGTATGTTGTCAAAAATGACTGTTAGAGCTATATATATTTATACATATATATATATGTCAAGGTACTACTGCCTTCTTTGTCTTTCTTGTTTTGCAAATAGACAGTTGAATCTTGTGCATCATTGTCTGGTCAATAGATTATTTTGTACGCCTGTTTGTTGGCAGCTGCACCGGGCAGCGGGAGACTGGAGCCTAAGGGATTTCCTCAACATCCAGGAACATCCTGTCTGGCACCTGTTGTCAGGATGGAACAGGCATATGCACCAACACGAGCCACAGTAGGCCAGGGGATCTAACGTTTCAATGCACTGTGCCTCCATTCAAATTCAACACATTTTAAAGTTATTTCTGAGCACTCTCCGTGGACTCTTTTAGTGTCCATAACAACTCTAAAACGCATGTCACAGGCAGGACAGGAAGTGGTCAGGGCTTGTTAGATGACCTTTAATTGTATTTAATGTCCAGAAGCGGTTGTAGTTTAGTCCAATATGCTACAGACCAAAACAAAACAGAAGAGAAGGAAAACAGTAGTAGTAGTAGACGCCGTGGGCGGGGATCGTCTCAAGGTCCGCACTTAATCCGACAACATATAACAAAAATGTAGCAAAGTTCATGTGAGCTAGCGGCCACTGTATCTACAGTACATGCCCCGTCTTCTAATCATGACAGATTCACACAAAAATGTCGAAGAGGATAAAACGACGACGGCATGACATTTTGGACAGACATGGATGTAACTTCACTGGTTGGCGGAGGCATAAAACCTCGAGGCGGTATTGTTTTAGTTTTGTTTTTACTTCTGTTGCAACCTTTTATTTATGCACTGATGTCAGAACCAGCAGTATTGTCTAGAGGAAACTGTCCGACTAACTCGGCAAGAAACGGGAAGAAACCAAAAACCCTACACGCATTAAAGAAGACATCAAAGTGTACGTTGATTAGGAGCAGCACAGGGCCACCAACATTAGGCAAAAAATAATTCAATTCAAATTATTCAAGGATAAAAGGGTACGAAGGAAGATTGCAAATCAGCAGTTATATTTGTGGAGCATGATGTACTTGGGCTCTCCACACAACTTTCAATAAACATATTTCACAACAACCGCAGTTGGCACCTTATTCTGATCCGTTAATGAGGATGATGTCTTTTATTGTTGATCTGTTTCCCCGCAGAACAAATGAGTTCTATTTTGTAATAATGATTACCAAGGCTTCACCCTGATGACTTTGTCTTGTTTTTGTTAATAAACTTTTCCGTGTGAATTTATGGCCAACCTCAGCAAACAGTAAGCTGTGGACGAAGCTCATCATCGGAGAACGAGCGGATTGTCATCGGCTGATAAAAGACTTCATTACTGGAATGAATGTATTTTGTCAGGTGGCCCATCATTTGTATATTTAAGTCTAAAAATGGCTATTGTTTTTGTTTGTAGCTCTCTTCCTCTGTGGTATTATTCAGTCTTTTGACCTTTCGCTTTGTTTATCGTTTTCTTTCAGTCATGAAGCACCAGCATCTTTAAAGCCTTCACAATGTAGTATTTCTGTGTGGCCGTGCATGTACGCGTGTGCACATCTGCAAGCTTTTGTTCAGACAAAAAGCGCACAAAACCCAAATGGGACGGGCGTGCGTGCGTGTGTGCATGCTAGTGTGTCTGTGTCTGTGTATGTGTGTGTGTGCGCGCCTGTGTGGTCTGTTGTCTGCTGGTGAGTGTTTAGAGAACAGATTTCTTTGACGTTGACGGCACCAAAGCAATACAGATTTGGCAATTAACCTTGATGTCACTGTAATTACCAAGTCACTTTAGTAAAATGAATTAATTTCCCAAAAGGACTCAGAAACAAAATTACCTCCTCTCTTCCTGAAGAGAGCCAATATGGCGTCTGATAATTAGGGGAGAAAAAGTGAGCCGCTGCCATATTCCTGTCTCCCATTGTGTGTATTCTGTGTAATCTGCCACGGGGGGAAAGCCACTGATCTGCCTGCCGCTCCCATAACTTCCTCTGGGTTCACGCTGCTGCGCCACTCACTTGTTCATTTCTCAGCTTGCCACATGTTGAGCGCCGGTGTGCCTTTTTCTTCTTCCTCGTCTGTCCTCCTCACCTCGTTTTTCAGACAACCGCCGCGTTGCCCTGTATGTGTCGACGTTTTTGTGACACAACAAGTGGTAGCCGCTCTCGCCGTTCATCTTGAAGGATGCACACATCAGGGAGATGGAAAGCAGACTTTTCACGACTCGCGTCCTGAGATCTCCCGCGAAGGGCCGAGGTGTCCGTCAGCCGCTGCATGCCGCGTCAATTAGTATGTAAGTTTTTAGTAAAAAAAACATTTTTTTTTTAGCTTGGTGGGATTTCTCAGGCGGTGCCAACAAAGCAGTCGTTGCTTTTGCCAGACTGCAAATAACGTAATTGTAAGTATTTAGCTTTCGGACCCCCATGTGAATGCCTTCATGCCCGTCTCCAGTGGAGCATCAATCATATTAGAACATCATTATATGTAGGCTATAACCTCATTACATTTATAATTGATGTTTTGATTAATATTTCAGATAATTTAGATGTTAATCAGATTATTTATTAAAGATTATGAATTATTTTCAAAACTTTTATTTTTTAATATGTAGTGTGCACTGGGGCGGGAAGGGGGGATGCAGAGCGGGCTGCAGGCCTCCCAGGGCCACACACTCTCATAGCCTGACACTTCACGTTCTTCTTCTTCTGATGCGTTCTGCTTCTGCAGGTTCCTCCGCCACCCCAACCTCCAGTTTATGCTCTAATATTTCAGTATGTTGATTTAACTAAAGTTCACATGTGTGTTTGTCAAGGTTCCCGCAGCCTTGTCTGCCAAGTATGACTGCATAATTGCTAGGAATGGTCACTTCCTCGACATGTGTGTATCTGGCTGAGCAGGTATAATGCTCTCCTACTGCTACATCTCACAGTATATGTCATCTTGATTAAAACCAGGATTATCTTTTATTCCTGGCTTTGTTTGCAACCAATTTGCTTTCAAGGTCCAATGATGTAGTGGCAGTCTTTCCCCCCCGACTAAGTCTCATTTCCAGGTTCGCTGTCATATGTCTTTGATTCTATAATGATGTACCTGAACTTTGCCTATTCCTGTTGTCAGTCATGTCGACAGTGAATACCAGTCATTAACGTTAATGGGCAGAACTAGCTTAAACCTGTTGTGGAATCTGAAGGATTCTCTGAAGCTACATTTACTGTTTGTTCTTTTAATCCTGGGTTAATACAAGATGGTTTTGAACGAAGTTCATATGTCAACATATGTCTTATTAGCTTTTCTAAGAGTGTCTCACGGTGGCTCAATATAACGAGCGATACCGGGTGGCAAGCCGCTGTTAAACAAAAGGCTTTTTCGTAATGTACATTACACATAATATGACAGTGGACAGGACACCGCCAGCCGGAAGAGTTGACTCAATTAGGCATGATACCAAAACCTTCAGCCTGCATTTAAATAAAAGGAGAGAGAAAGCATGTTCAGGGAGTCTTGACCAAAGATATAGGCGACCCATCCCCCAGCTCCACATCATTAGCAGTGTCATGCCTCTGGTTCTGAGCCACGCTCGCACATGCTGCCCAACCCTGGTGGCATGGACGGACTAATTGCTCTTGAAATTGTTCAAAGAACACTTGTGTATGCATGTGTGTGGGTGGCCGTGTCGTATTTCCTCATGGCCTTCGTCGTCATTTCTATTAGGTTCAGTTTGCCAGCTAGCTGCATGGTTTGTGTGTGTGCGAAGCGGGTAGCCAACACAGAGTTCAGAGCACAGGGAGAGGTCAAAGCAGAGACAGATGTGAGAACAGGCTCTCTGACAAGAACCCCCATCACAACCCTCTGATGTCCATGTCGCCTTCCCTGTGCGACTCAGGTCACTTCACACAGAGGGAGTGTGTTCATGTACCTGAAGGTGTGTGTCCGTCTGTGTGCAGTGTCACTCAGAGGCTTTAGAGAGTTCAGGGGACATCCGCCTTTGTAGTGTGCGGAGCGGAGAGAGGGAGAGGCGATGAAACGGCAGGAAACGAGCCTGCAGGTGAATCCGTTTACATGTGACGTGCGTGCGTGCGAGGGGTGCGATTGCATGCTTCCACATGTGCTCGAGGACATGTGCAAGCGAGGATGTTTGGGTAGGCAAGAAAGGTCAGCGAAATCTGTGACATTATCACTTGAGTGCATTGGGTCCGTGCACTTAAAACAGAAAGCTGGCATCTCCCTACTTCCAGGAAACAAGGTCACACATTCACAGGATGTTTATTTATTCCACAGGGTCACGATGTCACAGTCGACAGTATTTGAGGAATGAACTGCCGATACCGTGTTAATAACACACATGTGATAATATGGTGTAAATAATCGAGCGCCTTTTTAAATATTTTCCATTTCTTTCTTTTTTGTACGCTTTTTGGACGGTTATGGTTACAGACTCTCTCCACCTCCCTGAGCTTGTACTTTGAGTGTAATTCAAAATGAGACAAACCACACAATAAACAAAGTTAAAGATGAATTAGACTGATAGCGTTATTATGCAAATTATTTTATAGAATTATTTTGGCCACGACATCGAGTATTGAAAAAGGTGATATCACCCAAGTGTCTAATGTAATATGTCTGGTATCATTTCTCATATAATTTTAATGTTATTTTGAAGTGTTTTTACAGTGACCCCCTAAATAAACTACTTAGCCCATTGCCCCCCCCCCCACCAACAAATCTTAGCTTAATCACTGCTTTTTGAAAAACCCCATCCGAAGATACTTTCTGCTGTGTGAAGATTGTCTCGAGACAGCGTGTGAGATGCCATCAAAACCCATTTCCCTGTTTAAACCAGCGTGATGTTCATTAATAGTAAGACTGAATGATAGTGAGTGTAATTTGTTTTCTTGATTGCGTTCCCTCCATTGAAGAACAAAGGCAGAATCTGTTCCGCGGAGCATATTATCTTCGCCGTGCGTTGGTCGAGCTTGTGCATGCAGCCAGTAATCGCAGTCATTATGACTGTTCAGCTCATTCTTGGTTCTTATCTTGTCGCCAGAAGAATATACATATACTGTTTTTGTTTACATCAGTTATCTTTACATTGTATTCTAAGTCAATTTGAAATACAATTGAACCCGTGGCATATTTACTTCCACTGCGATAAACGGTAAAAAGAAGTCCAGCAGCAATCACGAGCATGAAAGAACGTGTGCGTTGTCTTGTGCAACAGTGGGCAAGACTGCAGTGTATTGTACTCACTCAAAGAAAGACAAACATTTTATTTACCGATTTCGTCTGCACTCCTTTCATTTCAGCTCAGCTTGGATTCAACCGGGCCAGAGCAATCGCTGCCACTCGGGGCAATGCTCGTTATTCCACCAACGTAGTGCGTTTCAGAAGCGTCCCAGAAGTGACTCTCTGCTCCGCTCCGCTGGAAATATGCGCCTAGTCTATTTCTGACGGAGCCGCAGGCATTGCACAGAGCAGATCGAGCCGGGTAAATCATCGGTAAAATCTGTAGATTTTGGTAAATAAACACTGTTTTGCAGACTCCCGATCGAATCACATTACCACAGCTACAAATCTTTGACCCACGTCGTTCACAACTAGACTTTTAGAGGTCTTCACTTTGTCCGTAGGCCTATTTACCTCGTGGTAGAAGCTCACAAATATCCAGGAAAAATTACCAAAAGAAATCTGCAAGTCATGCAGGTGCAACGCTGCGCTTCTGAAACGCTCCCGATGTGGTATGACGCCCTGCTGAAAATGGTTGCAGTGTGTCCATGGACTCCATCACTCATATTAAGAAGCTATAAAAAAACTATTAATAAAAAAAAGAATATACTTTTTTCTGGGCCTTTTAATTGTGTAACTTTATCTTTTCCATCTACTGTAGTCGTAGGACACCACTTTTTTCACCAGTTGCACCAAATGTCTCAAATATGGTAGGTGTTTTGTGCTATTATTTGCGGTCCTATCGGGATATTGCTGCCATCAGTTGACTCTGCAGTCGATGGAATCACCAGTTTCCCTTTCTTGATTGCGAGCATGCCATCATCCACTCTCATTTTCCTTAAAAAAAAATAAAAAAATCAAGTTTTCACCTCAAATCCAAATGTCCAAAACTATTCAAGACATTTTTAGAATGTTTTTTTTTAGAACGAGGTGAGAGATGTTAAGATGTCGGTTACTTTGCAACTCTTTTTCAGGTTTTACACCACAACTGAACTGCATCAGAGTCCGCTCTGAAGCACGCACAAGTGCGAACACGACGTCGCTTTAGTTCAAAGTAACAGCGATCCTGCAAAGACTCATGTCAGCCTGATTAACTCGTACAAATAGCAAACTTAAACAGTTCCCATGTGAACAAACACGGACAGAATGCATTGTTTCAAAGAGAAAAAAAAAGGCACATGAATAATTAATTACTGTAAATAAAGGCTGCGACTCCAATTATATTCGCGGGGGAAAAAATTGATCAAATAGAAAATACATTTTGTCAACCTGTCACCCATTTTGGCTTAAAAGAAAGATTGGATAATAGATGGGTACTAACTAACTCCAAAACAAAGCTTCCCATCAAATGAATTATTCATTTGCGTGTGTGTGTGTGTGTGTGTGTGTGTGTGTGTGTGTGTGTGTCTGTGTGTGTGTGTGTGTGTGTGTGTGTGTGCGTGCGCTGTGCTCTTGAGGGAGACAGATGGGACAGACCTCCACCACCTCCACACTACTTTCTCTCTGCATGACTTCTCACCACAGTCTGTGGGTTGTTTTAGTGCCAGAGCATCACACACACACACACACACACACACACACACACACACAGGGAGCGCTCATGTGACAACTACTACAGTTTCATTAATCATCTGTATGTGTAAATTAGGCATGAAAAAAGAGTATATGGAGCATAAAGCCTTGGACATACTGTCCTCTGTTCGCTGGTAATAAATTGGATGATGGAGTGAAGTTAACGAGCTGCCGTCCTGGTTTGTTTTTGATCACAGCCACCTCTCCGAAGTTTAAGCGACGCCACGGGACTCGATGCAGATTATGCGTTTCCTGTTTGTTCTTGGCGGTTTTACATGCTGTGTTTCTTGAGGAAATCAAAGTGAATACTTAACATGTAAATGCTGTCGCCTCCCTGAAAAGCTTCGGAACATGTTCGTAATGTAAGTATTTGTTCATTCGCGTGTTTTCCGATGATACTAACTATTTGCTAAAGCTCAAGTTTCCCCAGTCTCTGCAAAAGCAACAGCAGGTTTCATGTTTCTCACCTTCCTCCTTCTTTATTTCACTCGTTTACATATTCACACCTTTTCTCTCTTTCATAATCACACTTGTTTCTCTCTTTTATATTTCCATATGTTGCTTTCGCGTTTAATGCCGACAATTATTTATGTGGGTTGGCAGTATTAAAAGGCTTTTTGAATGCTGTGTCTTTTCCCCAAAGATTAGGAATTCACCTAGTGGCTTATTAGAGCAATTCATCAAATCAGCTGGCAGTGCTGATTAAATCAACTTGGTAATAAATGGAATGATCTAAAGCCTTCTGACGCGCAGAGTCCTCGCAGCCCACCTGCCCGATTAGGAGGCAATTTATCCTGTACCTTTCCACAGAGTCTCGTACTTTTAATTGAGGGAAAAATGTGAATGTCATTCTGTATGCCTGATGGCAGAAATTGCAGGTTCTTGATGAAGGATCTCTGGGCCATACTTTGGCAACATGATGAGAAAAACCTTCCTGTAACCCAGTGGCATCAGCAGACCAAGTTTAGGGGTTTTTACCTTACTAAATTGATGGCATGTCCCTAAATATTTAATGTTCCTCCTCTGACTGATATATAATGCAAGACCATGATACAGACTCCAGAATCCCTCCACAGATGTGATAAGTACATGTTCTAGGACCCAATGGGTGCTGCCATGAAGCAAAATGTATGACCTTTTTTTTTCCCAGCGTGGAGGGAAACGCTGAGTACTTGTTTTTCTTTTTAGTCTGCATTTGTACAGCAAAACTCTGCTATATGGTGGATTGCTGCTGAAAAAGAGCCATAGTCCGAAATGTTGATAATAATAATAATAATAATAACTATAATGATAATACCTTTTATTCATAGATTGCTTTGAATGGTACTCAAAGGCAATGTACATTTACAGGTTAAAATTATTGTATAAAATAACACACTTAAAATATACAAGACACAATTATTTATACATTAAAAGCAGTTCTGAAAAGGAAAAAGGTGAAGACTGACAGAGGCGAATACCTACAAATACATGTTTTACCTTTTTTAAATTACCCTTTGCCTAATTATACACTAAATAAAACATAATTCTGAATATTATATTCCATTTCTGCCAATAAATCCCTGTAACTCCTACACAGGAACAAAAGGAACAAACATTGCAGAGTATACCAATAGCAGACTCCCTTTCAGCTGATAGCTGCGACTAAAAGAATATCAATGACAAGATATTTTACTTAAAGATTACAATATGAAACAATAGCAACAATTTAACAGGCTCAAACTTGTATATTTCCATATAGATGTGGTTCATAAGTCCTCTGTCACTCTACAAGTTCTTATATGCAAAAGGAAAAGTACACAGACCTACACACTGTACATCAGTATATTTTATGAGTTTACTTTGTGTCTTTGAAAAAGGTCACTCGATCTGTGCTTTGTGTATTTGTCAAAAGTCTCACACCTCGACACGTGCCATGTAGTGGTGCCTTTTTTTGAATTTATTTTTATTAATTTCACATTGTTTACCACATAATCAACCTCTAAAGTAACTAAATCAGTCGCTACCTTCAGTATGAATGTAGATCAGCTGGCCCAGAGGGATTTGCTTGTGCATGTTAGTTTCTGCGTTTTCACAATCGCGTGTTTGTTTGTCCGATGCTCCCTGTGCGCGTGCTCGATGCTCCCTGTGCGCGTGCTCGA
>CALSBV010010890.1:1539178-1593785 GCA_943590825.1 Bovichtus diacanthus | reverse complement strand
TCGATGCTCCCTGTGTGCGTGCTCGATGCTCCCTGTGCGCGTGCTCGCTCATTCCCACCTTCGTGTGGTTGTGTGCCCCGTATGCAGGCAGGTAAGAGTGGAGAACGCTGGTGAAAGCGACTCTCGGCAAGCATCAGATGGCTCGTGATGAATAGTCAATTAACTACAAACCTGTTCCAGCAATGACCAGCGGACGAGGAAGGCGAGGATGGCTGTTGGAAGAAAAAAAAAAAAAAAGACATCCATTATCTAAGCAGCTAATTATCTAGCCACTGCCATTTCCATCCTCGAGATAGCTATGTGATTAAAGGGTTTGGTCAATCAAATAGATAACAGGGATTAGAACTGGGGAGGCGGGAGAGGAAGAGAAAGAGGGAAAGCGCCACAAAATGAGCCAGAGGAGAGGAGGCTGTTTAAGGCTCAATTTTGTTTTGTGTTTTTAGCCTTTTAACGACACATGAACACAAAGGTACCATTGCATTTTCTACTCTTTTTTTTTTTTTTTTTTGTTTAGCTGACTATTTAAACCATCTGCTATTTCCTGTGACCAATGCGCCTGGATTGTTTACTAGGATCCATACAATTAAATGTGGATGCTCCGCGGACATTTCAACACATTGTTCTATAGAGCTGGGTATCATTTGGTCACTTTTAGTGGTGCCAGAATGAACAAAACAATGACCTTTTCTATACCTTTAATTTATGGGGGGAAAAAAGCTCAAATGTTTAAATGCTTCCTTTTTGTTTTACATTAACAGTGTTTTACAGTTGCATTACCTCAGTTTCAGACTCGCTTGCTAAATGTCCTATCTTCAAACACATTATATACCTTATATACTTAGTATATATCCACTAAATCACACGCTGAGCCTTCAGGCTATAATATCCTCGGTGAGCGGCATTGCAACAGAATTGCATCAACATTGAAAGGATAAAAAGGAAAAAAAAGCATTTCTTTCCTTTTGATTCCTGTCAAAACATTGTGATGTTACAGTCGCATGTGGTTCAGTGTCACACTGTACGCTTCCCAGCCTTACTGTAGCTTACCGTAATCGTCATTTTGTCTCGTATGAATATTTACATTTACATTTGTCATTTAGCAGACGCTGTTATCCAGAGCGACTTATAGTGAACTAACTACAGGGACAGTCCTGGAGCAACTCGGGGTTAAGTGCCTTGTCTGTTCAGTGGAGGGGAAGCTTCAGTGACTTTTCGGTCACATGCTTCATGTACATCATGATTTATTTGCTAAAACTGCTTCCGTTGCACTTTGTCGTGTTTTGTTTTTATCGATACACCAACCTTTACACCTCTGCCAAGCGTTAAAATCTTTTTCGGATATTTTGACCTTTCTTCGAATTCCAGGCGTTTCCAGTCAGGTTCTTTTTTTTTTCCACAAATTGAAACTGCGAAGAAAAACAGGTGAATGGAAAAGACACTTTATGATTTCAGAAAGAGTGAACATGGGAGGAGAGAGCCCCTGAACAGGGAGAGAGTTAGTGTGTGTATGTGTGTGAGATGGATCCTCTCTGATCACTTGGCAGCTCAGGGAGCCTGATTTAATCTTTGCTCAGCGGGGCTATGTGATTGGTTAATCCCTGGAGGGCTTCTTCCAATAGGGACATGAAAGGTCAGGTTGGAACTCAAATTGTGTAACAAACAACCAAGACATCAGCTTCACATCGAAAAGACATGCATGTATAAACACACACACAAACGTACACTGGGTACATGGAGGGAACCACCCAGACGGAGACTATGAAATATTAATGTACAATATCACACTATATACACACAAACAATAATGTGGTCTCTGCTGGAGAAACTCCAGCGGTATGTTGAATGGAGAAATGCAGTGAGAGGAATGTGAATAATCCACAGGGGGGGAACACCCCCCATATATAAACACAGTCCTTTCCCCATAGGACATTAATAGAGACATTCAACTTCACTGTGGGCCTGGATGGGACAATTATGTTTTTTCACATTTACAATTATATGGCCGGAAAAATGAGATGCGGTAACACCTGTTGGAATCGGTTACGCAGGGCAAAGTTACACATTGCTCATGCCGAATAGCATTACTTCAAATCTTTGCATATTTATGCCCAGATATCATGCGGCACAAAGCAAGGGAACGTTTTAACTACCCTGTGGTTCAATACACAAGAGGAGAAACAGAGGTCTACCGTTGGCGAGTGCACTTATCCTTCAAATTAGCATCCTCTGCTTTGTATTTTAATATGATGAATTTGTGTTTTGATGCATTGCTGTTTGTAGGCGGATGAGTATCAGTGGCTGACACCAAAGTTTTATATAGGTGAAAAGGGCACCTAGATTAATTTAGATATTTTTTCTTTCCTTTTTCGGGATTCTGACTATTAACAACGGAGAAAATAAATCAGAAAAGAGGAATCCTGAGTTTTCTACATATTGTATCTTTCTGTCTGTATCCCTAAGAATGAAGTCTGAAGTGGACGATTGATCACCTAACCACAACCTAACCTTACAGCAGGAGTAGGCAGTTTATTTTTGCCGTTGTTGTGCAAAAATCCATCATAACCTTTCAGCATATTGTAATTCAGGTGGTCTTCTGCCCCTCTGCTTTTTTCATGCTTTAAAAAATGTTGCCCGTGATGGGAGGCTTTGGCCAATCACAGGTCATTTAGGGGCTTCCTATTGGCTGTTCTACAAATGCAGATGCACATGCACATCCCTTCAGACAGTGAAAGCTTGAATCAACGGCAGAATGTCCTGCAGGAAAAGGTGCTATGCTGGCATTGGCGACAACTGCCTACACTGCAAATAAACCCAAACAAAAGGACTTATCAAAAAAAAAAAAAAGTCTGATATCGGCAAAGCATTTCAGAGATGGAGAGAAAATGTCGCTAATAGTTTAGCCTCCTGCTGACCGTAGCCGAAGGCTGTAGCCATGATGGCTGGTATGTAACTCAAATGGGGTTTACAGGCCCACAAGTTTGCAAAGAAAACAGGACGGTAATTCTCATAGAATTGCCGCAATATAGTGTCATCAGTCTCACCATAGGGATGATGTTTGAAATGAATGACTCATACTGTACTGTATGATGCATAGGCCTGTGCTGGTGTAGTGGGAGGGGCTTAGGACAGAGAATACAGAGAGGTGAGCAGCAAGACGAGAGCTGTATTTTCAGATTCTGCTGTTTTGTTTTGCTTTTTCCAAAACACTGCCAATCCCGTGGCACCCCTTGAATTACAATATGCCTACCATATGTATTTGCCACAAACACAATCTTTCCCTTGTCTTAAACCTGCAATGACTGATTTTTTTTCTTTGGACTTGTGAAGGCATTGTATCTGTAATGCACAGAGGACCATAGTATATAGTGCTTTTAAATTTCACCGGTGTAAGCTGTTTTTTTTTTGTTTTTTTTTGGGTCCACATGCTGTCCTGTACATGCAAGGTTACAGTTTGCGTGTATATGTGTGTGCTTGCTTCAAGCCTTGATGAAGTAATGCACGGTGATCGGTGTGAGCCGGTCGCCGGGATGTGAAGGACAACAGTTGACCACCCAGCTGCTGCTGCTTCTGTTTCTCATTACAGAGAAAAAAGAGCGAGAGAGAGAGAGAGAACAAGCAGCAGAACATTTTCCATTATTGCTCAGGCACACAATTTAAAACCATTACCAAAGAACCCTTCATAGATCTTTTTGATAAAAAATAAATAAATACATTTAAAAAAAAAAAGATCTGCTGCCTATTCAGGAGAGTAAGTTGTCTCGATGTCTGTGCAGCACACAGCTCAGTTCTACTATTACTTTTTACAGTTACAATTCGCAATGAAATGCAAATATAAGTGGAACGTTAAAGACTGCGTCCCGCTGCACTTTGTGAGGACATGGTGCGCGAATCCAATTCTAGTGAACTGTGTCAATATGTTTCTGCGTCAATGTCACCAAGTCAAATTCGAGCGGTTATTGTTCTCGAAGATTAAGGTGATTCTTATTTTAGCTGCATAATGTGGCAGGCTGCCATGTACTAAAGTACATTCATTCAGCAACAGCCCTGTGTGATAGTTCCACCTCTACAAGGTTTTATTTTTTTTTCCATCAGAATATTCAGTCGACGTTGACTTTCTCTCAGTAGTCGTTAATTTTTTCCCCTATTGTCTCAGAAATTGTGTTTAGGCAATGTACGACATCAGTGCCACTCAACTTGAACATTTGAACCAAATAAATGAAGAAAGAGACAGGAAAATTTGAAAATGTAAAGCAAATAGACGGCTATGCGAGAAGGATTTACAGACTGTACAACCTGAATGGATGGCCACTAATTGAGACAAATGATCAACAGCCGAGAGGTGTGCGAGAGAGAGGACCGTGAATTTATCTAGTCCATCTTTTGCCCTTTTACCTCACAGTTTTTTCTCTTTTTATTTAAATCCACATCCTGTTTTACTCATGCAAAGCTTTTTTAGTCTGAATAACAATATAGAGCGCAGCATATCCCATCTCCCCATTCTCATACATTTAGAATCTATAAATCATGTATGGCAAACCTCATTGTTAAATGAGGTTATACAATAGAAGTCATTGTGAAATTCTTGCTTCTTCCATTTATTCTGCATGTCACACACTAATACTGCGGGGAGTTCTTTCTTAAGTATTATACAGTGCAAACAAAATGAGTTTATTCTAACACAAAAACTCAGTGTCTCTGAACCAAGTAGTTACCAAGCGATTCCTTGTCATTTCTTACAGTGTGTTAAAGTATAGAATCTGATTTCTTTTTAAACACTGACCCTTGTGGATGGAGCCAAAATGCTGCCATAGCCCAGCATGCAAAGTTTTGTTCCAAAATGAGTTATTTGCCGTCCACAACAGAAAGAAGACTGGGCCCAGCATATAGGGAAAGTATTATGAATTAATTAATTTATGCCTCCATTTACAACAGTAAGCTAAAAGCAGTGGATAGATGGTTTAAATAGTCAGCTAAAGGAAATCAAATCATCTGAAGTTATCAATACACAGTAAAGTGTCGCAAAAGTTGAGTGAACATTCCTATGGAAGAACCGTCTTCTTGTTCAATAATGTTTGGACCTACCACCAGGCCGTGCAGTGGGTATCTGGCTGTGCTGTCGTAAATGTATTGCGCCCCATGACAGTGGACTCCGTTCTCTAACCCTGACCTAATTTACCTTTTAAGATACCTTTAAATCCTACTCCGTTAAACTGGGTATAGGGACCTCCAAAATTCTCTTTTCCATACATGGCCACACAGCTGAGGCAGCATGGGGCTCTCAGCCACTTACTAATGTAAGAGCTAATCATTCTCTGTAGCTTCTCTGCCTTTTGAAATAGGTACATCTTACACTGTCGGTGGCGAGGAGCCTGACAACTCTTAATGCCATCCACTACCTGCTGTCTAAAACACTGGGTCTGCTCCTTATCAGTGCCGTATCATAGCACCTACCTACACTTTTCACTGTCTTCTCTAACACTGTTGGAATTGCCTCTTCATCTATATAAAGAAGCTTCCTTGAAACACATCCTTTAGACTTAACTTTCTTCCTTCCCTGTTATTAAGTTAAGTTATGCAGCAGCCTTTTGGTACATGGTGCTACAGTATGACTACATCTGCGACTTTCAAGTACTCCATCGTTCCCACCGTATATTATGCAGAACGGAACCGAGAGAATTTCCTAAATCTAAGAAATCCACATGCAAGTCTGAATTTAATGCCAGATCATACTCGTGTGCTCGAAGCATCCAGAAGTACCTGGTACTCCGGCTTTCTTTACTGGTTAGCTTATTCCTCTCTCGGTAACTAGGTAACCCCTGTGTCACTATGCTGAAGGAAGTCGTACCTTCTACCAGAGAAGAAAGAGCTAAACTGTCCTGCATTAAGATCCATCCTGCCCTCTCTGGAATAAGTTTCCATAATAAGGCTTATTAGGGTATCTTAGAGGAACCATGCTACCCTAATAAGCCTAATACCCTAATCAATCTCCTGTTGCCGCGTTGACTTAACTACCTCTAAAGCTAACTTTCTCCAACTCTTATGAACCCCCAACCTTCCCACGCAATATTCCTGAAAGAAACCTTCCATCTCCTCTAACTTCTTCTCAATCGCTCCTTCCAGTGCAGCTCTCAGATCTGGATTAACAGTTGCCCATTCAGCCTTCGAACCAGCTCTCAGCCAATTCCCTTTGGTCTTCCCTCTATCACTCCTCTCTCTCCTCGGCTGCCTACTCCCACCACTGACACCAGTCACCCTCGTCCTTCTCAGTAGCAGAGATGCTGATATCTTGTGAACTTTGGTTACCACCACCCTTTCGCTGGACTGGACTGACTGATTTGATTGACTTCTCAACAATTACTGATCAATGCTGGGCCCCTGCCCACTCCCCTCTTCACCTGCTCCCAAGCGCCCTCTTTTCCCTTGGTGTAAAAGTATTGGAAAAACAGTTAAAAGAGCTTAAAGTGCTGGATAAACAGACCTAAACATTGACAATTAAACTGCATAAGAAAAGAAATATGATGGCCAGTGTTAATGAAGGGGTAGTTCTATTGCAACATCACACAAAATATGTATTTATTTTCCTCACCTGAAACTATGTTAATAATGCCTTTTGCAAATAAAAAAGATAGAAACTACATTTAAGTGAATAAATCAAAGCATTTGCCTAGGATTATCCCCCAGCAACACTTCATTTTTTACAACATTACATTCATCATGACTAAGCACAGATTTAATGCTTAAGCAATCTTCTTATTTTTTTCTTCCTTTTTACGGTTGTCAGCCATGTTCCTTATGTGCAACGTGCTTGCAGTCTACAGTGATATTCATACTATGAAGCCTTGATTTCTGCTCCTCCACAAAAGAACTTTGTCCAGTGACCTTGTCCGTAGCACAGTATATGTTGGTAAAAAAAAAAAAAAAAGCCCTGTTGTTGTGTGGCTGTAATAGAACTACTGTGGTGACATCGTGTGCTCTCTTATACATCCACAGAACCAAAACTCTCAAATTGTATTAATTTGCAGTGCTTGTTTTGGGAAAACCAGGGTGAAAAAAATGCAACTTATTGATTATTTTTATTAAGATATATTTATTGCCCTTCTTTATGCTTTTGAGCCTGTCTTCATCATTAAATAATCCCACTTGTACAATATTGAGTACTTTCACAATATGATTTTTGTGCATGCTCTACACTAATTTGTGCCTGTTGTTTGGACATCCACTCGCTCGCCTCTGGCTGTTGCTGAAGCCAGTCCCCGTCGATGCCGTGATTTGATTTTTGATCTGCATTGACAGACAATTATTATGCACTCTGAGATGAGTGCTGAACTGTTTTGAAGAAGCGTTGTGATTGGTTAATGAGTCGGAAAGAGAAAGCTTCTTGATCTCATTTCCAGTGCTTAATTAACCTTGGAGTTGGAGATTTCCCCCGGTGCTGGGGACAAGGCAGGGTTACCTCACTCTTTCTCTCCATCTTTGTCTCCGTCTTGCATTTGCCTGTACGACTCTCCCCTGCATTGACAAGAGGAAGCTTAGCATCCCTGTGTGTGTGTCCTTCGAGAGGCAACAACCCTTTATTGACCGATTTATGAGTGCAAATATGCATATGCAGTACTTCCACATGCACAGATGTTCAAGCATGTGCACGGATATCTACTGTATGTCTTGTGCTCTCCTTTTGTCTTTCTCTGTAACATTTTAAGTCTCGAATAAAATGATATAAATAGCACCGCCGCTCTCCCCCCCTGTCCTCTCTCTGACTCTCTCCCCGGGCCAGCCCAGTTCTGTGGCCCCGGGGGTGTGAACCCAGTTCTGACAGAATTGATCTCTATTTCCCCCTCTCCCTCCCTCTGTCCGTCTGCACCCTTGGGCCCGCAGAGAATAGCGCGACACCCAGCCTCCGCAGCCGGCTTTGCACCAGGCCAGAATGTCTTGTCTCTCGCCCTCCTTCCTTTCCCTCCCTTTATATTCTCCTGTCTCTTATTCCCCTCCTCCTTCCCCCTCTCCTTCCATCTGGCTCTCTGTACTCTATATATCCTTTCCTCTCTAGTGTTTCAATCCCAACAATATTAAGTCAAACTTTAGTCGGTGGCGGAGGACAAATACTAAGCATTCCTATGAATGTTAAAACATGAGAGAATTTGAAATGGTAAATAATAAATCTTTAATTTATTAATTCACTAAAGTAATGAGGTGATTTCTGTATACGTGCGCACAACAGCAACAGGGAAGTAACATGCGCAGAATATGATCCAATATTAGGTGGATCCATGTTTGGACTGTTGAAGACTTAATAACTGTAGCATTGCCCATACTCGCACCCAAACATTTATTTTTTCCGATTGAGCAGGCATCGACCCCTCTCTACTCTTCTCCTTTTGTCCCTCTCTCTTTTCCATTTTTTTTTTTTTTTAGCTCCACTCCTCTGCCAGGTGAGCCAGTGGCTTGTCTGCACCTGCAACCATCCCCTCCTCCATCCTCCATCCTCCATCCCCTCCTCCACCCTCCTTGCTGTTACCTCCAGATTAATGCCGGGTAATTTGCTCCTCGCAGTGCACCTCTATGTTCCTCCTCCTCCCTCTTCCAGGTGAGAGAACCACATAGTCTCTAGTTGCTTCTTTTGCTTTTTTCAGCTACTTGCTCTGTTCTCAGTTGTAACCCCCCGTTTGTTCTTTTTAATTCTGCCACATAAGCTTTCCTCCTCCTCTCCCTTGCTCCGTCCTACCCCTTCATCCTTGCCCTCTTCCTCCGTCTCTCCTTGATACCCCCCCTCATCCCTCTATCAGAGAGAGAGCCATATGGCGGGGTGCGGCCCAGGCCTGCCCGGCTCTCAGCCTCGTTTAAATTCACTGCCTGCGGGGTCACTGCGCCTCTGCGGTGGGACAACAGACTCGCCACGGAGGAAGGGCGAGTAAAAGCCCTGGCGATGAGAGGAGACAGGGAGGAGAAAGGGAGTGCGCAGCTGCAGAATGCAGCCTGAAATTCCTAATTATAGTAAAACAAATCTTGAAAAAAAATTTGCAAAAGTTCTGCGTATTGAAACAGAAGGTGGAGTCACATGGCTGAAACAGGTGGTAGTTTGACATTGAAATAATGAAGTGGAGAGTAAATGGGGGTGGATACATTTGTATTCATTTGGATGACCCAGATTCAGTTCCTAATATATTAGAAAGTTTGGAATTGTGAATTTTCATTTGCAACCAATAACTTTTTTTTTTTTTTTTTGCTAACCATGACCAAAACCCTTTGCTAACACTGAATCCATTGTTGATTCCTGTGGTACTGTATGAAAAATATTTGAGTTGAAAGCTGCTGAAAAAGCAGTGCACCGTTAAATATCAAACCTTAATAACAACCATTATGAAATAAGAGCCACGTCTATTTTGTTTTACTGACTTTTTCTACAATGTGATTTTAATGAGAAAAGTAAATCCCTGATATAGAGACAGGGCTGTAACCATTTCATTGTTTATATGATAAATCCCACAATGGAAGGCGGAAATTAAACATAATTCTGGTTAGGATAAAAGGTTAAAAGAAAAGAAAGAATACATAACCCTACCCCTCTAATCATTTTCAAATACTCCCTAATCTTAACTCAAGTTGTTTTGCCGCTTTCTGCGCATTGGTGCAATACAAATCAAGTATGGTAGTTTATGATGAAAGATAGAGGAAGAATCGGCACAACAGAGAGGCATAACTGTTAAGAGAGTAGTCAAGGAGGAGAGAATTAGGCAAAACTCAGCAGGAATAAGAGGAGCAGAGTTTAGAAGGAGTGGAGCTCAGCAGCAGGTTGAAGAGGAGAAGCCAAGAGGAATGTGCGCAGGAGAGGAGGAGCGGAGCGAAACAGCGGGCATTAAAAGAGAAGAGGTGTGAAATTGAAACTAATAAATCCAGAACAGATTCCTACAGTTGTGGGAGCCACAGTGGCCGTAACACGTGGCCCCACCAGTGTTCTCTTTCTAATTTGAGCTTATTGTTATCTGAGTAGACTTGCCAAACATTCGTGTTCAATGACACTCGGTCCGACACCTGAACAGGACTGTGCACACCAATTGCTGAACATTGAAATCCAACCTTCAAATGCTTATTTCCTTCCATTTTGTAATGATATTAATCCATATTTGAGCGCCTGTTTTCTATAGTTAACAAAAATCAAAGGGGCTTATGTACAGCATCACAGTAGTTTTAAAATCCAATTTTACGTCCTTTTAATTTATGACCGTGTGCGTCTCAAAGTTAAGTATGCCCCATTAAAAAAATATATCGTCATTACTAGCTGACGCCACTGGTAATAAAGTCTTTGTAATTCAAGCTATCCATCATTTTATGAGAAAGGATGTCACGTTTTCTATTACTTTTGGGATATGATTCTCGTATAGAAGTCTTAATATCCATGCACATATAGTACCATGTGCTACTAGAGTAAACGCATTAAGGGTGCCTGTTAAGTAGCACAGTATTTTGCATTAAAACCATATTTTGAGATTAGTGTTAATGGTCTGTATATGGTCATGAAAAACAAAATAATGACAGTATGCATCTGTAAGATTAATACATTAATGTTGTTGCTTTATAGGTTGACAATGCAGATTTATTCCGGGGAACATTGTAAGTGGGAACGCATTTTCAGCTGCGTGAAAATGTCAACACTTTGCCAATGTCAGCTTTTGAATTTAAACCCTCTCAGATGATATATGAATGCAGCGCGGCTACATGGCACATGCTAATTGACTGAGGCATATTGTGTGGCTATGTTCTCCACTCATCCACAAAAGATCTTGAATACCAATACCAGACTCAATCCCCACCCCCACCTCCTGCCTCTCTGTATACGTCAGCAAAGTCCGCCGCTAATATTCTTACAGAATTTAGCTCCGCCAAATATGCTTGTTAATACTCCCTATCTGGAGATCTCTTAACAAATCCTATAAATGATGGCTGGACCAACCGCTGACAGGGGTCCCTGGCCAGCATACATCAGAGTCCAAAGCCCTCCTACTGCTTCATAGAAGGCAATTAGACCGAGCACCTAGGCAACAAACCATACATAGAAAATGTGCCTCTTTAGTAATATGATAATTTATAAAAGGCACAGAGTAAGACTGAGTGAATATTCTGCACATTTCCCCCACATACTTTGCGCTTAATAGATGGTGTGTGTTATGCCTGCTCTCCTCAGGACTGCACCAAATGTGGGAACTCCTGGGGATGATGGAGTGAAGGCCAACCTCGGCTTGACAGCTTTTAATAACTAGTGAAAATACTGGAGGGTAAATTTGCAAAGAGAGGATTAGGGAGCGTCGAGTGTGCGGGAGGAAAAGAGAAGGAGAGGCCGATTGAGAGGGAAACAGCAAAAAAAAAAAAAAAAAAGAAAAGAAAAGTTGTGACTGAGCATTTATGTGCCTATCGAACCTTGGTGAAGCAAGGATGTGGCACAAGCAAGAACGGCGCCATGTTCCCAGCATGCATCACTTTAGGAGCTGATTGATCTGTGCTATTTGGGTTGAGTCCTATCTTGTTCCTTTCATATCAACACCAATCTTTGTCTCCATCTCTCCTCTTCCCCCGCTGTCTCTTTTTTCTTGCTCTATTAACACCAGCTCCCCGCTGAGCTTTATATCTGAATGGAAAAGAAAAGCGCACACACATAAAGCCTTCAGGATCAAACACTCGGAAAACATTGATTAGGTTAAAAATACAAAAAAAAAGCCTTCTGTCATCTTTGATGCCGTGCTTTCTTCATCAGTGGTTAGTCTGCCTTTGTGTATGTGTGTGTGTGTGTGTGTGTGTACCCATGTAAGCATGTTCACACTTATTTCCCTGTAACTACAAAAGATGTACAGTCATTATGTAGTTGGTTTACATGCAGAATTAGTTTTCATCTAAGCAGAGACCAGAAAAGAAGAAACTTGTTCTGCTTTGTAGATCTGTGGGAGAAACATAAAGAGTTTCAAAATTATTTGAATTTTTGGAGGACTTGTTGCCCTTTTCACTGTCGGGCTATTGTAGTAATAGTAACACGTTGCCTTTTAAAGTTATTACATAACCTTGAGTAACCTACGAACTGTGGAATGCGTGTACCAACTGTCCTTTCATAACGATAACGGTGGCAGATTTAACTCTCGGGGTTCACGTTTCAGACGGACGTACGTAAACACAGGCTTCTCATTTCTTGCCAAATGTTGATATTCGTGGTTGAAATGTTGGTGGCAGGTTTTATCAGCTGTAGCTCACTAGCCAATCAAGCTAACATTAGCTGAGAGGCGAGATGATATTCTATTACGTATTGGTTTCTGTTATACACACACACAGACGCATACCTGGTCTACAGACACCACCAAAGCTTTACACAAAGATTTTGAGATGCTGATTATTTTTGCATTAGTTTACTTTCTACCTAAATGTGAAGTGCAGTGCAGACATTTTCCTCTGTAGCCAGCTCCTCACTTTTGTTTGAGGCTAGCGGCTGGAGCCTACTAGTCACTACTAGTATAATACACCCAAATGTCCGACCACACTATTGGCAGTCAAGTTGCATACTGGGTAATGTAGGCACCACTGTTTTGATGCACAGGCTTACCGTGTGTGTGTGGTACTTCTGACTGTACAGGAAGGGGACAGAGGGCTCTGTGCTACCGGGCACACAACGGGGAATGTTTTTTTTAAAAAAAGTTTTTTATTCCAATATAACCTGCCAGCAAAGAAAAAATATTTAAATTCGTCACAGCAATAGTCGTAACGGTGCTTGGGGGATGTCCTTGAAGAGAAAAAAGTCGTAGCCCCTGGGCCCATACTTTAATGACTAGCATGTAGGTGCCAGGCTTTGAAAAGGAAGAATAATGTATGCATTAAAAAAAAAAAAAGAAGAAAAAAAAGAGTACATCTCTGGTTCTGCTTCAGTGATGTTGATCTCTTTTTTTCCTTCTTTTTTTCCCCCATCATGACTATGTTGGTTGAGTTTTCTTTGAACTGTTCAGGTAGTGCCAACAGCAGGTCATACATTCACATGGTGCAATGCGTTGGTGCATAGCCTACCAACAAAACTGATGATATTCCCATCAGCTTCAACTGAACTTTGTGTTTTGAGTCTATTAGCGATGCATATCCTGTGGATGAGCATCTGTATTTATTGCTGTGGAAATGCTTTCTTCACTTTTGGGCAGAAATCATCCCCTTTTACGTTGGGCACACAATCGCTTTTAAAGGTACTAAAGTTAAATCCACATATTTTCTTTTAACTCGTTCCGTTCTATCACCTACATTCTTGCATTATGCAAGCAGTTGTGTTTTTTTTTTTCGTTTTTTTTCTTCTTCTTATAGACCTATTCTATGATTGGAATGAGGATCTTTGCTCCTATATAAGATCACATTTCTAACATTATTATCACAACAGCATTATAGAGAATGTGTGGGCTACAGGCATGCACACATACGAACACACATACACTTCTTCATGTGTGTTTACTGTTGTTCACGCTTATCAAGAGGTTATGCAAACTTCCCTCACATGCTGCCGTTGCCTGATACTCTCTGCGCTGAGCTGCGGTGCTCCTCGGGGGATGAGACAGACCCAGAAAGGCATTATCACCTTTCAGCCAAAGCATAGGAATTCAATAAATTATTTATGTTACACCAGGTGGGCCCCGAGACACTCCAGAGACTGAACAACGCAGGATTCAGTTAGGGAACCTTGAGGCCAGGGGCCAGCTCAGGAACCGGGGGCGGGGGGGGGGATCAGAGGGGATCCCGAGGTGGGGAAATTAAATGAGAAAAAGACTGGAAAGAGGTGTAGGATCAGGGGAATGGAGCGCGCATTCATACACAGATTTGTTGAATGTGTGTATGTTCCTGCAAACGTTTACCGCGGATATCACACACACACATGATACAGATAAACTCACAATAAATACACATTTACCACATCACTGATTCACATTTCCTGTAAACAGACACACCTGAAATACAGATATCTAAGAATACATATCATAAATTGCTGGATTTCCGCACACACTCACGCACACGAACACCCCAACTATCATCAATCTCAGGCTTCAGAGCCATTCCCCCCTTGAGTCCATGGCTCTGTTTTTGGCTCTGTCTCCATGCAGGTAGGAGGTCTCCTGATACTCACCACTGGGTTAGCACACTAGACATTAATGCAACATGCTCCCCTATTAAGAACCCTCTCTGTGCCTCTGTTCCTTTTCTTCAGCACCACAGAGTCCGCATATAAAACTGAATCCAATCTCTGCGTGTACAAGTGCACCTGAATGACTGATGGTGACTCACTGCGTATCTTTTTTTTATTTGAATAAGACATCAGATGTATTGACTGCGCTGTTTTTTTTTTATCTAAATGTGGACTGACTCAGAAGCGAGTGGAAGCATATTCCATGTTCAATGACCCCACTCCTTTTTTCATTTTTCAAGGGGCTTCCTTTTCTTTCTGTGCAGGGTTTTATACTGATGGCCTATTTTCAAAGCTCTCACAGCCAAAACAAATATCAAGAATTCAAATACGGGGGCATGGATTTTGGGTAGCACTATTTCCTATCAAAGCAAAACAGAGAGAAACATGCGATAACCTATTTGGGTTTCTACCAAAAAGCTCCCGTTTTTTCAAGCCACTCAAAAACAAGGTGACCTGCGTTGCTTTCCTTGTAGTGAAATCAGGGCATGAAAAAGCATCCAAATGTGTGTGAGAGATACACACTGAAGTGTATATTGGGCCAAATGAATTCTAAGCAATTAAAAAAAAACTGTTCAGAAATTGACTCTGTGCCAAGTTTATCAGGGGGAATACATGAGCGACATTTCAGTAGCCTCAGATTACTTACACAAAAGTCTGTCCACAACATGCGGTAACAGAAACACAGATGGATACAGCGAGCATTCATGTTAATGAGCTAAATCGGGATTACAGTGTATGTGGTGGAAGTGAGGACTGCACTTGAGATTCATTTTGAGGTATTTGTATTTTTCATGAGTATTTCCTTTGTATTTTATCCTTCTGCTTCACTATATTTCTGCGAAACATATTGCACTTTCCATTCCAACAGCCATAGTTACTAATTACATTACAAAAGGTAACACGTGATGAACTATGATGCATTATTACAGTTTAATAATATGCAAAGTATCTTCTTCCAGTCATAAGTTAAAAGCTATCACAGAAGCATTTAGTAGTTTTAGTTATATATTCCTGAACAACATGTAAAGTTGCAAATTAACATGTAATTGTTATCAAATTGTTCAAAAGCACTCGTGTAATCGTGCCAGCGTCGGACTAAAAATGTCTCAGTTCTGTGCAGCAGGTGGCCTCATTTATGTTGAGGCAACATTTGTTTTTAATGCAGTCTGTTGAAGCACACTTTGTATCTCTATTTTTAGCATTAAAAAAAATGTTAAATTAAGTAGGTAGTTAAATTCACCACACCTGGTACAAACACAGGGCCATTTATACGAGCATATTATACTACTATAATTAGTTTTTCCTGTTCTAATCTCAGAATATTTAATGCTAATTTATGCTGTTGTTTTTTTTTTTTAACAAAAAGAAATGACAGCTAGTTTTCCTTTCCCTAATGAGTGAGGTGAGGATACATATGACCAGTAATTTAAATATATATATATATATATATATATATAATATATATAATATATATATTATATATATATATTATATATTATATATATATTATATTAAATATTATATATATATATATTATATATATATATATGTATGTAAATGTCATTTTATAGATCTTCTTTTCTGTAATTAGTAAATGTTTTAAAAGGACACTGAACTGCTTTTATGTTTTTTATAACACCCGAGTACACGCCGGTGAAACTCTCTTTACACCACCCAGCCTCCACATAAGGTCATGGACGAGGTAAACACTATAGCAGGGCAGGTGTTTGCCAACCTGAACCACAGAACACTTGATTCAAAGCTGCTCTCCTACTCACTGCACGACTGCAGTTTCTTCTCTTTCCCTCACCTTTAGAGTAAAACAAGGACCAGGGGAAATGGGGCCGGTGAATAGTAAAGGGTGTAGTACAAGCTTGGCACTTTGTTCTCCACAGCTGAGGCTTTTGTCCTGCTTTCAGTAGACTATTCCCAGATCAGGTCTGCCGTCTCTGCTGCACTTTCCTGTCCAACTAAACTAAAAGAAACAAAACTTTTCTTTCCCACTAACTTTTTAGTAACTTAAATGGCAAATGTATAAGCTGCAAGATAATTATAAAGTGGTTATTTGTGATGTGAAAGTGAAACTAATAAAACTAAGTCAATTACCAAGTAGTTCAAAGGCAGATTTCATGCTGTAATGTCGAAACTTTGAGCCTAATGTTCAGAAAGCAAATAGATTTAATGATATCATTACAGGTCATTTATTCATCAGACGCTCTTATCGTCTATTTGAAAGCCTGACTACTCTGCCACTAGACTACCGCCACCCTGTCATCATGTCATTTTCATGAAAACAATTAAATACCGCCACTAGTAGGTTGTTGGTTTATTCATTAGCACTAAAAAACTAGATTTTCTTTACTAACTGAATAAATATTTATTACTTTTTCACAAAAACTGCTCTTTAAGCAAACTCCTAATTACATTTAAAATAATGTATCAATACTGGTAGCATCTTGTTTTAAAACCCTTTTTAACATATAGCATACATCAGTCCATCAGCTGATGAAGGCCATGAGATGAAGCTGAAAGTCCCGGAAAACTCGAGTAAGTGGGCCTTGAGTTAAGACTATTTAGTTATACTATTACTTCCAATTTCAAGAACGAACCTTCATCCTCCACGTCTTCACCAGTTTTGAGCACATTTAGAGATTTAAATCTGCCTGTGCATAATTTGTACATCTGTATAAAAGGTCAACACATAACACATAAATAACACGCCGAAAAGATATGTGTAATTGCATATCATTTAATATGATTACAGCTTTTATCATCATTCCGTATCTGTTTAGAAAGCCGTCATGGGTGTTTCATGGTTATACGTTGTAATTGCTGTTAAATGAAATGTCTTATTTTTGAGGAAGAGAAAGGAGTCAAACCTGCACTGAAGTTGACTTGTTGACATGTTAGGGGCTCAATCCAAATAGTATAGAAACATAATCGCAGAGAATGCATTCAAAACAAGTTTACCTGTCATCAAAAGCACAGTATTGTGTATTGTACTGAACTCGCTAGTAGAAAATACGTATTTTGTCGTTAAATGTACATCAATTATGAAAGGCATGACATGATCCATATTGAAACAGTTGAATACATACTGGTATACAAACATATTTCTTTTTACATTTCTTTGGCCTGTAAAAGTGGGGCTGGTGAGCAGGGAGAGGGAGCGAGTAGTACAAGCTATGCATTTTGTTCACCACAGCTGAGTCTCCGTCCTGCTTTCAGGCTATTCCCAGGCCAGGCCTGCCTCCTGTGCTGCACTCCCCTACCTGCCTATGATTTGTGGAGCCCACTGGGGAAGAAGGTAGCTCTCCCATAGGTTAAAATCTGCAAACAATGAGTCCTGTATCCGTGACGGATGGCCTACATCCCTCCCCATTTGTCTGCGCTTTATCCCCATCTCAGAATCAATTGTTGAACCCCAAAGTTTGCTTAACATGCACTACCTGCCATTCCGGAAAAAAGAGGGGGGAGGGTGCAGAAAATAGAGGCGAGAGTTAGAAAGAGAAAGAGAAAGAGAAAGAGATCAATGTTGTCCCGAAGTAGAGGAGTGGATGAGATGGACTTTCAGTATGACTTTCAGGGTCCTAATTAGGGACAGGACAGCGAGCTACCTCTCTCTGTGACATTTAGCTGGACATACTTGATAAATGTCACACTGCTGGATACAGCCACGACAAATGGATGCATCAACAACAGCTTAATAACCTTTACTGATAGTCCTGCCAGGAATTCAAATTCTTTATCTGCTCTCCCCTGCATCCCTAAAACACTGGGCCCTAATAACCAACATCGCGTGTGGAGTATGGGGGTGGATACGCTTGCGTGTTTGTGAATTTGCTTGTGTGTGCCGAGCCAAATTAAGTGTACCGGGAGGCTGTCGGCATGTACCCTCGCGCTGCATCAGTGTGTGCGGCCACGTGCTCGTACGTAGCTGTGTTCGAGTGCCAAATTATCTTGGCCAAGTATCTTGGCCAGGATAGCGGCAGCGAGAGGGAGACCTTTGTAAGCAATCAGAGAAAATGGAGAGCTGTAGACCTCCCTCGTATCTTTCTAAACTTGTATCTCTGCTAGACATGGAGAGGCCAACTGAATTAATCAGCTCCCAAGACGGTAACAATCGGAAAAGAAGAAGCAGAAGAGCTTTTTCTCAGTAATAAGATCATTCAGGAAATAAATGTCATGTACGTCATGTGTACAAAATGCATAATAAAATATTTAAAGCGTTGCTTAAATGGGACAAACAATGCTAGTAGGGACCAACAGGGTCTTTTGAAATCCCCAGAGGTGTTTCTAAGACTTATTACCAATGAGCCTGTCAGGGCTTTCACTCTGTTTGCTTAATTTTTAATGAAGAACACAGTCAAGCTTAGACTCTGGCATGTCAGTGTTTACTGGATCTGTTTTGGTCCCATTTGGAACTTGTAATTGGCCTCTGATTAGAAGTGACATCCCAGCAAGCAGCTGGGAGATTTGATAAGTGCTGAGTGTTTACGCGAGGCCCAGGCCAGTTGCGAGTCAACTGACAACTACATGACATATTTAGGGCAAAACACAAATAAGGTGTCGTCGGTCTTTCAGTCCATTGTCTCTGAGAGACACTGATTTGGCACCATAAACTTCTGTAATGAGAAGTCGGCAGCTTTTTACAGAAAGAAGCACTTTCTCATGTCTTTTTGCTCCCTTTTCCTTTGTGATGCTTCTGCTTAGGCCAGTGATTTATTTAAAAAAAGAACAAACCCCAAATGGACATGCTAAGGCCTTCTTTTCTTTTGAAGTCCTTCTTTGATATGGAGAAAGCGTACATAGAGTTATATTTATGGTTTTCCTCTGCATATAAAAGAAAAACATTTATCTGATTAAATTAACTGGCTAAAAATATTTTCCTTGGTTTGTTTCACAGATTCTTTTATCTGTGAAGTGCTCTGTGCTCTCCCTGGACCTACGCTCCTCAGTGAGAATGCCTGTGTGCATACTTTGCAACATGTTTGAAACTCATGTGCAGTACACGTGTGTCAGCATGCCTTCCACGCTTACTGAAGTGTTTTGCGTGTACTTGCGTTTGCGTGTATGTGCATGTATGTGTGTAGTATGTTTCAAACCACGCAGCCTTAGCTGCTGTGTGGTGGCTAATTGCCTCTCCTGAGAAATAATTAGGTGACAAAAGCAAACGTAAAGGTGCCTCGGCTACTAGAAAAAGATGTATGTTATGTCTTGTGTGTGGTTCAGCACGCGCAACCATTTGTTTGCCGGCGGTAAGGATAGAAGGAGAGGACGTAGCAGAGGCCGTACATTTGGAGGCCAATACCTGGAGAAACAAAGATGGTGCAACAATTAATTAGGGCTAATTAGATGTATCCGTTATATTTACTGGGCCAACAATAAATCAAACGGTCAAGCTATTTGTGTCCTAAAAGACTTGTAACTAACGTGCAGCAAGCGTGTGTGTGTGTGTGAATATGCTGATGAGGGTATTTGTGTTTATGCACTGTATTTTGGTACCTGTGTGTGTGCGTGTGTGTGCGTGTGTGTATAAACTGCTGTTTACTCTTTGCTTTCCAGGTGTTCAGAGCTGGGTCGCCACAGACTCCCTCCTCTTAGATTAATAATCCATTAGTAATCCATTTCACTAATGAGCACTCAGCGGAGAGTCGGGACCGAGGGGGACACAGGGACTGTCAAGGGAAGCCAAGTGCATAATTAATGTCTCAGCCAATCAGATGTGCTATTACAGTCGCTCCCTGCTGGAGAGAGATGTCACCTGTCCAATGAAATGTGCGTGTTTATGATCTATTTCTATTGAGAAATAATATGATAAGATAAAGTGTTCTAATTATTGAAATGAGGAAAGTAGTCAATAAATATCGGAGCCATAAATGTCTGCACAGACTTGACGTTTGAATTCCACACTTTTGGTGTAAGGAAATATAAGCTAAAACGATACTGCAGCTATTGTGCAAAATTTCCATAAGTTTCAAATGGCAATATCTTTGACTGGCATTTGCGCTGGCGTTGCTAGGAGACGTGCTGTCAATTTTCCTGGGGCACTACTGGCTGGAGCGCGTCAAAGCCCTGTAACCTACCAATGTTGGTACAAGACAGTTTCCCCCTGCTTAAAAAGCCCAAATGTCATTGGTTATGTGTCCTTAGTGATTACGACATTAAACAATGAGGATGACACATAGTGCTGTATTTCACTGAGAAAGTGGAATCTTTCAAGCTAGGCTAATTAGCTTCCACTAACTGATAACTAGATTGCATTCAGAAGGCTAAGCAGCTTCCACTCTGTTAGTGGAACGTAGCCTGCTAACATTAGCACTTATTCTCCCACACACTAAGCATTGTGTTGGTTCTGCAGTATACAAAGGAGGCAGTCTGGCTAAAGTTAACTGTGTCTCTTTCATAGGTCCAGTTACGGTGACTGCAAACAACCACACTTTAAAGACTCACAGCAGTTCTGTGACGTCAGCACTTGCATACATTAATCTTTGATACGAATGACGACACGAAGTAACTAACTGCGGAGTCACGTACAAAGTGCTCAAATAGGACTAACAGTAAAAAGAAACTGCAAACAATGTGTACACCCCAGCTGAATATCTGCCTTTGTGGCCAGTGACACCGTTGTAAAATTACTAATTAAAATAGTTAACATTATAAGCTTTTTTAATGCCCGCCTACACATACGTATGTATATTGCACCAATCAAATTAGAGGTATTGAAATCATACGTTACAACCAAAGCATCACTCTACCTTGAGTACTTACTACTTACTTATAAAGGGGGGCGCTATCACAGCAAAATAAAAATAAAAAAGAACTAAAGGAACATCTTGAAACCAGAAACACGGCTGGTAAAAATGTCATGTTTTTCATTTTTACATTTTTGACCAAATAATTATACAAGTCCAAAGAAACACTAAGGATTTAAGGATAATTTCTTAATCTTAGTTTGACTAAAAATCTATGTAAAGGGAGTGAATTTAGAGGTGACTTTTTAATGATTCTCATGCTAACTATGCTTTTTAATATAGTTCTGGGGGCGTTTGTGGCATCTAAAAGCTGTTACAAGGACTGGCAGATCAAAATGAGCTGGTAAACACAGAAGATTCCTCACAGCCACCGCCAATCCAGCACGACTACACCAATCTAGATCCTGTGTTTCAAGCCTAAACAGAAGATTTCCCCAGCGCTCCACCTGGCTTCCCCACGGATCTTCTCTCTCCTGTTTAGCAGTCAGAACATCATGGAGCCTGACAAAAGAGGCCGTTAAAAATTGAACACCGTAAGTGGGAAAATGTGGTACCTCCACCCACATGCATGGGTAAAATCTGACACCCTCTTCTCCTCTCACTCCCTCTACATCTCCTCTCTGCTTTTTTCCCTCGACCCTCCCTAGGGGAAGCCCAGCATCCCGTTCATTCGATTGCCCTACATGATGGATGTGCAGTGTGAGGAATGGGCCGTCCCGGGGGCCGAGGCGTCGTTTCTGGGTTAAACAGCATCCTATATCAAACCCATCTATACCTTCACAGGCAGGAAGCCTGTGTACTGGGGCGGGAAAGCACCGCAATCCATTTCTTGTCAGGGTGTCTCGCAGATGCAACAAAAACTTGGGACAGCCGCAGCATTGGGGAGTGTTGTAAGGCAGAGGCGGTGATAAATATGTACTGTGGTTCGGGGAGCTTTGAAGCTCAGGAGCAACACACAAGTTGCAACGTCAATTACATTTTTCTGTCAAACTGTGGGACTGTAGTCAGTGTCAGATATCGTTCAGTGACTGTTCAAGATCAAATGCTGCAATTTCATTTGACTTGATTGACATTTTATATCAATTAATTACAGTGCTAAATCTAGAAAATAAAGACCCATGCCAGTATTTTTGCACATTTTAGCTCCTTGTATTTGATTTTTAGTGACCAAATCTTCTTATTAAATCAGTCTAGTCTTTCTAAGTCATTAGTCATTTTTTTAAACAAGGGGGAAAATAATGCCAATGCACATTTTAAGTTTTGAGAATTTTTCTCAAATTACAATTCAGAAGACTGCCTCATTCTTTCTTTGTTCAAGCTACAGACACTAAAAAAACTAATTAAACAAGTTGAGTCCTGGTACAATAAGTCAAATAAGGTTTTCCTGCTGCACAGATGCTACAGTATCTAATATCTGGTTTTGAAATGATTCTGGGTCTTAATTGATAAGCCATTGGCAATTCCCCTAGGTGCCTTGTCATCATTTGAAAAATAAAACTAATTGTTCAGTGATGACTGTTGATGGTTTTCTCCGTTTCCCACTAATTAAATGAGCACATTCCCTGACTGGATGCCCAGTGGCTCAATGCTGCGTACGTTGCCTTTGTTATCAACACATTTTCAGTAACATATGTAAACCGAAATGAAAATCAAGTCGTGCCTTTTTATGCAAGGATACATTTAGATATTTTTCGAATCTTGTGATATTGTGCAGCAGCCTGGGAAATAAACATAGGAATCCCTTTCAAAATCTTCTCAACAATGGCAGCCCAGGGATCCGCTTTACATACTATTATTGTATACTTGTAGTATGATATTATTTGAATAGGTGAGATAATTTATAACACACTGAGTGCTGCCTATATACAGTATGTCTGCCTCCCTTTGAACATCACTGCTGCTGAGGGACTACGCTCAACGTTTTCTACGCATCCTTTAGGATTCACATGTGCATGAATGTACTCGAGTGTGTGTTCGTGTGACTCACTGTGGCATGTTTCCTATAGATAAGACTGCAGTGCGTGGCCCTCTGCAGCCTTCACCCCAGGCAAACAGTAATTAAAGGAATCTCTTATTCTCTGCAGGGCATCCCTCTGCAGTCGCAGCCAGCAGCTTGACACCCTTAATGTTCACACTGAGGTACAAAGGACCTGTGGTGGATGATTGTATCTCCTTAGCTGTTTTAAAAGTATCATGAACATCATTGTGCCATCAACAGCCCAAGTCTTTGCAGTGATGGGAACAAATGGTGAGCCTGCATCCAAGCTTTCTTTTGCCTCTTTTTCAATTTACCATGTGTCTAGTCCTTTTTATCCCACCAATAAAGGGAAAGACCTGAGAAGCTAAGGTGAAATCCCACTCCATATTGTGCGTTAAATCCAAGCTAATGCGGTGTGGGCTCACCTGTGCGCTGTGGGAAGATCAGGAGTCAATTAGTGGGATTGGTGGGACAGCCGAGCCGTCCGAGGCGGTGACAGTTTGCGGCGGACCACCACAGCGCGGGAGCCAGGTGAGGAGCAGGGGAGCCTAAATGAAATGCTAATACAGGCCGCATAAGTCAGGGCTCTCTAATTGGAACACAGCTGCTGCAGGGACCAAGTATCCCATGAAGCGCTGCAGAAGCAGAGGAACCAGTGGGTCACCGTGATCAGGTCAGGTTCTCTCTCTGTGTGCAGCTCAAAATACCTGGCCTAAAATGGCTGGTGGAAACCTTCGGGGCAGGGGGGGGGGACAAAGAAACTCACAGTAAATGTTGCTTGGCATTGACATCTGTCACACAAATTAAATGTCAGATAAATCAAGATATGAAACCATACATTTGGGACATATCCTTATATCCATATATCTGCCTCAGTCTTAAAGTAACACACTCTGCCTACCAGCATCTCTTAAGCATCAACATTGCTATTTTTTTGCGACACAAAATCAAAGCCCAAAAATTCTTTTTTTGTATTAGAGGTACTGCCATTTGTTCTACCTTTTGAAGAGAGCAAAGCTAGCTGTAACCCTGCGCTCAGTCTTTAGCTTACTGTAAGTCTCTGAGCTTCACCTTTGGCGCCATATTGAACCGATATGAAATTCCAGCAATATCGAAGTGTATTTCCAAAAATGTCAAACTATTCTTTAAACTGTGAATTAATACTAATTAATTAATGCTACTAATTCATCTTCAGATTTTTTTGACATTTAGCTTGATATATTGTGATACTGCAAGTTTCTTTTTCTTCAGTGTTTCCCTGTCTGGCGTTACCACTATTGATTTTAGGCAACAACAAAACAATTCTAGCCGTTTCCCTCCGTTTCCAGTCTTCGCACTAAGCTAAGCTAATTTTCTCCCGTGTTGAGCATCATATTTAACGTGCAGACATGAGTTGTATCTCTCTTCTCATGCGACTCTCAACAAGTACGTGAATAAGCACATTTCCCAAAATGTAGATTTTGCCCTTTAAGCTAAATATTATACTTTTTCAGTCTGCAGCTTTTGAGCTAAAAAAATTACAAAGGTGATTAGCAATAATTTATGGGAAGTGATTTGGCTCATGGGGATGTGCTAACACGGAGACAGATGTGCTTTAAAAACCTTCAGTTACTTTCACAAGATTTACACAAAAAGAAAGATAAAAACACACTTTCCTTTTAGGCTATGACTCTGCAGCATGTACTCCAATCTTTATTCTCCTTTGCTCCGAGGAGATATTCTTGGAAGAGAGGATGTTGCTGAACTACAAGCCAAGCTTGAGCATTTTGACAGCTTCTTAAACCTTTTCTTAGATTTTAAGCTTCTTTCTCATCACAAGTGCTGATGTCAATGCTGCATGGCAGGACATAAGTTCAGATGAACACATGATTAGCTGAAAAAGGAGTGTACTGTATTACGAACAGCGTGGCATAAGTCAAGCTGAGAGGGAGAAACAAAAATACTCACTGGGAGGAACAGTGAAATAAAGACTTGGAGGGAAGTGGAAATTCAATAGCCAGTCATCTTTCACTGCATTTCAAGTCCACCAGACTCCACGAGCTGTCTTCTTCATGTTTCAAGGTCTCCTCCCTTCTTTTCAAACGGAAAGGGAATTTGCCTGAGAATAATGCATGAGCTCGTCGTGGGCGACGGACAGGAGGCTCCTGCCTCAGAAGTCAGACTACCTTATAGACGGCAAGGCGATTGACACGAGCCACCCAAGAGGGAACCTCAGGTGGCAAGGTGTTAGGCGAGCCTTTAAAGCCTGTTATAATGAGGCCATCTCCCACAGTCACATAAACTCAGACACTGAGAAAAAATCTTTTTTTTAAAAAAGATTTTAAATGTTAAATGAAAGCTTAAATTGCTGTTTAGCTCTGCTAAATATCAATAATGCGCTCCTATTTTTGAATAACACCTAAAACAGGCCTTCTTTTCTTTGGCGACATCACAGCAGCCACATGAAGCCTGGAGTGAGTCTAATGTGGAAGCACCAGTACGCCTAAAAGACTCACAGTTGTCTTTTGCCTTAAGCTATTCCTACTGATTCAAATTCAGTCTCCTGGGGGGGAAGAACTGCTTTCTTATTCACATTCATCCCGGAAAATCCGAAACACAGCAAAGCACCTTTTGCTTTTCTTGTAAATAGAAAAACAGAATGAAGTGATGCTAGAATAGAGAACAACTGTAATGTGTTTCATAGTAAAGCTGTCATGCTTCTTGCTCATTTTCTCTTTCTTACATATACAGCATGAGTTGCCCGGTAGAAACTGTCCCTCAACTCAATAACTCCGATGTCTTCTCCACTGTCAGCGTTTATCAGCCACTTACAGTCCCTAGATGTACCCTGCCTGGACACCTCTGGACACGGGACACAAAAACATGCGGAGCGGCTGACAGATAGAAAACTGATTCTTTACAAGTGAGGTCGGAGGACTGTATCCAAACCGTCTGGCAGAGTACACTAATATCCCCATGCTGAGCAGTGTGGTGCTATTGAGCGCGACCATGCGCGTCGGTCTCACTCCACTGCACCCAATGAGCCAAACCCATGGAATTGATGGGCAATGGGAGGAAAATAGAAGAAAGGAGGAGAGGGAGCGAATGATGTGCTGCACTCGCTAATGCACATTATTCCAACACATAAACATCCAGATTCCTTGAAATAGAGTGGGTGAGAGATTAGGCTTTATTGGGCGACTCACAGTGCTGGATATATGGAATGCGAAAAGCTGTCGAGCTGAAAGACAACACTTCTACTGGCTGTCAGCTAGAGCTCCTTCTACCTCCTAGAACCTGTTCATTATAACAACAGCCCGACCACTGCATTACTACACTCCTCTCCCTGGCCGCTCGAGCCTCCTACCCTTCTCTTTTCAAGGCACCCTCTTCGTGCTTTGAAAAGCATAAAAGTCTGCTGTGTTGAAGTCTGCTGTGTTGTATTGTCAGCCTCCAGTGACGTTTGATGGACTGTTGGATTACAGCAGCTGCAAGTGTCTGGAGGGAGAAAATAGCAACAACGGCAGGAGTGGGAAGTCAGTGTACCCAGTCATGATGCGATGTTCTTTTTCTTGCCACATTATCTAGTCCGCCTGTCTTACATGCAGTAAAAATGCAGCACTGCAGCTTTCATTAATGCACAAAGATTATGGCTCAACGCAGGGCTATGAATTATGCATGTGCTATGCACTGTGGTACACTGTGCAGGCCTGCCACAGTTTCCCTGTTCATTCTAACATGAGGAACACACCCACAGAGTATTGCTCAACCCCCCCCACCCCCCCCAGACACACACACACACACACACAGTGAACGCACAAACATTCAAATTAGCGTTGGCTCACAAGTACGCACATGCAGCGAATGAGCGAAAATACGTGTTTTGGCCCTGGAAAGTGAAATCAAAGCAGTCGCTGAGGCACTTCCTGTCAGAGCTGCTCAGTGATACGGTGAACTCTCACTTTACCTCCTGCACCTTTTTGATGATGTAAACCTTCCCTCTTCCTTGAGTCATCCTTGTAGACTTTGCTTGGGTAGAAGAAGCCACAGAGGTATCGCCACTTGGACTGCAGAAATTTGGTTGACACATTTGACAATAATATAAACTGTTTACACCTCCGCCAGTGTAAATCAATTCGCTAGCGTGAATGTAAGAACAACATTGGTTGCGACACAGAGATTATCCCCTTAGGTCACACTGTCTCTCCACAGCACTGAATTCTCTTTCTACTCAGTTTAGAATATTTTGAAATAAACTTTTTTTTTTAAGTTTGTAAAAATCAGTTTTCACCTCTTCAAGGATTACGCGGAAGGGATAGGATTAACAAGAGAAGGATCATGGATGATTAACGTTTGCTTTCTGTTTGATTCCCATCTCTCAGCACGTTTTATTTCTTGCCCATTTAACTGCAACTAAAGCCTTTCCTGAACTCAAGACCCATTCAACACTTTTTTTTTTTAGCGTAGGAGTATGATCTCAAAAGTCCAAAAGCGGTTGAATACAGTACAGAGCAGAGAATGCCTGCTGTAGCTCGAGGTCTGCCTGTTTAATGGCATTCAGATCTCTGCAGCAGATGGTGGACATGACAGAACCGGGGACATTAGTGAAGTCCAAAACAAAGTCAACGGCGGCCATCATTTCGATAAAGTTACACATGACAAGAAAACATGATGCCTGATGAAGAGGAGGTTCACTTCGATTAATACATGTGTGACCTCTTTCCTCAAACATGCACCACACACACAATAATCCACCACTGAGAGACTAAACTGAATAAACCTATCATTCGAAAAAAGATGGTTAAATACCTGTATGAGCCTTTCAGGTGAATAGAGGCAGAGGGTTATCAGCAGTCATATTTAGCATGTATAGAAACAGTGGTGACTCACGTCAAAGGCTATGTCGAACCCACACATACTCAGTATGTGTGCAACTTTGAGTAAACATAGCAATCAATTACTGTATGCACCGTGTGCTTGAAACTTGTTAAAGCATGCATAAAGAGATCCTTCACTGGAGTCACCTGAAACCCCTGTGTTGTTACGCAACTGTAAGGGAGTTGTATGGGGGGGGGGAGAGAGGAAATGTGTAAATCATTCCAAATTCGCAGAAAATAGCGCTCTTGAAAGGAAGCTATCATTTTCAAATTGCACCCTCTATTACCTCGCTCTTGACTCTTCCTGTGCAAACATTGTTTATGTAAGCAGGCATGGTTTTGAATGATAAGTGCTTCCTTTAATCAGTCTCTCGGTAAACCATCAGCGAGTTGTTTACCCTGCCTTTTCATCCCTTGATACTAAATCAAAAGCTGGTTGTATTCTTTTTTCCTTGTGACTTTTGCAAAGCTCTTTGCCCGTCAGTCTAGTCATTGCTCGCAGCCCTGAGCACGTACACCTTCCTCTCTGGCCGTAACACACATGTAACAGCGCGTGTATATAGAACTCACATGCTTAGATAACCCAAAGGCTCCAGGCTGCTCAAAATGTTGCTGCCACCATCGTTTTCCCATCACATATCAACCGGATCTCCAAAAAGCCCCTGACAGCGCTCCTCATATTTATGACTCAGTCTGTTTACATTGCGGTTTTTCTCATTTTCAGCAGATTTCACTGTGTTTTATGCCCACAGTTATGTGGTGGCGATAAAAAATAAAGTGAAGGGAAGTGAGGTTAAGAAACAACATTACTCGCAGTTTTATTTTTCTTCCCGTTTCCTCTGTTGCGTCCCGTTGACCCCTGGGCTTTTGGCAGGCTGGCCGTTGTTGATTTTAGTCCAATCAATTCATTTTAATCACAATGGGCAGAGCAGGGAGTGGCGCGCTAATTGATTGGCAGGTATTTGCATATACAGTATGCAACAAAATGTCACGACCGGCCTTGGTGGTGACCTGTGTGGGCTGCTGGCAAAACAAACTGATGAGTGTAATTTATCATGCGGCTTGCGCTTTGCTGAGCAGGGAGGGGGGGGCGTCGCTAACTATTGTTAGCGACGCCAGTCACCTGTCACGCCACAGCGGGCACGAGGAGAGGAGAGACGAGTGGGGTAGACAGGAGGAGAGGGGGGGGGGGGGGCGGAGGATGGAGACGTAAAGACGGAGAAGGGGAGAGACAGATGAGGACGATACATTGACTGCTGCTGCCGATCAGTAGATCCAGCATGCATGGATGCTCCACGCTAGCTGAAATACCATAAAAATATGCTGATGTGTTACATATATGTGGCTGCCTGAATGGAATGATTTATAGATGGATGTATACAGTAGCACCATGAACAGCATCAATCCACCTCTGTTATTTTTGATATCCTCGAGAGCAGCAATACAATTATGTTTATCCTCTTGGGCGGCACGATTCTGAGAAAAATCTGAATTTTTCTCCACTGAGAATTGAGCTTAAGATTTTGTTCCATGATTCTAAGGGAAACCATCGAATGAACACATATTCATCTTCATACAGGACCAACTAAATCTCTTGACTGTAACTTTGAATGTTTTCCAAGATGCATGTAATTTGACAAATGTAACTAATACACAACTTACCTATAGCCAGTAACCTGTGGAACTAAAGCTATAGATAGACTACACTATAGATATATATACTATAGATCCTTGCTGCAAGGATGCATTTTACTGCTTAGAAATCCCCCAGTGTATTGAAATGAGCAAGGCCCTTGATGCTGCTGCAGCCTTACTTGGTCTGGCCACTCATTGTTATGGTCGCTAATGCTGTGCAATGGAGTTGTTGTCGCGAAAAAATGAGACCACATCATACTTGAATCAGGATGTGATCCTAATACGATTAATTGTGCAGCTCTATTCTGCACAATTATTCTCGCACCTGCAAATCAAAGTAGTAAGCCGGCGCTGTAGCCTAATATGTAAAGTGACATTGACAGGGTTAAGGCTTCGATTCCCTTGAACACCATCATGTGCAACAAATACTAAATATCGATTGCCCTACTGAACTGAAAACCAGTGGGATGAGAAAATTCCATCCCCTAGATTTTCTCTAAATATCTTTATAGGTATAGCTGAATGCGGATCGATAAAAGTGTTGGATGCCGTGAAACAAGCGAGCGGCCGAGGCTGGGTGGCTGCATCATTACTCTCACTGTTAATACAACTGTACAGTCTGCAGAAATCCTCCTGTGTACAGACGCTACTTATAAGGTAAACATTTGGTCATCATCACCATAATTATGCCCAAGTACAAGTCCCCATGCACAGCCCGAGCAGAAATATAGTTAAGGGGCTAAAGGGAGCCAATGCAACTCATTAATAGTCTACCAGACTCCCCGTGAAAACATTGGATCCAATTCCTAAGAGAGGTTTTATTTTTTTGACCAATTAGCTGCCTGAACAACCTATTGGCCATGAAGTGATCTCTGCAGGGACTTTATCAGACCATGCTCTATTAAATCAGCGCTATGGCTGAGCAGTTATGTACCATCACAGTGCTTAGAATGGCTGGCTCTGATTGATGTCACTGCCAAATGCCAAGTAATAACGGCTGTTATTGTACGTCTCGACGCTCGCCGCTGTTTTCTTATGCATGCTTTATGTGCGTGTCCATGTATGTGCGCTTTCCGATACAGACATAATGGGTGATTATTATTTTTTCTTTGGTGTGCGTGTGTGTGTGTGTGATAGAGCATTTTCTGCGATGTGGCTGGTTGGAAATATTATCATAATACTCAAGGGTGGAAGCTGTTCTGAATGTGAAATACAGTGTTACAGTATTCACAGTTTGTCTTCAGGTGGGTCAAAAGTCCTGGCAATAGGTGCTGTATAATTTAGGCATGTGGGAAGTAATCCTAATGACTTTATAAACTCTGCATGAATGCATCCCTGGTCACGTCTGAGTAACTCCACAATTGGAGAATTGTGTTATGAACCATGATAATTGCTGAGAACATATGAATTCAGGAGATTAAGGTTATCTACACTGATTTAATGTTTTTCTGTCTCACCAAGTTCATATATATATATATATATATTTTTTTTACAGTTATGGCCCAGTTGCATTATTAGTGGGTGTTCAGACTGAAAAAAGCACTGCTTAAAGAAATGTAAGGGACTACACGTGTGTGGTTGTGTTGGTGAAGGTAACAGATCCAGAAAGGCCAGCTGAGTAAAATGATGATGAATGATGTCGACATTGAAACATAATAAAACTACAAATGTGATCTCACCGCCATTACAGCATAAAAGCATAAAAGCATGCATTCTATTATATCAGCCTTCCAATCTAAAGCCCTTGCTTCAAAATTGTATATATATATATTTTTTTACTGTTTTCTACCAGATCGAGCCATTTTCTCATGTTTCCTGTCGTTTTCCTGGTTTCCTGCACAAAAAAAAAAAAGAAAGGCATCAATGTGGTTTCTATTCATTGACATAACAAAAAAAAAGCCTAATTAAATATTTGTGTTAAAAATAAAATAAAAAGCACCAACTGGCGTTTGAATTGTTAAAATCCTGAAAATGAATCAATATTTGGTCGTTGTGATCAGGACTGATGATTGGTTAAAAATAAATAAAATGAACGCACTAAAAGTGGAAAGTAATATTAACTTATTATTTTTCTATGCCACATATTTGTCCTCTAAGGACATCCGAGCGACTCTTTTTAAAGTGAGGCACAAGGGTTAAAACTAGTAACTCCCCCACATTACTCGACCCATGCACACATCCACAGTGCTTCTGCCCCGACAAGTGATCTACCTGGAAGGAGTTGAAGCAGTGCTATCGTCGGTCCGAGCCTCGGCCTCAACCTGTGGTCGTATTTTCGGTTCCTGTGTCGCATTTCTGTGTTTCTCCCTCTGTCTGAACCACCTCAGCGCTTTGCTCATAATCCAAAACTAAGACCAAAGCCAGCCCTTCTGGCTATACTGACAAGCAAGCCCGCCTTGATCCCTCCATATGAAACATGATGAGAGGTGTCTGGCAATAGAGGGGTTGGATGGGGTAAACATGTTAACCCTGAAACACAAATCACACCAAGGAGTGAGCAGTACAGACTTGTGTCATGTGAAAGGTTTGAGTTGGCACATAAGGGCAGGCAGTTCTAAACTACTATCATTGTTGTGTTGGCAGTGTGAAGGCGCTTTGATCCCTTTGAGCAGGATGATAAAAATCTGTCACAGTCCCCTGCATGGAGGAGCCCATTGTTTTGGGGATTAAGGAGGATTAAGGGCGGATACTGGCGACCGAGGGGTTTGAGCAGTGTGACCCTTTCACTAATCATTATGAGACAGATACAGAGCACTCAAACTCTTAAAGCCCGAGATCGCATAGGATTATCAATTATTCACAGCTGACAGAAGCAGAGTGAGTATGAAAGAGAGGCAGAGAGTATGGGAATGTGGAGAAAATTGGAAAGGTCCCAGAGCAAAGTGCAATGAGTGTCCAGAAATAAGTTTGGGGCCCCCTGCTGGAGCTGTTGCCCCCGCGACACGACCCCGGATAAGCGGTTGAAGATGGATGGATGGATGGATGGATCATAAATGAGGCTCTTAGTTTGCTCATATTACAAACCCATGCCTGTCATTATTTTAAGCTTTTTATCTGATCAACATGCTGAGTTGTGAAATAAAAACGCTCATTGCAACAACCCTCGTAAAGGGTGGCAGGGTGCTGTTCCCTTTTGGCAAAGTGAGGAGGGAGATAACTGGGTGATCGGATTAGGAAGTATCTAAAATGCAGCTGATTAAATGATACATATATTGATATTATACTATTGTACTGTACTATGCAGTTACCCTCGTCTTTATGGGGGCATTTAAGCGCCTTTCAGGTCATTGTTTTGGTTGTATGGGCTACGACTTTACTGTTTTGGTTCACTCACTCACCTCTCATCTCATTCATTTCCTTATAACAACAGTAAAAAAGCTCAGATAAATCGCCTGTGAGCAACTAACTGGTCAACATAGTGGAGGTTATTTTTCTCATGAGCTGGTGCAAAGACAACTACAAAGGGCGCAGACCTCCGCCAAGACCGTTTCCATAAGTGGAAAAGAATATGTGCATCCGCCGTGTAATTCGGATCTGCTCCAAAATGTATGGCTTCTTCCTTGACCCTTCCGCCAAGTATTATGAAAATTGGGCCAGTAGTTTTTCTATAATCCTGCTGACAAACAGACAAAACCGAACCGAAAAACCTTTGCGGAGGTAAACCAATCAGTAGTTAAAAGGGAATGTTGGATTCATTAGACAGCCATAAACATAACTCCAAATAAATACAAAAATTGCTCCATGCTGAATGAGTAATAGGCAACTGTTTGCCATAATAACTTCATAAATTGATATCATGCCAATGTTTCCTTCTCGTACTGCTTTTTGCTTGTTCACAAAAATCAATTCATCTCTTGTTGATTGTGACTGGAGTGTAACCTCTGTATATTTATATCTTATATATATATATATATATATATATATATATTCCATATTTTAAAATGTGATTGAAAACCACTGAGGTTGGCAATATGTGTTGCTTGAAAGAAAATCACATGACTAAGAGTCTACAGCCTTGCTAGCAGCTCTGTGAGGCTGTACTCAGGCACAGCAGAGCTTAACATGCTGATGTTTAGCAGGTATAATGTTCACCATCTTAGTTTAGCATGTTAGCATGCTAACATTAGCTAACCAGCACTAAGGCCAGAGTGCAGCTGAGGCTGATGGGAACATTAAGCCATCAAACAACAGAATTGGACAATATTTTGACAGAAACCTGAATGAATGTCTGTCACAAAATATGTGTCAAACCATCCTCTTAGTTGTCGAGACATTTCACTAAAAACTACAAATGTCAACCTCACAGAGGCGCTGCGGAAAAAGCCAGCGAGACAGACCCTGGTTGCCATCCATCAGGATTGTACAGATGTGCTGAACCTCGTTTCCCTACCACAGGGAACATTTGTCATATGCATTTCCTTACCACAATTGATTACATGAAGTAAACACATCTCTCATACGTCTCTCATGAATGTCTTAATTGAGACGAATGTTTTTCAGTGTCTATCAGAAACGGCAGGTGGATGACGGTGGTTGCTAAAACAATGAACTCAAATCTGAATGCAGCTAAATTAAATTCCTGGTTTTGCTCTGTCTTTGATGGTGGGTGGAATACTTTGAAGAGCATGCTAGACTGTGTGTTCTTTAATTAAAGCTCTGGCAATAACTCATATCAGATATGTTGTTTTAACTTGTCTACCTGTCTAAAATGTTTTGATTTACAGATCCTCAGGAGTGTAGACATGACATCCTAGGAGACACTTACAGTTCTCACAAGTTAATTGAAAAATTAGGTTGTTTGTATTCCTTTTTTCGATATATTCTCCTCAAATACTTTGTTACCAGCGGGAAGCCCCAATTATCGTGTCCGTCTTGTAAATAAAGTGATTATTACTGTAATTGTTTCACTTAAATTCCAAGGAACAAGTTGATGAAAAAAATAAAAAACATATTTTCCACAATTATAGTCTGGACACTCAGATTCTATTAAGGAATTCAAAATAAAAGGACACCTCATTACAAGTGGAAAACATGGCACCTCGCCGGAATTCATGCTGCCATGAAAGTTCGTGTTTTGCCACTTAGTTGCACCTAGTTAGCGATGTCATTTTTCTCTTCATTCACGCGTCCATTTGTATCATGCGCCACTGTGAGCGACATGTGGCAGAACACCCATGTGTTTAGATTTCGCTTGACCCGCCCTCTAATACGTTGTGCGCATGGATGCAGCTCATTGCAGATAACAGCTCATCGGATGCAGCAATTCCTCTGGCTGTTACGAGTAAAATCGAGCCTGCTGTTCTCATAAAAAAGTTCAGACTCTTTGGAGGCACCTTCACCTGTTGTTCGAGGGCATGGAGTCCTTCAAAAGGTGTCAGTGTGCCATGGCACTTCCAGCAAATCGTGCTGTGAATTGTGTTGGGGGTGTGTGTGTGTGTGAGGGGGGGTGTCACGTCCTCCCTCTTTCAGTCTCTCTGTCTCCGCTCTAAGAGAATTCCCCTCCCGCTTGTGTGAAGCTGTTAGTGTGCTAATCGTTTCAGCCCCACTCCATTATCAAGGTGCAGTGTGCCTGGGGTCCCTCACTTCTCACCTGGTCTTTTGGGAACCGTTTCAATAAGTTGATGAGGGCCGCGGGAAAGTGTTGAAGAGTTGTGACCATGACAACACAGACTGCTGAATCATCTGCGCTGTTGCAGCAGCCCGCTAATCGCTTTTAATAAGAATAATATGTTTTTTGCTTTGTCTCAGTTGAATAAAGAGAGTGCAGCAGCAGTTTTCTTTGTTGCTCACATTAAAGGATGGGTTCGCAAAGTTTCAAGCCTGGCTTAGAACAATAGTCAGGATGGATGTTCCCCTTTAGGAAGAATCGTAATGACTTTGGTGACCCAATAACTTTTCATTTAGCGCCACCATCAGCTTACGAGTAGAATTTCACCAGCACTTTGGTAAACAACCAAATATCTGCAAAACTAGAACGGCACTCGGAGAGCGCAGACGTTCGCCAAGGCCAATGGTGCATTCACATGCCCCTCGGGTGCTCCCATTTCCCAGGTTGGAAATGTCATTGTTCTTACTTTGGGGAGTTCATAAGCTTTACTTTGTAGTGTGGAAACATTTTATTGCTCAGAGTCTCTGTTTTCAGAGTTGAGGGGAATTTCCCCAGTCGGCACCAAATTTTTCCGATTATTTCAACACCACGTGAATGCACAAATGCCCCATCTCACAATGTTAAAGAAAGTGAAAGATCATTTGTTAATCCACCCTGTGATTCAGATCCGCTCCAAGATGTAATGGGTTCTTCCTTCCGCGTCTCTTGCCGTTCCTTCAGTTTTTCTGACGATTCTTCTGTGCGGTGGGTTGTTAGCATATAAAATGTTGCCTCTTTGTGTCACTATCCCTCCATCACAGCTCAATCTGGGATAACCTGTCCGCAGATACACATAAAAACTAATTGGGTACTAAAAAGACTTGACTTTGAAAGAAACCCACTTGATTTCATTAAAGCCTTACATTCACTTCAAATAAACGTTTCAAAATATTTTTTCCACAGAACTAGGACTGCGTATATTGTCCCCCATTCCTTCCATTGAACGCATGTTAGGAAAGAACATTTTACTTTTACAGATTAATAATTACAGCAAGCAGAAGCTCTTTCAGTGTACATACGGAGTGCGAGTCCTGTTTTTAAACTGTGACCGTATCCTCTTACTCTCTGTTTTCCTCTACTTGTACCATATTACATGTCAGGGAAGATTAATTTAAAAAGCGAGGAAAGGGGCTGCTTGACTTGGACTCTTATTCAAACGCTCAAGATTAAAAAGCCCAACTGACCTGCCCACTCTCCCTTCCTCTGATTGCATATATGAAAATACCATAAATTACATTTAAAGAACACGCAGTTCAACTCTGCTTTATCATTTTACCAAATGGAATCACAGTCATATAACCATTAAAGCAGAAAGCAATCAGAAGTGAAAGTGATTGAAAAGTACACTTCAGAGCATGAAACTAGTTTTACATATAGGCCTGTGTTTTCCTATATTGCTTCCAGTCTCCAGCAGAGAAGGATATGATGATTATGATAATAATAATGATAAAATGTCTCTTTGCTCTGTAATTTTGTCAAATTACTACTGTGGCCCCGTGGCTTTCTCCTAACAAATGAAGCTGAAAAACATACTGTATATTGCGCTGAATGAGCAGTTAACTACCAAACGTCCAGAGGGCGGAGTGTTTCGAGGCGTCGCACAAACCCTCAAGACCACTGAGTGAATTAAGGTCTGGTGTGAATTTCCTTGCATGGCTAAACAAGGCTGAGAAACATATATAGAATTACTAAGATTACCGAGGCAGGAAGGAACACGAACGGCCTGTCGCTCTCGCCGAAGAAAGAAAACAGCCTTTAAAGTGGTTATTTTCTATAAGCCATCACAAAGACAAAAGAGGTTGACTTTAGTGCTATGACACAAGGCGTCTATGATGCCGGGGAAATGACAATTTGATGTGAGGACGTGCTTTTGAAGTAATTATGGTGGTTTTGACAATGCTGAAATAGAGTTGTCAAGCTCCTGACCCCATTATGGCTTGACATTTCTTAACCAACTTTAATCCTTTTGAAACACTGAAGAATGACAATGTGATTTAAAACAGTTTGCCCTTGGCTCATGGGGAATATTGACAGTAGGATAGTTGAAGCTGGAATTTACAGACTTACTATTGAAGTAAAGAGCTCATGCCGTAGCTCCAGGTCTGCTTTTATTGAGCTACTCCTTCCATTTTCACATTTGTGTTGCTCTCTTGTGTAAAGTAACATTAGCTCATAAAGCTGTTTAAGCGTGTGTGTGCGTGTGTGTGTGTGCAAATATGTAAATATCCATGAATGTGCAATTCCATTATAATGGAGCAACAACTCAAATATAAGCAGCAGTGTTGCAGTAATCTCAAAGAAACAATGAAATCAGCCACAGAGGTTTGGCAGTGAGGCATTTAAACTATTCATGAAAGGTTGCCACTTAATGAGATCCAATTAGAACGATGCCTAATCAGGTCACCGATTAAAAGAAAAAAAAAAGTGTCTGTTATCAGATGACTGCGTGAATGATAACAGGTTTGATGAAGGGGCTCAGTGCAGCTATGTAGCGATTTATGATGGTTTTCTTTACAATGGGAAGCTTTTACGAACCTCAATTAAATATTTATTTAGTAACACTTCACATAACCATTTTTAAACTTTAATCAATAATTATTTCACTGTGACAACGAAACGATCATTATTATTAATGCTGCTAATTACTGAGCTAATTTATGTTATTTTAACCATTCTTTTGGTTGCACACACATATAGTTAGTATTTGTTAATGATTACCGAATTTTTTGTAAATCTTTAAGAAATTGTTGGTTGAACATCTAAAAACATTACATAGATGGACGGAGCTATCCTCTAACGCTTTGTTAATTCCTCTTACATGCACCTGTAAACTATCACGTTAACACTGATGACATTCCATGGGAGCCTTGTCAACAGCAGCGGCAATAGTAACAGTCATATTGAATGTTAGTCATTTATTTTGGTACAATTCATCTTTCTGCAGCGGTGCCTTGTGAGCCTTTTATATCCAATAGGATCTTGGGTGGGGGGTATGTCCCGCGGCTCGGCTATCCTCCATCTGCAGTTCCCTGATGCCCCGTGGCAGAGGGAGGCATGAAGGCAGCACGGGGCAGCAATTATTCTCACTTCTGTTGGTCAGTTAGTAAGCTTAGGCAATAAGCAACTCAATAAAGACATCTTCTGGGGAACATGTTAAAAGATTAATTGACACCAAGTGTGAGTGTTGCTGGTAGAGAACCTACCTGTGCATTACTCCCCCCCGCCTGGGCTTTGCCTTCTCTGCTCTCTCTGTCCTCTCACATTCGGTCTTTCCTCCCGTGTTGAGCTCCGGCTCTAATTGATTGATGCTCAAGAACTCGAATTGCCTTTTTGTTTAAAAAGCAAAAGTTCAAACGTCTCACATGTCTTGACTCTTAAAGCATGAACATTAACCGTCAGTAAAGGTGAGTGATGGGACACCTACCTGATGTCCTCCTCTGACAAGACATTGTCCCTTTGTCTTTCTTGTGGCTTCGCCTGGGCGTCAGTGGACTCTGTGGTCTCAGGGAGCATGGACAGGGTGACGTTTGTCGTTATGTGTGGATCCTTGTTGTGGGCTGCACTGACAGGTGGACACAACTGTCTACTTATGGACAGTCTAGACATGGCAGCTACACATTCTTCTATAGAATCCCTTTCATCATGGTGACTCTCCTACAAAGAGGTTTGGATATTAGGTCATTTTATCTTAAAGAACTAAATACAAGTGAAATGAAATTAAATCAAAAAAAAAACAAAGAAATGATTATCGTCATCATCACATCATACTAACACTGTATAGCATGTGTAGATAAGTGAACTCACAAGCAAAACTAACAAAAGTAAATATTAAACCAAAACTAACAAAGCCACTTGGTGAACTTCGAAACCTAAACTGACCTAGAAAAGTTGAACTTCCTGTTCAAATGCTATTGTATATTTTGTTTTCTTGTGCATTTAGAAGATTGATAACTTTACAAACTAGAAATAAAAAAACAGACAAATGAATCAACTTACTTTGCTGTCACTGGAGTTGTTCTGGTCACTCCCAGACATGTTTGTTTAGAACTGATAATTCAGATAAATGAAGTTTTTTTAATTATTATTTTCTTTTAATGTTTTTGGAGAGCTCTCTCTGGTTCTCTCAGGTCAAACTTCAACAAATTCAGTTCTGATTTCCTGTGCTGTGGACTGCTGCAACATCAGTTTAGGTTCTAGAACATGGAACATGGATGGGCCCTTCCAAACAGCAAATTTAATTAGAGCCTAAAAGATAATAACAAATGAATATGTGAGTTAATCAAGGGAAAAGAACTTTTAGAACTGACTTAACATTCAAAACATACCTATCATTATCTAGCTTGTTTTCAGTTGCAATATTGCCAAACATCTCCCTAGCAATAAGCTACATTCATTGTCACCCTCAAATTGGACGATGTTTTGTTTTTTAATTGGGCTGATTAAAATGGTTTCTGACGGCTCATATTATTATTTTTTATATATAATCAGCTGCAGGACATAACTGGGAGGCTCTGAGGCTTCTTGGTGAACCCAAAGGCCATCACTGATCAGTATGTTACACTGTGAAGTAAAATCACAACTACAGCAAGCTAACCACTGTCAACGGTCTTTAAAGTAAGTCCGTGTAACGTCACAGTCGTGTAAATAGTTTAAAATGTCACTCTGTAAAGAAACGCTTTCACAGCCAAGCCATCTAACACTGCCAAAGTACCTTAAAAACCTAATATTACTACCAAATATACAAGCTAGTTCTTCTGGGCGGGTGTGGCTCAGGAGGTGGAGTGGTTGTCCACTAGTCAGAGGGTCAGTGGTTCAATCCTCAGCTTCTGAGGTCAGAATGTAGAAGTGTCCTTGAGCTAGATACTGAACCCCAAATTGCTCCTGATGGCCGTGTGTGCGTGTGCGTGTGTGTGTGTGTGTGTGTAGATTCTTCATAGCACAGGCCAAAGCTGCACGTGAGGCCATTTAAACAGAGGTGTATACATTTGAGCGTGTGGACCAGCACACTTATTAATAAAAGCAGCTTCAGTGAAGGTACTATCTTGTGAGGGAAGTTAGCAGTGTGGCTAACTTCAATACAATACTCTTGTATTGTTGCTTTTTATTGGATGAAAGTTAAAATGTCAGCCCAGTAATAGGTGGGTTTTCTTCTACTTTCTTGCCATTAGTGAGTGTTGCATTTCTATCTTACAGCGGTGGACGTATATATAGTGCATTACAGTGACAATTGATTGCAGTTGAAGGACCGAATGAAGAAGCCATGCTCATCTTGAAATTTAATATCGTGTATATTGAAAAGCTGTAGGTGGTTTTTACAGAGTTTACAGTGGTGATAAATCCTGTGCTGGTGCCGCTGACAAACGTTGTCTTGAGCCTGTAAAATAATCGAATTTGATTACATCACTGACTTTGAGTAATACGGCTTATACTGGTTGCAGTTTTGCAGTGATCGGTAATACAGAAGTTTTTAGAACAAATCCATTTTCCCCACAAGGAGAGTCGACACCATGACATTATTTACAACAGAGACACACCGCAGTGTGCCAAGCGAGATGTTTTAAATAACCAGACAACTGAATGACTCTAATAACCAAATAAAAAGCAGGCTGTTATCTTGAGTTATGTTGAAGAACTGGGCTCATGCACCTCTGCTATTATGCCCGAGCTCCATGTCATCAATCCTGCCTATAGCACTAAATCCTGGCCAGGATCTATGAACCCCTATTGGTATTGGATTTCAGGACAGCCATGAAACCCTCAGTCAAAGCTTTAAAACATCATCTTTGTCTTAATCCACTGATCGATAGGGCTGACAGGTTGAAATAACACAATAAAGTAGATTTAGTGGTCTAGCAATGTGGGGACATTTCATACTTCAGATTAAAGGCTGGTGCATTGTGTTTTGAAAGAAGAAGTAAAACACTGTCACTGCCTTCGAGAACATCCCAGATTAGACCATTTGAGACGTCCACCCTTTGAAAAATATGACACCGGATGGTCTTTATAAAAATGATTAGTAGAATATGATCGAAGAAGACGAGGAGGTGCATGTATACATTTTTTTTTTATATAAATATATATATATATATTATATAGCGATTGTTAGTCAATAAGTGACACAGGAAGGATGGGATAATAGGCTTGCACACAACCTGATTTTTTCAAAAGTATTTACCCATTTGTCCTGAGCAGATGACTGTAATTATATAAACAGAACAGATGTTCCATCAACGTCTTACTACATGGTACATTTGCATTATAAATGTGTTTCGGAGGCTCATTATTATGGGGACAACACTAATGAATAAATCTGTGTATGCTTTCTTTCATATAATTTGTAATTGCATACTTAAACTGATGAATGCCAGCACATTTTCATTTAATACAGGATTTATCTGGGATACATTTGTGTTGGAATCTCTCAAGAAGAAGCGATTCGAGAACGTTGCTCTTTTTGCAAGTGGAAGGTAAGAGTAGAGTTTTGGCCTGAGGTCACACCAGAGTGGCATTTGGGTTGATCAAAGGGGAAACTGGACCAACCAAAGAGGCACCAGGGCCACTGAAGCATGGAAAGGTCCCTTTGGGCTTAGACATATCCCCAAAAATGGCCATGTTTGGCACAGTGAAAAGCACCACTGCTGTAAATGCATGTGATCACTGTTGTTAAAAATGTCGCTTGTTAGTCCTTCTTCCTTCTGCTTCGGATTAAATCCTTTTGAGTCTGTCTTACATGATCCACCACGTCCAACCAGCTGTTGGAAATTATTTAGTATTGTTTCCCTAGAAGAAATGAAGGGGAATAATACCTTCCTCTGGCTTTTACTTTTACATTGCAGGTGAACGTGCTAACAAAAAAAAAAATACATTTCTGAATACTTTAAAATTATATTGAAAAACCCGAACACAACTTTCAGTAATTAGGTGAAAGGAGGCCCACTTCATATGTGCACACACATACAAATGGTTGACAAAATAATTTAAAAAAAAACAGGGACATAAATAGCCTAAGCTTTAGCCGTCTATAACCAGGGGTGCGTATAACTGGTACGCAGGTACGCATGCAAAACTCTGGATTGCGTAACGTCACTTGTGTCAGTACGCGCCGTTGCGTACCTGATAGGTCAACAATACGACACATTTCGTCTGCACGTGTTTCTTGTCAGTACTCAACGGAGTAGACTGCAAGACATGTCCAAAAAACAAAAGACATTAAGCGGCTACTTTGGCATTTCGCCACATGCAAAAAAAATAAACCAGCAAACCGAGCTGAAGAAAAGATTTGTTTCTGAAAAGTGGCTCCATGTTGTTTTATACAGGCTCGAAGAATTTCAACCACCCTTTGTTTGAAAAAGATGAAAGGATCAAGGACCACGTTCATGTGGCACAAGCTATTGCTAACAAACAAGCTAGTAAAGAAGGAACTATCCAGCCACCCGCTTGCTAGATGGCGAAAACAGGCTGAAATGAAGAACAACGGCAAGCCCAAGTAATATTTTTATCCTCGCCTTTCATAAAGCTAAACATGCAATCCAATCCAATGTCTTCCTATGCTGAGGATATTCCTTTACTGAAGCGGCTAGGAGTATATCTCGGAGGCGCACATAACGCAGACCATCGCGCAAACTACCAGCGGGGAGTTGAGACTCAAGTTGCTTTCTGCGGAATCTCGGGGGCTGCTTTTTGATGGATCTGAGGACGTCACACACACCGAGCAGGAGGTCGTTTTACATCGTGTCCAGCAACGGAGAGTTTACTGGGTGCTGACCGAACCGCGCAGGCTGCACCAGGCGGACTTGTGAAGCCTTTCCATGAGGCAGGCTTGGTGACCGGACGACAAACACAGACGGGGCTGCTGTTAATGTCGGTATGTACAACAGAATTGTGCCAAAACTACGCCACCTGGCTGCGACGGGAGACTCCCTTGTGCACATTGTGTGCACTGCGCACACACTGGAGAACTGCGCAAAATCAGCTGCTGATAACAACATTCCTTACTGTGAGACTTTTACATCGCTCTGGAGCAAAACACACTGCTGTGCTAAAGAAGTTGTGTAATGAAAATGGGATCTCCTTCGTGAAACTGGGTAGGTTTCACAATATCAGATGGTCTGCGTGGAGGCATGAAACCTGTTAAAAATATCAAGACTATTGCCAGCCATTAAAATGCAACTGGCTACAAGTGATAACAGTGACCTAAAGCATATATGCACTGAGCGTTGTCAGTGTTTTCTGGCCAACATGCTTGACATTGGCAACATTTTGAAGATCACATCCATTAGGTTTCAGAAGGGAAAGCTGACCATTGGGGAATGTAAGGATGAACTCATGGTGGCCATTGGACAGTTCACACTTCTGCTTGATGGTGAAGGCCACTACAGGACACACACTGTTTCTGATGCTGATGCTGATGCTAACGGGGACAAGGCAAACTTACTCAGGGGGTTAATTGAAGAGTTTGAAATCAGATATGACTCCCTCCAGCCATGTGATAATTTCTTAGTATTTGATCCCTCAACTTGGCCTCAGGAAATGCAAGGACTTCACAGTTTTGGCAACACAACAGTTTGCACCATTCTTCAGAAATTTGAGACCACCTTGCAACTTGACGGAGACACTACTCTGAGAGAATGGATGCGTTTAAAGCAAGCAGGAAAACATACGCAGCCACCTCTGTGTGTGACTTGCTCCAAATATTAAATTCAAGTAATCCAGATGCTTACTCCAGCATCAGCAAGGTAGTTAAACTGTCTCTTACACTGCCTTTGAGCAGTGCAGCTTGTCAGGGGATTCTCACATCTAAACATAATAAAAAACCAAGTACAGATCTCGTCTGTCACATGCTCGTCTCTCAGACCTGATGCACATTCACCTGTCAAAGAAGACCACGGAGACATTTGACCCATAGCCAGCTGTTGACCTGTGGATGGAGACAGCAAATCAGAGGCTTAAACAGGGACAGGGAGGTGCATCTGCAGCATCTTCATCATCCACCATGCAAGAAGTTGAAATGGAGGACAGTGAAGGAGACACTGAGGAAGACTGCATGCTACATGTGGGGTGAGTACCAAACACTGTCTCATCTGAGTAACTCACAAAACAAGTTATGTGCACCCGTCTCTAACATCTAATGTCACCAATAGAGCACAACCCACACTACACAGATATAAGATGCACATTTTCGGATAAGGATACCTCAAATTAATTGTCAAAGAAGTATGACCGAGACAGCAAGAAGGACATCCCACAGTTTAAAAAAAGAAAACTTGTCTGCTGCAGTGTTACTTAAAACTCCTTGAAACACGTGGGATTTGAGCAGCACTACTACAGGAAAGTCGAAGGACTTTAAACTGATACTCTAGCCTAATCCTAAACAGTCCCACAAACAATATTTTTGAGTGTCGCACTTGACAAAGCCTTTCCTCTGTGTCAGAAAGCCAAAGAGATTATCTGAGGAGTGTCTGCCGCTATTGGTAACAAGCTGTCCGTCATCCAGGTCTACTTGATCAATTCAACATATAGTACATTCCAGGCGACATTGCGTTGACACCTAATCTCATGTAGATGTAAGTGCCGCTCAAGAAGACAGATTGAGACGGCAACCCAACACGGTTTTTTTATTTTTTCCATATAAATGACGCTGCATGACAAGCTGATAAAGGCCCATTTAAATGTATAGAGGGTGTCATGTTGGAATTTGTCGCCGGGAGGTTACTTTATCAGGAGGGTTCCCCCGGGGGCGGTAAGAAGCTGAACCGCTGAGCGCTCACCCCATGAAACCTATTGTTAGTCTAATGAACAGACAGGATTTGATTAAAACATTTCAAACATCATTTGGCCCGCAATGCGGTGCCGAGATGCTCCCCCACCAAGCGCACTTAACACCCCGATGATCTGAGGCGGGTGGCCCTCTTACTCCCCGCTCAAAGGTGAGCCCACAAATCACTGTAATGCATTCAGCGGGGGTCTCTCTCGCTGCCACTGTTTCCCGCTCCCTTTCTCTTTGCCGTTTTGCAACGCTCGTCGTTAAAAATTCATTAGACGCTGTTTGTTTCGCCTCCTCAAGGATGTCACCCTTGATGGCCGACTGTGTAGGAAAAGGCAGCTTCCGCAGGCCGGAGGGGATTGATGCAGCTCCTAGTGTGTGCTGAGGTACTCTCCATGGCTTTGATGTATGCATCAGATCACACTGGTACAGACATGCTTGGAGTTTGAATGAGACACACGAGTGGCTTAGTGCATGTCAACAGACTGTGACCCCTGACAGTTTAACTGCTGTTATAGCTCGTACACCCAAAGTGCACTTGTAGAATGTTTGAATAGCCGTGTTTTTTTTTTTTTTTTGAAAGACTTATGTGCAACTGTTGTAGCATGCTGTGCTGTATGTAATTTTAATGTGTGCAGATGACAAATAGATGTCAGATCAAAAGAGACAATGTGTGAATGTAGATTATGTGCAGTGATGTGAAAAGTAAATCAGTAACTTCAAGAGCCAAGTTGATTTGAGGCTAGTGTCAGATTTTGCTGAAACAACTCGTGGGCATGATAATGGGAAACACTTTTACTCGTGTTTAGTAAAATGAGCTGAAATTGAAGTGTAATTTTAACATAAAGTATCTTTATTTTGAGAAGCTGAATCCACTTGCTTTTCACATTCCCTCCCTCCCTTTTCTTTCTTTCTTTTAATGCTAACCTCTTAGCAGGTAATTTATTCAAGGCTCAGCATTTAGCTGGCCTAATCCTCTCTGCTGATGCTTTTAGGTGCACATACTGTACAGTAATTGTATAAAAGAGCAAAAGTGAGGTTTCAGGCACTCTGATAATCACCTACTCTTTGCCAAGAGCACACCAAAGGTAGTGTGGAGAATGGAGGGTGGGGGGATAGAAGGAGAGAAGCCAAAAAACCTTGACACAAGAGAATCAGCTGTCTACTGGACCGGTGAGCTGGGTCAGGCTGATAGGAGCTTGGCCAGCACGGTCGGTGCGCTCAGACTCAGTCCTGTCCTGCAACTCCGGTGCAGGTCCCCGGCCATAATGGAATCCGACAGGATGTAAATGAGTTTTTAAAAGAGCTGGTGAAAGCTGGTCATTTTTCTCATTTAGTGGTCCAGTGTGTTGGCCAGGTCCCCAGCTGTCACCCTGCGTCCCTGCCTTTCAGAAGATACGAAGGGGCGCTCAGTGTACAGTAGCAAACCGTGATTACTAATGCCACATAGGGTGGAAGATGCATTTCACACTCTTTCTTTTTCTTCTGTATTGAGTAGGAGGTAGAATAGGGCTGTGGTTTTCCAACCTTTTTTGTATGTGATCAAAACTCGATTTCTCTGTCGACATCACTGATAATGGATATTATTTATCACTGTTAATAATACAAAAGCTATATAATATATAATATATATATATGATATATAAATATATCATATATATATAATATATAAATATATCATATATATATGATATATAAATATATCATATATATATATATATATATAAATATATAATATATATATAATATTCTCCATCATTTCTTATCCTTTAAATGGCAGCTAATGGAGTTTTCACCTGTGTCTTCTGTTCGTTTGTATTGTTGTTTTTACACCGCGATTAGGAATGAATGCTAATTCACTGAAACATTTAATGTTTTAAAGCTGCTACAATCTATATTTTTTTATATTATATATATATAATATATATTTATATATATATAAATATATATATAATATATATTTATATATAGCATTATATAAATATATAATATATATATATATATATATATTATATATATATATATATATCCCCTCCGAGAACCATCACCTTACCGTGGTGGAGGGGTTTGGGTGCTCCTATGAACCTGAGGGCTGTGTTGTCTGGAGCCTAGTGCTCCTGGTAGGGTCTCCCATGGCAAATTGGTCTCAGGCGAGGGGCCAGACAAAGAATGGTTCAAGAACCCCAATGTCACATCAAAAAAGAGGAGGTGTGACCCTGCCCGGAGGAAGCCCGGGGCCCCCGTCTGGAGCCAGGCCTGGAAGGGGGGCCCGTCAACGAGCGCCTGGTGGCCGGGTTTGCCACGGAGCCTGGCCGGGCATAGCCCGAAGAAGCAACGTGGCACCCCCCCCCTCTCCATCATGTGGGCCTACCACCCGCAGGAAGAACCGTTGGGGTCGGGTACATTGCCAGACGGGTGGCAGTGAAGGTCGGGGACCTCGACGGACCAGACCTGGGCGGCAAAGGCTGGCTCTGGGGACATGGAACGTCACCTCTCTGTGGGGGAAAGAGCCGGAGCTTGTGCGGGAGGCGGAGCGCTACCAGTTAGATCTGGTTGGGCTCTCCTCTACGCACAGTCTCGGTTCTGGAACCGTACTCCTGGATAGGGGTTGGACCTTATTCTTCTCTGGAGTTGCTCAGGGTGTGAGGCGCCGGGCGGGTGTGGGGATACTCACAAATCCCCGGCTGAGTGCCGTTACGTTGGAGTTCACCCCGGTAGACGAGAGGGTCGCCTCCCTACGCCTACGGGTTATGGGGGGGGAAAACTCTGACTGTTGTCTGTGCATATGCACCGAACAGCAGTTCAGAGTATTCGGCCTTCTTGGAGACCCTGAATGGAGTCCTCTTGGGGGCTCCAGTAGGGGACTCCATAGTTCTACTGGGAGACTTCAACGCACACGTGGGCAACGATGGAGACACCTGGAGAGGCGTGATTGGGAGGAACGGCCTCCCTGATCTCAACCCGAGTGGTTGTTTGTTATTGGACTTCTGTGCTAGACATGGGCTGTCCATAACAAACACCATGTTCGAACATAAGGATGCTCATAAGTGTACATGGTACCAGAGCACCTTAGGCCGAAGATCGATGATCGATTTTGTAATCGTATCATCTGATCTGAGGCCGCATGTTTTGGACACTCGGGTAAAGAGAGGGGCGGAGCTGTCAACTGATCACCATCTGGTGGTGAGTTGGGTCAGGGGGGTGGGGGAAGAGTCTGGACAGACCTGGTAAGCCCAAACGGGTAGTGCGGGTGAACTGGGAACGTCTGGAGGAGGCCCATACCCAAGAGACCTTTAACTCACACCTCCGGCGGAGTTTCTCTGGCATCCCTGTGGAGGTTGGGGGCATTGAGCCTGAGTGGTCAATGTTCAAAGCTTCCATTGCTGAAGCTGCGGCGGGAGCCTGCGGCCTCAAGGTCTTAGGTGCCTCAAGGGGCGGTAACCCTCGGACACCGTGGTGGACCGCGGTGGTCAGGGAAGCCGTCCGACTGAAGAAGGAGTCCTTCCGAGATATGTTATCACGGGGGACTCCAGAGGCGGTTGCAAGATACCGACAGGCCCGAAGGGCAGCGGCCTCGGCCGTGACAGAGGCAAAGCAGCGGGTGTGGGAGGAGTTCGGAGAAGCCATGGAGAAGGACTTTCGGTCGGCACCAAAGTGCTTCTGGCGTACTGTCCGGCACCTCAGGAGGGGGAAGCGGGGAACCATCCAAGCTGTTTACAGCAGGGATGGAACACTGTTGACCTCAACTGAGGAGGTACTCGGGCGGTGGAAGGAGCATTTTGAGGAACTCCTCAATCCGACTAATACGCCCTCTTTGATAGAGGCAGGGCTGGAAGATTATGGGGGATCATCAGCAATTTCCCTGGTGGAAGTCACTGAGGTAGTCAAACAACTCCACAGTGTCAAGGCCCCGGGGATTGATGAGATCCGTCCAGAAATGTTGAAGGCTTTGGGTGTTGAGGGGCTGTCGTGGCTGACACGTCTCTTCAACATTGCGTGGAAGTCGGGAACAGTGCCTAAGGAGTGGCAGACCGGGGTGGTGGTTCCCCTGTATAAAAAGGGGAACCAGAGAGTGTGTGCCAATTACAGGGGTATCACACTGCTCAGCCTCCCGGGTAAAGTCTACTCCAAGGTGCTGGAAAGGAGGGTTCGGCCGATAGTCGAACCTCAGATTGAAGAGGAACAATGCGGATTCCGTTCTGGCCGTGGAACAACGGACCAGCTCTTCACTCTCACAAGGATCCTGGAGGGGGCCTGGGAGTATGCCCATCCGGTTTACATGTGTTTTGTGGACCTGGAGAAAGCGTATGACCGGGTCCCCCGGGAGATACTGTGGGAGGTGCTGCGGGAGTATGGGGTGAGGGGGGCGCTTTTGAGGGCCATCCAATCCCTGTACGCCCAAAGCAAGAGTTGTGTCCGGGTTCTCGGCAGTAAGTCGGACTCGTTCCCGGTGGGTGTTGGCCTCCGCCAGGGCTGCGCTTTGTCACCAATCCTGTTTGTGGTATTCATGGACAGGATATCGAGGCGTAGTCGGGGGGAGGAAGGGTTGCAGTTTGGTGGGCTTGGGATCTCATCGCTGCTCTTTGCAGACGATGTGGTCCTGATGGCATCATCAGCCTGTGACCTTCAGCACTCACTGGATCGGTTCGCAGCCGAGTGTGAAGCGGTTGGAATGAGGATCAGCACCTCAAAATCTGAGGCCATGGTTCTCAGCAGGAAACCGGTGGATTGTCTACTCCGGGTAGGGAATGAGTCCTTACCCCAAGTGAAGGAGTTCAAGTACCTAGGGGTCTTGTTCACGAGTGAGGGGAAAATGGAGCGGGAGATGGGCCGGAGAATCGGAGCAGCGGGCGCGGTATTGCACTCGCTTTACCGCACCGTTGTGACGAAAAGAGAGCTGAGCCAGAAGGCAAAGCTCTCGATCTACCGGTCTATCTTCGTTCCTACTCTCACCTATGGTCATGAAGGTTGGGTCATGACCGAAAGGACGAGATCGCGGGTACAAGCGGCCGAAATGGGTTTTCTCAGAAGGGTGGCTGGCTTCTCCCTTAGAGATAGGGTGAGGAGTTCAGTCATCCGAGAGAAGCTCGGAGTAGAACCGCTGCTCCTTTGCGTAGAAAGGAGCCAGTTGAGGTGGTTCGGGCATCTGGTAAGGATGCCCCCTGGGCGCCTCCCGAGGGAGGTGTTCCAGGCACAGCCAGCTGGGAGGAGACCACGGGGAAGACCCAGGACGAGGTGGAGAGATTATATCTCCACACTGGCCTGGGAACGCCTCGGGGTCCCCCAGTCAGAGTTGGTCAACGTGGCCCGGGAAAAGGAAGTTTGGGGCCCCCTGCTGGAGCTGTTGCCCCCGCGACCCGACCCCGGATAAGCGGTTGAAGATGGATGGATGGATATATATATATAATATATATACATGCATTATATTTGGTTAACTATCTCAACTTCTCTTCTCATTTGGTAACTAACAGTCATTACGCACTTTCAGTTTCAACATGTAGTGTTAATGTGTTACAGTTGACTTACGGTAGCTGAATGGGCAGCTGTAGATTGTAATACATCTACTGTATTTCTATTTTCCACCTTAAGACACGTGTGGATTTTCATTTTTTCTTTTTCACAATTTCTATTTTTAGTATTTTGGGTTAGTTGAGTCTATGTATCCCCCTGGCAACTAGAAATTAACCCACTCTGATACAAGTACCCCTGGATGACAATGACTGGCATAGAGGGCTTTGTTGGGAGGCTTTAAATATTTGCACCTGTCCCATTTAGAGGAAAATTAACATTAGCTCTTAAGATGATTACAGGAGTCCTCATTATAATAAAGGTTTATGTTAGCAAACCTTAATACAACACACTATTAGGATTATATTTATGCCATTAATTGTGCAACAATAAAATGATCAAAAGAAAATGCACAACTCCTGCATGGTCGTAACGGTTATACATGGAGCAGTCACCTCACCCAGATGCTCTCAGGGCTGCTCAGCAGCACCGTTGCAGCATTAATGAGCAGCGATAATGACTAGAGGCAGTTAGTTAGAGTTAAATGGAGCTTGAATACCCAGCTGACAATGAACCATCTACCACAGAGAGGTTGATCAGGGGGAGTAAAGGCAGAGCTCAGGCCCGGAGCTCTGGAGCTTAACCTGAGACTTCATGTGTCAAACTCCACACAGGGGGAGGACAGCACTACTGCTGGATATAAACACTCATCAAGCTTCTCATACCCAGTGTGTCCGGCTGGTTCAAATGTTCTTGGTAGTAAAGCACGTTTTGCAACGCTTCATTTAGTTTCATGCATCAAGTCGTTCTTCTCTCGAACGTACATTTGAATATTATATATTCAGAGGACATTTAGGTTGCCTTTTTTATTTCAACCAGTAAAGGAGCATTTCACTGCATGTCAGTTTAGCTAACTAGGATGTGAAAAGTTTGAACCTCAATATCTCAAAAATATTGTGCTTTTTATACCTCATCATTTTAGGGTCAGGAAATTGTAAATGTGTTGGCATGCGCACATAAAAAAAAAAAAAAAAAAAAGAACATGCACATAAAAAACAGAGATATCTGGCTCTGCTATATGTTCCACTATGCTCAGCTGCTAGTGTTGTCTGTCAGCTGTTTGGTGTTGTGCAGGCAGCGTACAGAGGCTTTATCAGACCTGTAACGCTGAAAACCAAAACAGTTGTTGGTTGTAAAACCACAACTAAGCAATAAACTAAAGAAAGGCCTGAACTCTCCGAGTGACCCGTTTCACATTACTCGCAGTTATTTGGTAATAAAAAAAATATAGATTGTAGCAGCTTTAAAACTTTAAATGTTTCAGTGAATTAGCATTCATTCCTAATCGCGGTGTAAAAACAACAATACAAACGAACAGAAGACACAGGTGAAAACTCCATTAGCTACGGTTTAAAGGATAAGAAATGATGGAGAAACCCAGTCTTAAATCCACATGACTCTGGATTAGTTAGTTGTTCTTATGTAGCCAGCGTGTCACCCACTGAGGTAATGTTTTGTCTTTCATTGCCCTAACCTTGACAGATTATTGGCCACGCTGAGAAAACCTGAACCGTTTTATAGCTTGAAAATATTGGCAGGGGAAGGCATCCTTGTGAAGTAAGCAGATGTGCTTGCCATATTGTGTATCGATCCACCTTGTGCCGTGATGGCTGCACTTAATTAGATTTATATTGTAAACAAAGACTCACAGTATGAAATTAGAATTAGCAGATAAATGCTATCCATCAAAGCAAATAATAATATTTTGTGCAGTGTGATGCAGTATTGGTATTTCAGAGATTTATCTGGGCTGTATATTAAGGGAGAATCTTTTACCCTTAGGGTTTACTGCAGGCTGTAGGGCTGCATGCAGCCTGTGTACTCTCTGCAAGCGTTGCTCTTTGACGGATAAAGAGACCGACAAATAAACAGAAGCATGCTGGAATGCAAACACACAGGCGTGCTCTCCCGTCTTTCCACAGAAAAGGGAGAGCTTGAAAAAAGGACAACAAAACCACCTTAGACACCAATCTACTTACTCCATAACAGTTTCCCCGATCTGACTCCCCACATGGGTCGTCATACTCTGCAGGGTTTCCTTTTTGACTCCACCTGCTCATAGTCTTGTCTCCAGGAAACCCCACATTGTCCTGTCCTAATCAAATTCAAAACATCTGGAGGCAGGACTCTGAAAGCTGACAGAAAAACCTCTAGGATATAGAGCAAATTATTGGAATTCAATTTGATGTAATCAAACAGTCCTTCCCCCGCCCGACAATCAGTCTGTTACGAAGAGAGGAACTAAAAGCCCCTCACTTACTCTCATTTCCGGGTCCAGATTGTCTTCTGTGCGCGGGGTTATATAGTGCACAGGCTGTGTTGGAGTAAAGCTCAAGTGAAGGTGAGCATAATGGTTCAGACTAGGATTTAGCAAGAGAAGCAGGGGTTAAGACCTTTTACTTTTCTGTGTTTATAATGGAATCAAAAGACTTTGCTTCCTGCATGAAGTCAGAAGGGAGTCAGGTGGATTTCAGCTTCTTGTTTGAGGAGGTTCACACATATTCCCATTGGCGTAATGTAGGATATAACAAATACCTGTGGCAAATACTTGCATATACCTGTGGGTGCCTATTGCCATTTTTTCCCAGTGTGTAGTGTGTACCTATACTAACTTCTGAAGAGCCAGTGATGTGTATATCCGCTCCAACATCACTTGCAATAAGAGATATTGCAACTCCACAGTAGCCAGACAACAGGCAGTTTTATTCACTGTGCATCTGTACTCAAAAGTGATGTTACCACCCTGTGTGTAGTCTGTTAGTTAACCCCATGTCCACTGCTGTGATAGAATGTAACTGAGTACATTCACTCAAGTACTGTACTTAAGTACACATTTAAGGTACTTACTTTACCTTACTTGAGTCTTTCCTTGTCACCGCACTTTCTTCTTCTACTTTATTACATTGCAGAGGGAAATATTGTACTTTTTACTTCACTACAATTATTTGATTTTTACGTAATACTTAATAGTTACTTGATTAGTAACTAAGATAGTTATGGGTTAATTACCAGGGAGGGAGCACAACAGTTTCAATGACTCTCTGCTGCCGTTGTCTAATCCCTTATCTGAAAATGTAAACGACATCCCAAGGCCTGGTGATGAATCGGAACGTTAACCATTCTTACTAAGATAGTTACTAATTACTTTAAAAATTACATTTTTCATGAAAAAATATGACGTTTTGTTATAAATGTAACTAAAACAACAGTACAAACCAGTGCAGCTAAAAACGATTAGTTGATTAGTCGACTGATAGAAAATGTATTGGCTTTTTTTAAAAATTATTTTTATTGAACATTATTAATGTTGTACTATCGGTTGAACAAAACAAGCATTGTGAAGATGCCACTTTTGACTTGTAATGGCATTTGTCACTATTTTCAGGATTTTGACAAACTAAAAAATTAGTTGATTAATGAAAAAATTAATCAACAAATGATCTATAATGAAACAAATATTAATTGCAGTCCTATACAAAATAATTGCAACAAATACTACTTTTACTTTAATGCATAAATAATAACAATATCATAATATTATATTATGTTATTATATTATTATAAATATTGTATAACAGTCACAAGGGCCATTTTTCTGCATGAGTTTACTTTTAATACTTTATATACATGTTTATGATTATTATTATTATTTGAGTGACATACTTAACTATGACTTTTTTTGTATCGTACCATACAATGACAATTTTTATAACATATTATACTATGATTTGTATTATGTTATACTATACTTTTTTATGACATTATTTTTGATACATCATTACTTTATTTGACTTTTTTATGTTACTATTACACTTTAATGGCATACTTAACCATGACTTCATTTATTTCGACATACTATACTATGACTTTTAAACATTTTTTCGACATACTATACTATGACTTTTAAAATGTTTTCTTATGACTTTTTTTCGACATACTACTCTATGACTTTTAAATATTTTTTAGACATACTATACTATGACCTTTTTTCGACATACTATACGATGACTTATACATTTTTTTTCGACATACTATGACTTTTTAAAAAAAATTTCGACATACTTTACGATGACTTTATTCATTTTATCCGACATACTGTGACTTTTATTAATTTAACTATACTATGACTTTTATAAAAATCTTTTGACATACTTTACTATGGCTTTTATTCATTTTTTTCGACATGCTATAGTATGACCTTTTTTTGACATACT
>CALSBV010010890.1:1502278-1539168 GCA_943590825.1 Bovichtus diacanthus | reverse complement strand
ATTCATTTTTTTCGACATGCTATAGTATGACCTTTTTTTGACATACTATACTGTGACTTATTAATTCTTTTTGACATATTATGACTTTTATTCACTTTTTTCAACATACTATGACTTTTATTCATTTTTTCCAACATACTATGGCATAAATGACCTTTACTATGACTTTCTTTTCTTTTTAATGTTGACATCGTATTTTATTATTCATTTTTTCAATGGTGGCAGTCCATGGTATTGATCTCTCAACCTTCTGATGCTCTATTGGGAAGCCCAACCACTACACCATTAACCATTAGTGTTTTTTATAAATGCAGTACATTTCTATTTTCAGTAATGACTGGTACATCTTTATCTTATTTTTTTAAATCAAAATGTTTCACCTGTGTTTCCAGTTTCACCAAAGCAGCTTTAATTAGCCCGAACTTAGAGTTTTCCACTTTTTATTGTGCTGGGTAAGGAACCACTGCTGATGCATACCTGTGAAGTTCATTGAGACATCATTTTTGTGACACTGACTTACCTTGAATGATATATTTTCATATTTTCTTGCACATACATCTTATGTTTTTCAAACCTTAATTTCCTTCGTAAATATTGAACGTGCATGTATATGTATTTTGTGCAGGTGTCTCTCTCAGTGTGTTCCTGAGACCCCCGACTCCCACAACCGGATGCAGCGTTAAAGCCTCCCATGGTCTCCTCTGCTGTTTGGTAAGGCACATTTTGAGTTTGTGATACCTTGTTGAAAAAATAGTTAGCTCAGCCTAACAGTCCTCTCTACCACTCTTTTGAATGTCAGGCCAAAACCACAATGAGACTGTTTCAGTGGCTTCCTTCCAGGAAGAACAACAAAAATCCCATTTGGCATGTGACCCGTTAATGATGCCATTATAAAAGGTTATCATAGGTTTTTGATGTTTTTAATGGTATGTATGGCTAATACCATAAATATAATCATATTCCACTTTATATTTGGCTTTATTATATCGGCGTGTTTTTTCTAACATTTATTTGACAATACAGACCTTTTTTCGACATACTATACTATGAATTTTATTCATTTTTTTCGACATACTATGACATAAATGACCCTTTACTATGACTTTTATTTTTTAAAATGTTGACATGTATTTTATTATAAATTTTTTTAATGGTGGCAGTCCATGTTATTGATCGCTCAACCTTCTGATGTTCTATTTGGAAGGCCAACCACTACACCATTAACACTGTTACTCTTTTCTGTGAGATACTACACTATGACCCTTTATGACTTTTTATAAATGTTGACATTTTTTAATGGTGGCAGTCCATGGTATTGATATCTCAACCTTCTCTCAATGTTCTCGTTGGAAGCCCAACCACAACACCACTAGACCACCAACACTGTGACTTTGTTTTTGACATACTATATATACTATGGCTTTCTTTATTTTTTTCAACATGCTATGATTTTTTTTTTTTTTCCGACATGCCACACTATGACTTTTTTCTCAACATACTATGATTATGACTATGAAATACTGTGACAATTTTTGTGACATACTTTCCTTTGACTTTTATTGCATACTATACTATATTTTTATGAACTTAAAAATTGCGTACTATAGTATAACTTTTTTACGAAACTTAAAATTTATGACAACTTCTATGAAATTCTTTATTTATAATGCATTTTTAATGGCATACTTTATTATGAAATCTTTGACATATAATACTATGAGTTTTTATTTTATTTTGTATTGCATACTATATTATAACATGTTTATGGCATTCCATAGTGTCACCTTATTTATGACATACTGTGCTATGACATTTTTATAGCATTTTTAAAGTGGAACTAAAAATAAAGGGATAATAAGCCTACTCAACTATGGAGCGTATACTGTAGCAAGACAGTCATCATTATTGAAAGTTTCATCCAATGAACTTATCTAATAGCTCTTGCAAGCTGTATTGGAAAAACACATAACAGCATTTATCATTGTACAGAACAGTTTTTTAGAATGCATAATTGCACGCTTATATTGATTAATGCCTTCAACTGACGCTTTCTTTCAATATTATGACCTGTTATTGTGTGGAACTCCTCTCAGCTTCTGTCAGTCACGATGGGGCAGCTGTGGCCTCGGATGTAGCAGCAGGTCGGTTCGATCCCTGGATCCTGTTGAAGTGTCCTTTAGCAAAACACTGAACCCCAAGTTGCTCTCAATGTGGGAATGGGTGAATAAGAGGCAAGTGTTTTTATGAATGCAGTACATTTCTATTTTCAGTAATGACTTTTACATCTTTATCTTATTTTTTTAAATCAAAATGTTTCACCTGTGTTTCCAGTTTCACCAGAGCAGCTTTAATTAGCCCAAACTTAGTTTTCCACTTTTTATTGTGCTGGGTAAGGAACCACTGCTGATGCATACCTGTGAAGTTCATTGAGACATCATTTTTGTGACATTGACTTACCTTGAATGATATATTTTCATATTTTTTTGCACATACATCTTATGTTTTTCAAACCTTAATTTCCTCCGTAAATATTGAACGTGCATGTATATGTATTTTGTGCAGGTGTCTCTCTCAGTGTGTTCCTGAGACCCCCGACTCCCACAACCGGATGCAGTGTTAAAGCCTCCCATGGTCTCCTCTGCTGTTTGGTAAGGCACATTTTGAGTTTGTGATACCTTGTTGAAAAAATAGTTAGCTCAGCCTAACAGTCCTCTCTACCACTCTTTTGAATGTCAGGCCAAAACCACAATGAGACTGTTTCAGTGGCTTCCTTCCAGGAAGAACAACAAAAATCCCATTTGGCATGTGACCCGTTAATGATGCCATTATAAAAGGTTATCATAGGTTTTTGATGTTTTTAATGGTATGTATGGCTAATACCATAAATAGAATCATATTCCACTTTATATTTGGCTTTATTATATCGGCGTGTTTTTTCTAACATTTATTTGACAATACAGTAGCTAATTGGGTAAATGCAGGGTGAAATTTCTGATACTGGTAAAAATGATTGAACAAAGCAAAAACTTTGCAAACAAAGAAAATAAGATTTTTTCAGTGCCCAAAATAGATGAGCAAGTCCAAGTTATTTCTATAAAGATCGCACTGCATATTGTTTTTAGGTGACCATACGTTATTACTTTACTTATTGATTGATTGATTGATTATTGATGGGGTCCAGACAAGTGCTCTTGTTCAAGATGATGTGTATCCTATGTCACTTTAATGCTTGCAGTTGAAAGTGCAGTTTTGCTGTAAATGAACATCTCTACGGTTTGGTTGAGGCTCAGGTTTGAAAAACAAAATTCATTTTTTCTTTTATTGCTTTTGACCTGCTAATTAGCTTGTTCATACCCAGTACAACCACGTCTTATTTGCTGGTGCAGCTAAGGAATAATCTTGATGAAGTGAACTTCAGTTCTGGCTGATTGTGGGGCCTTGATGCCTTTCCCCACATATATTTTCCCTCTGAGCTTCTAAGGACTTCAAGCCAGAAATCATCTGGTCATACACCCACCTGATCATCTGGGAAAGAATAAGAAACTTTCCCTTTTTAGTTACTTTCTTTCTGATAGAAAACCTTAAAAGTAAAACCAGAATAAGATCATTTAAATTTTCCTTTGATGACCTTGAACACCAAGACCATCTAAATTTGCAGGGGACGTTTCTTTTCATGTATTTAATTTATTCTTAAAATATTCCATGATAAAAAAATGTATGTAAATGACTCTAATACTTCTGCAATGCTTCCTTGGCTTTCTCCTTCTCTCCATGTTGTATTCATCGGCGTCAGAGAGAGGCCAGATTTGTGCGAGAACAAACACAAGCACAAAAAAATAAATTAAGAGATCAAAACCCATAGAGAGGAAATGAGTCAGTATTCCACACCGTGTACAATACAATATCATAGCAAATTAGCAGATACCAATGGCTTCCACTGACTACCATAGATTTACAATGTTCAGTTGGCTGCAGATCAGTCCTCAATAAATTGTGTCACTTTCCTTTTTTTCATTAATGGTTCTGATAGACAGTGACTTGTAGATGACCATGAAAAGAAAGCGGCTACTGAGGTGTGAACAGAAAACCTGGGACTACGAGCCAGCAGTCATGAGAACAACAGCATTTGTTCACATCCTACTAAACTGCCATTGTGACCACATTTTAAGTCCAATAAGCTTCTCTACAAAGGTACAACATATAAAACTGTTAAATATATAACTTTTTAGGGCCTTTCAAAATACATTTAATGACATGTCTTTTACTCGTTCTTTTCAGACTCAATAGCATTTATACTCTCTGTAGATATCATCATCTCTTTGATATGATTTGCGCTCCTGATCCGTGACCAATTCGACAATGCTTCCTGCAAGCTGTCCCAACTGTAGCTACTGAAAAATGCAAATCAGTTTTTTTTTCTTTTTTTTTTTTTCGATACACAGTTATACGTATGTAGTACCTATATCTCCAGTTCCAAAATACAGTGGTGGGCTTAGTCTGAGAAAAAATGTCTGGAAAGTTTGAAAAGTACTCCTTCGATTGCGCCACCAGACGCCGGGTGGCTCTGTAGGCGCAGCCGTTGGTGGCGACACAAACACCGAGTTCACAAAGTCTCTGTGTGTCTCTTCCACATGGTCCACTCTGTCATAATGATCGCATTTGTTGTTTTGCTCTTTGGTCTATAAAAATATGGGAGGTTTACTCCAGCAGAAGGCCTATTCACAGCAGAGAGCGCTCAGTTCGGTTTTTAGCGGCCTCGCGAGGCGGTCCAAGAAGCAGGTCCGGTATGTAATGATCCTGTCTTTGCTCTGGAACTCCTGCTCTAGAGGCTAGGAGAGAGATGTGAGAAATCCCTTATTCAAAGCAGTTAGCAGGTTCAAACACAGTACTTCCAATGAGGCAAAAACCATTCATGGGATTCTTGAGGTGTCCGATCCTCCATGGCACGAGCAGGCGCCGATTATTTCACAGAGCAGGCAGATAGAGCGGAGAGGAGGTGGACGCAACATTTTGACCCAACGACAGATAGCAGGAGGGAGCAGTCACAAACCTGGAGGGGCTGGACACAGGAGATGGAAAGTGTTTTACAGCGAGTAGTTTGTCCAGTGTCCAGGGGCTAGCTCGCTCCCTCAAACAGTCACTCCCTCGTTTTCCCATCTCTGGCTGTGTCATGAGACCTGTGAGTCAAGAAGAGCGGAGCAAACATCAGGGGATTGTTTCAGCACAGTCATTGTCACAGTCGCCACAGCTCCAGACGGAAGTTAAATCACTTCTGGAGGTGTATTAATGCAAAAAAAGAAAAGCACTTTTTCATTATTCACTGTAATTTGCACTGCCTGTATGTGAGCACTTTGTGTTTCGAAATGTAAAATAAAAATACAATCATGTCCCATAATCTTACAAGCAGCAGCAGAGTAGATCTTTTGTTCAACAACTAAGACATTTGACATTGACCTGAGACTTGCAGTGAGTTTGTCTTGTCGAGAGTTAGATGAAAGGATTGATAAGACTCTTATGTCTGTCCGTTAAATATGAAGATAGAAACAGGTGACAGTTAGCTTAGCACAAAGACCGCAAACAGGAGTAATACAATCTGCCTACCAGCACCTCTAAGCTCACTGGGAGGTTTTTAGATTGTTTCAAAAAAATAAATAAACAACATAAAAGAAAAAGTGTTTTTCTTGTCACATATTTAGAATTCTTCAGCGGGTGTAACCCAATAACAAAGCGAGTCTCGCAGTGCGGAGCTTGAGAAAACAACAAATCTACTGACAGAAAGACACATTTGGAAGCCTCCGCACCACCTGGCCCCCGCCAGTCACACAGCCAACTTGATAAGAGGCGCCAGTGCCTTCAGAGACCGCCGAAGTTGAATTCATCATAGTGAACTCTTGATGATTTTACAGGGTGCAAATTGCCATGAAAGGGGCAGGTGTTGGATGGAGCACTAGCATGTTTTTACAGATGACACTGTCCGATGCTCTGGGAATAATAAACATCTCAATGCGCTCGGGGATTAATCGAGATAATGTCACGGTTTTGTTGATGCTGGGCATGAAATGACCCAGAGGTGTAACAACTTAAAGCGGGGGCATGACTGAGCCAACCGCTCGACGGTGGCCGCTGCCCAATCAGGTGTTTAATCTCAGTGTAAGCACACTTCCCCCTCTCCACGCCTCCTAGTGGGCACACTGAAATTACAGTGGCACCAAATGGTCAAGGCGCCACGGATGAAATGAATGCAGGGCAAAATCCCTGCATAGAAAACATTGTTGTAGAAATCTAAAAAGGAAAGGAATGCAAATGAAGCTAAATACACAATGTCCTGTTTTATGGAAGTCTACCATGGTCATTTTCTTATATTCTCTCCATGGTTTTCTCTCTTTTTCTCGCAGCCACACTGTGGCAAATGGTTCCCCATAAATCTCACACACAAATCTCATCTCAGGGAAATGCAAGCCTTCTATTAAAAAGAGGAACGAATGTCAGATGAATATGAGATGGATTTGCCCTATGAATAAAATTCACAGGCCCTAGGTGATTATTACCTCAGGTTTATCAGGAAACGACCATATTACTCTATTTTATATCTTATAACAGCGGGAGAATATTTTACATTCTTGCGTCAGAGGAATGCAGAGTTGAGGTAAATGTGATGCAGAGCCGGTCTGGCTATTGAACACATGAGCAAACTGTGAGTACAGCTATCAAAACAAGACCAAAAAGAGAATAAGGCTTTTCGAGTGAGACCGATAAGTGCTGCAGGTGTCTTCGTAACAGAAAGGGGACATAATCCATCTGTGTTAATGTCCAATTTGTGCAGACTTCTCTTGTTATGGAGCTAGCAGCCAATCCACTCAATACATATTGATAAGTCCCTGGCAGCATTCAGTCGAGGACAAGGAAAACATTCAACTTTTGATTTCAGTGGGATACTTAGAGCTTCCTGTCTCCAGGCAAAGTTGACATGCTTTGATGTATAAATGAGCATGTGTTTGTGTTGGCTTTCATATGCAAGTTGCATGTGCATTCAAGTAAAGGTGCACAGAGCCACATCTGTCTGGCGCTAGAGGAAATTATACAAAATACATATGGCGTCACTCTCCAGCTGGGAGTTAAAGCAAATGCACCCGAACACATGGCCCTGGCTTGACATTTCCTCTCTGCGTGAACTCTCGCTGACTCCCTTGAAAATGTCACAGCGCTGTGACCCACAGTGAACGTGTGAATGGGCACGCACAAGGGAAAATTGATCTGCTCTGCCTCTCCAAACTCTTGATCGAGACTCTGATGGATGTGAATAATGCAGAATCTCAGGAGTGTGCGGTTGATTAATTGATGTATGATTGATTTGAGGATTTTGTACATTTGCTGGAAGCGTTGCCACAGTCTGAAGAAGGCGAGGTGGTGCCCAAACATCAGCTAATGGAATAAAGCCTTTTTTCTGCTCATCTGTCATTCTAAAGTGCTCCTGCTTTTTGCATCAACTACTTGTTTCTAACACTTGTTCCTGCCCTTGCTGTTTAATGTTAAGCCTTGCGCAGCCGAGCACGCTTCCTTTCCGATCGGAGCACGCAAGCTTCACAATAGCCCGCTAGATGAATATTCATAAGGGAACTCGCAGGTTAGGAATGATCCACAGGTTAATGAGGGAAGGGAAATCGCTCATTACATGCTGTGAAGTTGGATAATGCCTGAAGCAGACGCTAAGATCAAAACACATGAACATGTATGCACAGGCCTCCAGACACTAGGCCCCATTCCACATTAAGAGAGAGTTCAAAGCTATCTGGGGTGTTATGTCATTATCAACCCTTTCATACTGCATTTCTTCAGAACATCAAAGCAAACACAGTTCACTATCTGCATTCTACAATATGATCAGAACTGTAATGCTCAGGAGGGAACATTAGAACAGATTTAACATTGCACTCATACCAGAAAGGAATAACAAAATGTCACTGATTTCTTTTAGATACAAACAACTTGAAATGTTCCCCCATGTCCCTCAATACACTGTAACGTATAGATTATATCTGCTCGTGCAATGTAAGCTACTGTATTGCGTGGCACCACATGACATCAGATGATTGCAGGCGATATGGTAGTTTTGCTTTATACAGCACATTATGGGATCAAATGTTTAAATCCAATCTTAGATAACCTTCTCCGTTAGTAAATAGACAATAATCTTCTATACGATGCACTGTGAGAGTTCTATGTCTATTTATAGTTTCAAATCTACTGAAGACTTGCTGTCTGGCCTGAAAAGCAGCTGGATCAGATTTTCCTCCTCGAAAGCGAATCATAACGCGGGCCATAAATGCTGACGATATTGACCGACAGAAGGGCCTGGTTTTTAGAAACTCTATGAGACCAGGCATTTTTATGACTTTGGCCTCATCCCTTTTATTGCTTTGTTCGCTCAATTTACTACATGGCTACTCTCTGTTTCCCAATCACATGCATTAATATCTGTCTGGCGCCTTGTTTTATTTCAGCGTACAGACGCCATGTGACACAATACTTTAAAGACAATATACAAGGCATGCCAATAAAGCACTGCAAAAGAAGGCTGAAAATAAACTGATGGGTTTTACTGGTATCGCTGCACACATGGATTGTCTGTGGTTAAACACACACCAGGGACATGGCGAGCTTATGAAAAAATGAGTAAACCAAATAAAGGCATCAAACAAGCACACCCGCTGTTTAAATTGTATCTGGATTTATGTGTGTGCTTGTTTGTGCGTCCGCGCTGCCTGTTGTTTGCATGTTCCGCAAAAGCTGCAGGATGATGCGTTAGTGGTCTAATCAAACTAGAATATTGGTTGTAATGATTTAAATGCCCACTTTATCAACCCCCACGCATAAGGGAAATTGATTTTGGACAAATTGTATATGTGCAATGAAGGTGAATAGGATGACCACCAGGACATATGGTCACTTTTACTATTTTTCAAATAAAAAAAATAAATTCGAAAGATAGACATTTGGCTATGCATAACACAAATACGATATGATTCGTCACTATGAGCACGTCAGTCACAACCTAACGATCAAAGTGGATGGGGGCTTTCTGTTTTACCTTGCTGCCTCCTCGAGGCTCTCGCTGCTCTGTAGCTGCTTGTGTTGCTTCCTGCCTTTGCGGGACCAGGGTTTGGGTGAAGTTGTTGTGATGTTGATGGTGGTGGTGGTGGTGGTAGGTTGGTGTTGGCAGATGGTTTTTGGCTGTCTGTCAAGGGGTCATCAATGCTCTCCATAGTGCAAGAGTGTCGAAGGGGACTCTTGTCGCGTCATAGAGCCTGGGAGGAGAGAGAGGAGGAGAGAGAGAGAGAGAGAGAGAGAGATAGAGAGAGAGAGAGAGAAGGGGAGGGAGGGAGAGAGAGGAGGAGGGAGAGAGAGAGAGGAGGAGAGAGAGAGGAGGGGAGGGAGAGAGGAGAGAGAGATAGAGAGAGAGAGAGAGAAGGGGAGGGAGGGAGAGAGAGGAGGAGGGAGAGAGAGAGAGAAGAGGAGAGAGAGAGAGGAGGGGAGGGAGAGAGAAGAGAAGAGGAGAGAGAGAGAGAGAGGAGGAGGGAGAGAGGAGGAGGGAGAGAGAAGGGGAGGGAGAGAGAGAGAGAGAAGGAGGGAGAGAGAGGAGGTGGGAGAGAGGAATGGTTACAACGATGCAGTGTTTTAGTTTGAATTTTTCCAGATTTAGACACAGTCACAGCACATTCACCACCAGCTCCAACATTATCAATTTGTCTCAGCAAGGTGTCTTGAAAACGTGATTGCTTGGTTTTGTACAAACGAGCGGTTCAGTGCTTCAGTGTTTGTCACAAAGGAAAATTGTTCTTATTAAATATAGAAGTGTGGGAGTAAGAGCAGGGTCGGATTCTGTGTGACAGTTTAACCCACAAAATACAAAGAGGCCTTGTGTTCTTCCAGTGACTTTATGGTCATTGACTTGTTAAGCATTAAATAAAAAATGAAATGGCAGAAAAATAAATCCTAGTTCCTCATTTGAAAGTCGTGTTTCATTCTCGAACACCACCTGTTGTTTAGCGTAACAACCCTTTGTAAGTATGGCTTATTTAAGCATAATGTTCCCCAGAACACGCCAACAACGTCCTCCACTTTGGACTAAAATATCTCAGCGTTTACAAAATGGTGATTCTCTGACTTTTTCCTCGAGCATTATTATCATGTAACAATTTTAATATGTCTCATACTATTATCAAATACCTGCAGAATGACATTTCCAACAGCCTCAGCTGTACTTTGTGTTCAGTGCTAATTAGCAAATGTTAGCATGCTAATACGCTAAACTAAGATAGTCAACATGATAAACATTATACTTGAAAAGCAGAGCATATGAATTACCAAAATAACACATCAACGTGAGCATTTCAGCATGCTGATAATCATATTTAGCTCAAAGCACTGTGGCTTTACAACGCAGCTAACATGGCTGTAGACTCTTATGTCATTAATAAGCATTGATATCAAGTGAAAACGGCATATCTCTAAAATCGTGGGCTTTTCATTTTTCAAATATGAAGAGTTAAGTGTTACTTTATGGATTGACAACTTCCTTAGCTAAATAAGCCATTTAAAAACCATTGGATTATCTGAAAAATAAAGCTGAAACAGTGCTTTTTTTCTTAGCTCCTGAAAAGTTGACCTTCTGGAGACACATGGCTTTCATCACCAACAATATTCTGTATGTTATCTTGCATATCATCTTTGCATGTATGCTTGTTGGAATAACCCACAGCTTTTCTAACTGGGCGCTGCTTGCAGTGTAAATCACAAGCCAGCAATCACTTGCCGCTTTATGAAATCAATTTCCTTCTTTGGCCACATGGAAAAAGAAAATGATGAAACTGGGGAGTGTCATACAGATAGTGGCTTTGTGTATATACAACAATGCTCACTTAGCAGATCAATCCCACGAGCTTCTAGGCTGTTAATACAGCAGTTAGATATATGTGGAAGTGCCAACAGTCCCAATATCTTTCCCAGCTTCCCAAAATGGAGGATTTGGTATTTTCCGAGCCGAGAGACGATGTGCTGACTTAGCTCCCTCTAGAAAAGAGCTGGCAGATTCAGCTAATGGTTAACAGCAACAGGGTCTACTTTTTCTTTCTCCCTTTCTCTCTTCGCCTGTGCGGGGTGGCCAAGCAGCTGTCTTCTTAGTGGTGATTCTGTTCAACCCACTGTTGGATGTGCCTAGAGGGCCCAGAGGGATCAATTACTAAGGCCGGTACCGACCCAGAACCGAGGGTGGGGGTGGGGTGGGGTGGTGGAGCTTTGGGATATCCCATCAGGCCCAGCATGAACTGGTCCCACAGAGACACTGACAGGAAGAAACAGAAAGGAAGTGATGGGAGTGGGAGTCGGGGAGTGGTAGATGTATAAAAGCGTAAATAGTCTGGGAGACGCAGACGGGCCGGGGTTTGTCATGTGTGAACTGCCCCTGTTGGTGTGAGGATGAAAACAGGCTTCATCTCCACGCACATATAGTGTGTCTGTATGTTGAATCGTAGCCTCTCCCCAGAGTGTACAAAGTATTCACCAGCTCAAACATTATACTCGTGCTGAAACATGTTTCTCATCCGTATTCCTTTTTTCCCCTCTCCCGAAATGTCTTGATTACAGTAATCACAGTCTTTTTCTCAAGAGGTGCCACTTCTGTTCATAGCACTCTGTTCACAGCCTAAATACCCCAATCAGGACAGACCTAATGGAACGTATGATTAAGACCTAGTTACACATTTAAGGATCTTTAGTCATTTCAATTGTTCCGGTTCCTACATTTCGAGTCACTGTTTCCTACAATGTCTGATAATGATGCCGTGCTGTGTCATTACATGTGAAATGTACAAGACAAGTGGATGCATTTGACCGAATTTCCGGGAAACAAATGCTCTTCCCTTTGCAGTGTATAAATCACTTGAAAACATTGGCGACAGCATGTGTACTGGATGCTATGCAAACAACATGGCAGCAGTGGAAAATGTATCTTGCCAGTTTTTTCCTGCATTTGGAGTTTGGTGCAATTATAACTTGGTGAGAGAAGGACTTAAGCACTGAAAGGCTCAACATCAAGAGCAACGGCTTGGTGCGCACCGACTGACTTAAATAATGTTTTACGATGCTGTCTGCGTCTGACTGGCCCAAATATCTTTCTCTGTCTTTCACTCACACTGCTCTTTTGACATTACATTTTTTTTTAAATGTTCATCTTATCGGGCTGTCACAAAAGCCTCCAGATAACCCAAGGTGATTTCGTTTTCTCATCTAATGGCGCTCTCACTCTGTCTCTTTCTCCTCCGAGCTCCCCGCGTCGGCACATGCAGAGAGAGATAGCTCCTTTTGTCGTTTCATCTGCCAGTCTAAAATGGTGGAGGGCACAATGCAGAGCATCCTCCTCTCTGGAGAGAGACGACGGTAAGCCTTTCACTGGGAGAAGGTATAGGAGATGACTGCTGAGACTACACTTCACTTTGCCAAAAGAGAGTGCTTTGGAAAGGCAGCATTTGACTGTGGTAACTGTTGTAAATGTAAATTCAAATCTTTTAGTGTCATAGAGGGAGGAACGTATATTGGGAGTGGGGTATTAACCCCTGGTTACTGCCTAGAAGTGTTTCCCTATCTGGCGAGTTACTGCAGATGAGCTTTCCAGGTCGGGAGGACATTGTGATTATTACCCCAACATGTGAATATTTGCTATGGCACTGTGGGTTAGAAAACAGCGTTTTCTAACAGTGTTTTATTGCTTTAGCTACTAATTATTCTGCAGCTTGGCCACCGTAGAGAACTGAAGGCAGTTGTCATTTAACTCAGCTTCAAGTGTTTTTAACATCTAAATTATAATACATTGTACGTTCACTCCAAAAGACAATCTCCTCTCCCTGACCTCTTAGTTGCTTTTGCATATATCCACTTTAAAATACAGATTTACCATTGGAAATGTGGAGTCATTTTTTAAACAACGGGTATTCGATTTCACACAGAAGTAAACAACAGCAGCCGGCAGAAACGAGGAGCGTAGCCCGCAGATCTGACCTTGTTTAAGGATCTGAAATGTGCACATGCTGTCTATGTGACATAATGCTCAAAGGTTGAGCTAGTTAGCCCTATTATAGACCAGACCGGCGTCACGCCATCAAGCGCCAATCGACAAGGCTGCACCCCCTTTATGTCACAGGAGGAGAGAAAAAGGAAAATGCCAAAAGCCATAATGTAATGGGTGAACCAAGGCTTTCACACCGAGATTTGAGGCACATTGGATACATGCATATTCACTGTCATGTGTGGTAAATCGCTAAATGATGCAGTTACTACTGATAGCTAGCTTGAGTGGGAGGCTGCTGCAGTACAGTCATACAGTACAGTTTTTCTTTCTTTGTTTAACAAGAAATACATGCATACAAACTGGTCAAAATTATAATCCAAAACTGGATTTTCTATTCCCCAAAAAGGGGCGCGTATTGTGAAGTACCCGTACGTGCCGGTCGGGTCTAGTACAGTAGGGGATAACACACTAACAACACTTGAAGGGTGTCAAAGCTTTGAACAATAAAATAAACAAATAATGTTATATATGTATATATATATATATATATATATATATACATATACACGTATATAGCATTATTTGTTTATTTTAACTATAAAATCCAATACACTTAATTAAATACTTGAACCAGCAACACAGTGCTCCGATTTATGCTTTAAAGTTTGTAAGTATTTTCAAAGAGTATGTTTCATTTCTACACGAGAAAAGCTAGTTGCCAAGTTATGATTGGGCACAGGGGTGGGGCTTAGTGAACGGTAAATTGCCAAAACACTTGAACATATGTTACGTTTTGACAGATCTCTTTGGCCAGTATTTCTGTAAGTGATTATTTATCATTTTTATGCCCATATGGGTTGCCATAAAGCATGCGTTTTGGCAGGCCTATGCTTTTATGTACTGAGGTAAAACAAGAAAATAAAATAAAGTGGTTACTTATGGACATGCAGTTGAGTGTCCATGTGCATTTTATTGTTTCATTAATACAGTTAAGTGAACCCAAGGAGCTCATTTATAGTCTTAGACCTTGATATGGTTCATTTGAGGAATTCAATTTTCTGTTAGGTCAATCCTTTAGAGGAGAAACTTGTCACTGTATTGGCGAGACTCTTGATACTGAAATAAATGATGTACTATGGCTTCACAAGTGCACCTCTGCTGATATGTGTCCTTTTTAGCCGCCGTTGTTCTGCGCTGCTAATAAAAGTAACCTCACTCAAAACGTCACTGTCAACAATAAGCAATGTACATATCAATCTTCATATGTTCTTCTGGAGCCGGCCCTAGAAAAAGAAATCCATATTGTGTTTTTATTGACAGGTACAACATGTACTCTGCAAAGCAGGGTCAGACTAAGATGAATGCACAGACAGGGGGACAGAGAGGAGGAGAGAAAAAAAAAGATAGCGAGTGAAAGTGGAAAAGACAAAGGAGTCAAGCAGAGAGAAAACAAGGATGCGTGGAAATTGTTTTTTCAAACAGAAGCACATCAAACGGTGGCCGCTGAGAGGTTGAAGAAAAATGCACAGCATACATGTAATCTGCAATGCAACTCCTAAGGACCCGTGTTGCAGACTAAAGGTAGAGAAGAGGTCAGTGGTGTCATTCCCAACAACAATATCTCTCTGTTTGACAGAGAAAACACAAACTCTCAAACATTTGACCAATACACGCAAACCGCCTCCTGACATTTGTCCAAAATAGACCTTTATGGGGCTGAGTCAGATTGACTTGGCTTAGTCAAATGCCCCGAGGGATATGTCTGTTTGTCTGCATTGATGTTTTCGCACAAACACCTGACAGACAGGTCGGACATGCTCACTGGACTGTGCACAGCCAGCAGTCATCCTTCGGTGATATCGGGGCGACTGCAGTTTGGGCCTAACCTTGAAAAGCCTGAGGGGAAAGGGCCATTTGTTCAAAGTTAACCAGAGGGAGGCTGAGGAGTAAATTGTTTGTTTTGTTTTTGCCCGTCATTCTCCCTTGGGTCAGCAGATAACAAGAGGTTTATGTAATTTTTGCTTTGGAGAATTGGCCTTAACCTTTAATGCATATCAGGCAATGTCACATGCAGGGTTGAGTAAAATCCAGTAACATCTTCCGATCTTCACATTAGGCCAGTAAATCCATCACATAAATGAATATTTTCAGAAGAATTTTAAACAATGACCCAGAGTCTGCTTGTTGCCAGTTATTAGAATCCTTGACAATGAAAGCTGCTTAAACGCACACACGCACACACACACACACACGGACAGGCACAGATGAGTGCACATAGCTGTCCAGCCATTTGACTAGCTGTCACCGAGCTTAAAGTAGCCAATGAAGCAAGCAAGAAATACCTGTCACGTCTCACATATTGTCAGCGTAAGCCTATGACATTGACTGACGTCCTAAGCAGGATATGAAATGTGCATGTAGGCCATGGCGTACAAGGCCACCCTTTGCAGAAAAGCAAGGACACATATTCATAACTCTAAATACACAAGCAGCTGAACACATCAGTAGGAACCCGTTAAAATACACTAAAAAATGCACATGCATCGGATCCATTAGCCATCCCCCTTCCAACACACACACACACACACACTCGCACTTATATCTGTCAAAAATAACAAATGGATCCAGCTATATGTTGCCTATGAGTGTGTGTGTGGGCTATCTGCCTGCCCAGATAACAAATTACTTTGTAGGTGGAACATGTCACGGTTGTCACAACCAGGTATGTTCGGGTTGGTGTCAGGCTGCTGAGAGACTCACAACACAGTAAGAGCAAAGAGGCAGCAGCTGACTGATAACAAAACCATATCATCTGGGTTCAGCATTCAGTCTGTGTCTCTGCCATGTGTTTGGGTGTATGTATGTGTTTGGGTGTATGTATGCGTTTGTCTTTCAGCAAGAAGGCATAAACAAGTTAGTCAGCTGATGACTAAACCATGACAGATGCATTAATGATGCCCCACCGGTCCTCAATGTTCACCCATTGACATTCACAGATAGGGCAGCTGTGTTATGAGTGTGTGTGTGTGTGTGTGTGTGTGTGTGTGTGTGTGTGTTGTGTAACACGTTTTCTCAACTGAGACCTCTTTAATTGCTAAAGTATAGACTTCACATACAGAGCAACAGTGTTTACGTCTCTTGTAAAGCTGTGGGAGGATGTTAGGAAGGTGTGTGTGTGTGGGTGTGTGTGTGTGTGTGTGTGTGTGTGTGTGTGTGTGTGTGTTGGAGTCGGGGGTGAAGTGGAAAGGAGGAGGCTTGGAGAGCCTGAGATAGGGTTTGAAGGACGGGTGGTTGAATGAATGGGCATCTTAGCGAATACAAGCGGTGGCTGCCCATCTGCTACCATCATTAACATTAGGAACGTCCCTAATTTAAGCTAATTGCTGGTGATGGGGAAGTAAACAGACCGGGTACAGTTTGTGGAGACGAGCTAAAGATGAGAAGGGCGGGAGAGAAACATTTTCAATGGATTTTGAAGTGAACGCTGAAGCTGTTTTCTCGCTGTATCAAGTAGGCTATACTTGTGTCTGGCCTGAAGTACAGTATTATTGAAACGGTTAGAGATGGGGCTCAAATGAAAATCAAATGATTGAACAATCAATTTACTTAAATTACCCAAGAACCTCCTGAGTAGGTTGTTTAAAGCTGCACTAACCGATACTTTCATAGATAACAACATGACCATCACCCTGATTACTATGTGTAATCAGGGTGTTATCAGTTCAATGTAGAATTTTAGTGTCTTTTAGATCATTGTTTCGGTTTACAGCCCACAACTTCTGAGTGAAAAAGTTCTGATAAACCAAAATATGCTACATACGCAGCACCAAGCAGCACATAGAAACAGTTTGCATCATAGCAAATAATTCAAAACAGAGCGTGAGAGAGTGACTATTAGACTATTGGCCAGAAACATGAATCCAAATGAACCCTAACCCTGCTCTGTGTCTGCTCATATGCATGTGTAAATAGACAAGTGCTAACCTGTTTGCCACAGTTACAGCCAACATAAGATACTGGTCATACCCAAACAAGGAGGCTGGAGCAGCAAAAGTGTAATTAATTGAGTAAGGGTGCCTTTTATTGCTTATAATTTGAAATATTTATTTGTGAGAGGCAGTTTCTTTCATCTCTCAAAAGGCAAATAGTCTCACTTTAATTAGTTTGAACAAAATCTTCAATTAACAGTAAATATAGAATGTAATGTATACTACATATATATATATATATATATATATAGAAACTTCACTTCCCAAAAGTGCATTAAATATATTTTACTGTATGCCTGTAGATGAGAGCTTCTTATTGTGAGCCAATACTCTATTAGCCAATATTTTATTAATCTGTACAATGTTTCAGTTTGTTAAAACGTCCCCTAAACGGTAATGTCTGCCAAGCAAAACTGTTTAATCATTACGAAAATGTATCCTTAGTTAAAAAAAAATTATTATTATTTACACCACAATTGATTTTCTATGCAAATGCTTCATTTTCAGCTCTGACAGCTATGTTGTTGTCAGTGCCACTGGTGCAGTAAGTCCACACATTTTGCATACACCTACTTGTGTGCACAACCCTTTGGGGCAAAAAGAGAGCCTGAACTCACCGTGGTGGTTTTGACTCGGCCTCCGGGCTGTGTACAAGTCCAGCCAGATTTATTGACTAACAGGTCACAACCTTCGTCCTCCAAACATGGCACCATCTCACACCACTGCTTTTTCCGAACAATGCCAGCTGCAGAGAACACATGAAAAGAGAGGAAATACCGATTAGAGGTGAGAAAAATGCAGAAATAAACGGATGAAGAGAAATGACAGAGAGAGGTAGAAGCAGATTAAAATAGAGAGTGGGTGGAGGGATGACAGATGGAGAAAGACAGATATGGGCAAAGATTTCCCACGATGGAAATGATGGAAAGGGGGAGATTTGAGAAAAATGTTGAAATACATTTAAATGGAGTGAAAACGATGGAGGAAGTTGAGGGGTGGATTGGAAGAGAGATGAGAAATGCAGGTGGATGAAGAGCAATGAAGTAAAGAGACAATTGAGAGATATGGGAGCAGGGGATGACAGGGAGAGATGAGGGAAAGATGGAGGGAATCCGACAGACGGAGAGAGCTGTGATCAGTCAGGTAAATAAAATCAAACATCACAAATGATATTTAGCAAGCATTCTGAAACATTTCAAACAGGATGAAATACTTTGTAGCTTCTACCAAAAAGGAACAAATGTCATATTTCATATACAGCTATTACAATCGGTGACATATGATGCCATTCTATAAGACTTTTATCGTAACATGTTGTAATTTGTGCTTTTTAATGTCTGCTCTGCTGTATTTCAGTTTCTACACTTTACAGAAAAGCCTCAGGCTTGAGTTCACTTGTACTGTAGACTTCACTTACAGACTGAGACGCAGCAATAACAATAATACATATAGTGACAATTAAAGATTTGTTTGAGGAAAGTGATGTTGCAGCTGCAATGTAACTGTTCAACTCAACCAATTTATTGTGGAGTCGTATCTTTGATAATCTGTACATCTTTTTTGTTTGTCGTGGAGTTTATGCACCGATCTGTTCCTACAGATCCTTGAAAAGAATCCACTGAAAAAAACATTTCAACCAATCAGTGGGAGCTGCTAGTGCAAGGACAATGACAATATCTCTTGCTGCCACTAGTGGAGGAAGTCGTATTTGTTGGAGCCAAAAATCCAAGCCTAAAATCTGTCTTTCATACATCTACGTTCCTTGTGATTCCTGAGCACATGTGCAAAACAGTAAAATGTTTGATTCTGCAGAACATGACATTACAACCGGACGTTTGGTTTGTCTAAACACACAAAACAAAAATAGGTCAAAACATGGAAGAAATGTGTTTTTAATTCTTTTTATACCTCTGATGAAATGATTTAGTGTGTTTTATGTGTGAGGTGGGTTAGGGCCTTGCTGAAGTGAACATATAGGAGCTGATATAGGAGCAGAGAAGTTGAAATGTAAAGCTAAAATTAAGGAATAAATGTTTGAAACCTCCATCTTCTGCCAAGTGGTATTAATAGTCCTGCAAACACGACCGAATGTACTGAAAAATAGACTACACATCCACAATTCTACGATCTTTGTATTTTGCAAGGAAAAAAAAATACAGTATGTACAATATCCACTTTCATACACACAACAGTGGTAAATACCATTGCAATTAAAACTACTATGTACAATAAGGGGTACTTGAGCTCATCTGACAGGAGCCACTGCTCTATTGCTACCATCTTATACTCCTAACATATCAGCAACAATGTCCGTTTCCTCTATAGCAACATCAGTCAATTAATAAAAGAAAATCAGACATAATATATGCAGTAACCCGTTTCTCTGAGAGGCAGAGAGGCCAGATGAATCATCAATGAGCATTTGTAAAAAGCCGTTAAAGGATCACAAATTCACATTTAACCTGTGCCTCTCTAATAACATATCAGCAGCACTCGACTGCATGATAACAGCCAGGATGAAGGCGCAACTAAAAATATAAAAATAGTCATGAAAAATAATGGCTGTTGGGGGGGGGGGAGAAAGACAGAAAGACAAAGTGCACGCAAGGGGTCATCATGTATGTGGTGTAATGAGGTGCTTTTTGACACACAATTACATTAATAGAAATACATGAGCCCCTGAGTATGGGAATCAGAAAGACAAAAAAAAAAAGGAAAAGAGATTAACCGAGATAGGAGACAGGATGGAGGTGGTAAAGTATAACCATATCTAAATAACATTCTTGACCATTACAGAATATGGACCAGATAAAGGAAGACCGACACACACATGTATGCTAATGCTCACATGCATTAATGGATGGGAAATATCACAGTGAAACCCAGAATGAATTATAGGGCACACATACATCATACTATCTTTGCCATGGCGTTAGTGGCATGCTGGCTCTCTTATAAAAAGCATGTGGGAATTGTTCTCGGTTCCATATCTATAAATTTTCTGTAAGGGCACCTTGAGTGGCTGTCATAACCTCACATGTAGATCAACAGTGAGCACTGAGCCCATGCTAATATCTGTTGCCCACAAACAATATTTATACATCAATCAACCCATGAAATGCGTATACCTTCTCAAGCACTATATGGCTGACTAATGAAAGCACTATGAACACTGTGTCAGCACAGTAAAGAGTGAGCTTGAAATTGACACCAATGTAACGCATTGTTATTGTTGAGTGCATTTTGCTGACATGCTATTTGAGGTTGAATTACTTGGCGCTACTGTAGTTCGCCTCAAGGCTAGCTGCACAAAAACAATCTCAAAACGTGTGACTTGGAATATTTTCACTTAAGGGACAAAGTTACACTTGGGGAACAATGCAATTTCAAATAGCAAAAAAAAATAAAAAATATTCAAAACTATCAAAAAAATCTGGATCAACGCTGCTACACACGTTAGACATCGCACTTGGCGAAGCATGGATAACCCCATTCCATTACCTGACAGATAGATTTAAATAGTCATGGCTATGTACTCCATTCTGTTAAACCAGAAAGACAATTGTTGGCTGTCCGTTCGAGATGCTAAGCAATTGTTTGTTCTGAATGTCAACCCCCTCTCGGGTTTTGGAATAGGGTGTTTGTTACGGCCCTTTCATTCCTCGCACAGCTACTACCGTCTCTTTTAGCGTGTACACCCGATAACGACAACATGACCGCGTTCGAGGAGAGATTGTACGAGCGTGTGCGCCGTTATCCCTGTTTGAACAGTCTCAAGTGTGGCCATTCGAAATGAGTATAAAACAAAAAACAACATTTGCCATCAGATGTGGTTAGACAACACTTCTTACAAACTACTTTTTATTTGTTTTAAAAACCTTTCTCTGACTAGCTTGTGTCTACAGGTGTTGCTCATGGATGTGTTCTCTCTCCCCTGCTTCTCTCCATACACATGTAAAGTACAAATTTACAAGAACATTTGAAGAAGAAAAAAAAAAAAAAAAAAAAAAGCGTTCCTGTTTTTTCGATGACCCCACCCATCCTCTGAAATGGCACACCAGATGCTGCCGTCAAGCCGCTCACTTTGAGTCCCAAGTTCAAGATCCTTTATTCCATTCACTGTGAATATGTTCAACAGGTGCCTTTTAAGCACTTCTCCCCAACACCCACGCACGCTCTGACTCTTCTAGCCCTCGCCTTTTCCTTTTTAAAGAACCTAGTTTATCTTTTTAACATTTTATCACATATTTATTTATTATTTGAACTTTGTCTTTTGTACGGTGTGTCCTGATGTGTTGTGTGAAGTATGCCAGTGCCAAAGACGAATTTCCATTTTATGTAAATCCAAAGGACAAGAAAGCGTTCTGAATTGGCATCTACAAACAGCTTTTTCCTCCTCAGCAGTAAGTGTTGTGTAGGGAAGAGGATGTAAAGAATGCTTTGAAAATGGAAAAGGGAAGCAAGAGAGCGGAGGAGAAAAAGTAGAGGACGTATTGAAAACACACCATTCGCTGAGGTGAAATCTCGCTAGAAACATCTCAGAACACAGCCAAACCTTGGTTTGAGAATTTATTTTGTCTTGCTTTTCGTATTTAATCCATTACTGTGAATTTATCACATTGTCAGCAAGGTCACTTATACAATTCGCTAACCGCTTTTGTTTCGCTTCTAAATTACCATCCAGTGGGGTGACCCTCAGCTGATGAAGACGTATAGCGCCGTCATGTCAATAACAGTAATGAGGGATTGAATGCCGTTATGTGTGCGTACACGTGCTGCTCTCAACAAGTGTGTTAGAAATGTCATTTTTGACAGAAGTAACTACCGGTGGTTACTCAGTTCTCAGTATTTTAAGTAGCAACCGCCTTGAAGGCAACCGATCCACAGTTCTACTATTCTGCATCGATGACTTCTCCATCCACATGATGAAACAAACACCAGCTGTCGAGATGTGAATGACCACTGTTGCGTCAGACTGTTGTGGTCTTGATTTGAATCACTTTGACATAATTATTCCACCCAAACAAAAGAAAAAAAAACGTGTCTCGAGCATCAAACACTCACACCTGTAGACTTGAAAGATGACTCGGAGAGAGAAAAAATGAAACTTTGCAGCTTGCTCCTTTGTGGGTGAAGTTAGCTTGGATTCACAGAAGTTACAAAGGACTCCAAGTGACCCAGTTTCACGGTGAAATAATCAAAATCCAAAGAAACTTTTGAAACTACTGCTGCAGCACAATCCACTTCTTTAAGGTCCATCTGTGTGCTCAGTAGTTCCCCGACACTTATATTCCAATCAAATCATGGCTAAATGACATGCCTGAAATAGCCAACTGCTCTAGTGACAGAAAGAAAGCTGTGTATTTAACCATATATTGGCAGAGTGGGGCTTTACTATTCAGCAATGGGGGTTCTTGGGTGAAGCTCAGTTTTAATTTTGTACAGCATACAAAAAAACTATACTTTTGGCTTACACAACAGTGTGAAAACAACTTATTAGCTTCAACAGATTGTACAACTACTATTTGTTGCAAGATTATGACTCTACAAGTCAAAGTACTTGATTCGCACCATTTCTTTTTATATCAATGTAATGTTTGTTTGTATTGCTTTGGACTTGATAGTGTGATTAAAAATGCAGCAGCTTGTGTGCTGAATCCACAATCTTAAAAAGGGCCACACAGACTATTTTTTTTTCTTCGAACAGGCGAGTCTTGGCATAAACTGCCATTTATCATACGAGCAATCAGAAACCGTAAAGCCAAGTTAAGGCACAGCCCTTGTCCGTCACATTTGGATTCGCGTCACTAACTAAACTCATCTCCCAGCAACATCTTGGCCGATAGTGACACTATCCGTTACCATTCGACCACATCGCTGCTGGGCTGCTGCGAGTGCAGTGGCTTGTGCTGAAACTTATACGATTGAAGGGTGATGGGAAAAAAAAAAGAAAAAAGAAACATCCGTTAAACACGCACCCACACATGCAGGCAGCAACACCAGTGAGCAGACAGAAATAAACACACACCGGTTCGATGCTACGTGTAAGGGAAGGTATCCGCTGTGGTTTCATCAGCGGGAGATAAGGAGCAGAGGGGGGGGGGAGACATTATTACACCCTCCATGGGACACTTATCTTCCCACCAAATGGTAGATCACACTCATGTCAACATCTAGCATCTTGGCCTAAAAGATTCAGTGTAATGCCAAGCCTGAGATGGCAAGAGAAAGAGTGTGTGAGTGTGTGAGGAAGAAAACAAAAGGCAGGAAGATAGTAAGAAAGCAGACGAGAAAGGCAGAAAGTTGACCTACAGGAAGATCAGTTCTGGTGTAATAAATGCAGTGCAGCACTCTTCAAGAGATGGTGCTATAAGATAAGAAGATGTGCTAAGATAATTACAAACTGAACAGATCAGATATGGCCTGGCCAGGTAGCAGAATCAGCAGTGTGTCAAGGGCTGCTGATGTAGGACACCAGATATAGTTGGACTGTCCATTTATTGAAAAAAAGAGACGAACAAAAAAAACCCATTTTCAACACATTTTAACATATTTATGTAAAGGAAGACGTATGCATACAGTTATTATTACTTGTATTCAGTGGTGGAAGAGGCACTCTATGTTAATTAATATGGAGAATGGCTCATTTCAGAATCATTTATATTATGATATTAGAGTTTAATCACTTTAATGTTATAGCTGGTACAGGGGGAGCTAATATGTATATTATGCCAGGTAGCTTGTGAACCTTAACCTACAATTATAAATCATAATTCATTTGTTAATTGTATTCTGTGTTGTTAATGTGAACCTGCAAAGTAACTAATAACCCAAGTTATCAAATAAATGTAGTGGAGTAAAAGTGTGCCTGTAGTAAAGTAGCATTATGAAGTAGCTGAAAATGGAAATACTCGAGTAAAATACCTCACCATTGTGCTTAAGTACATTACCTGAGTAAATGTGCTTAGTTACTTTCAGCACTGCTTGTATTTGTTTATTTCAGTCATGTGCAAGAACACTGCGTGTAAGGACCGAACTGCTGTCTGACAGAAGCAAATCAACATCACTCCTGATTCCCTACAATGAGCTGCTTGCGGACTGGAGCTCTCTCACACACACACACACACACACGCACACACACACACAGACAAGGACACAGACATAGACACACAGACGTGCGCATTCATATGCATTTTCTTTCTGCTATTTGTCAATTTGCTGCCGCTTCTGCCCACCTTCGCCTCTCTAATGCTTCGACCTGCTGCTCAGGCCTCCCTGTGCCCAGTAACGAAGAGTCAAATAGCCTTTTAAGCAAATCCACTTTATTTTTATTTCACAAACGTTAGATGAATACGTCAGGATTTTTCCTGACATATTCTTTTAACTAAATATGTGCAAATCCCTGTAGCACAATGAAGCATGGGGGGAAAAAAGGCCCTTTTATTCTGCACGGCACTTCATTTAAATTGGTGGGAATAAGGACAGCTAAGCAACAGAGAAGCTGCAACACAGACATGCACACTGATGCAGAACCAGTATTTGCACTAAACATATGAAAACACACCCACAGAGACACATAGAATAATCTCTTTGCTGACATGTCAAGCAACAAAGTCAAACAAAAGACGGCTTGAAAAAGCTCGAGTGCCATTAAGACTCCAAGATTCGCTTTCATCGTGGAAATCCCCTCCCATGTCTCCTTTTACAGTGGATCTACTATCTGGATAATTAACTGTACTATCTGACCTGCCGTGGTAGGCAGACGTTCCCTAAACCCGAATCGAGCCTGGCAGGAATTAGGAGGAGGCCCGGAGGAATGTGAGAGGAAAAAGCCAATGCAAAGAAATAAATCCCTGCACTTTGTAATTATCCACCAGCTCTCTATCCCCTTTCCTCCCAGCTCATCTCCTCCGAGCTAATTTTCCCTCCTTGTTTTCCCTTCCTCCCTCGCAACCGCTACTCTCTCCTTCTGCTTTGTGTCTGCCCTCTATCTCTAGTCGTTTTCCCTTCCCCTCTACGTTGCGCCTCCCCTCTTCTGTTTTTCTCTCTTCACCTCTCTTTTTTTCCATCTCATGCTTGTTTCCTTCCAGTCTATTGCCTTGCCTGATTTTCATAAGATTATTCCACCCGTTTGGCGGCCCTGACGAGTATCCGCACACTAAAAGCTGTCAAGCCCCTTTTTAAAAAGCCTGAGGTTTTTTTTTTTTTTTTTTGGGTGAAATGAATTTGTGTCCCAAATAGCTCTTCTGCACTCATGCAACTTCAAGAGGCAGAAATAATGAGATAGCATGATGACTGACATTTTCAGACCTCAGCCCTGCGTCAGAGCAGCCTTCAGTCAACACGCAACAACAGTATCAGTTATTGATTGGACTGATCGGATACATTTCAACATGTTCATACTGCAGTGAAGACAGATAACGGATCAAACTCAAGTGTTTTACTCTTTTTATATGGTTGTTTGTTTTCTGAGTTACCATCTGGTTAAAAATCTGTTCATTTTAGATCTGAAGAACAAAGCGGACCACAAACAACTTTCTTCATTTCTAAGAAAGATTTTTCTTTTCATGATCTGTTATTTCTCCCATTAACGTTTATTATGGCTCAAATTAAATCCAGAGAAGTCTGCTTGGAAGAAACACTTTTTACATTTACATTTTTATTTGTCGTCATCTCCATTCACATGCCACATGTGAGGCCGATCATTCCTCAGCGTCGGGTTTGATATGAATTACGTTACGTTTTTTCCCTGAAACATTTAGTCTAATAAAACAAATATCCAGTCTTCAAAAGACACCGTAACCATATTCCGGGTTATTAAATAATGATTTCACAATCAGAATATCAATAAATATTGACACAAATAATGCATGAATAACATAAATGCATTCTGCCCGTAGAAAAGGTCCCTGAGCCTCGAAGCAGAACACAGTAATCCGTATGAAGACAGACTGCGGCTTGTTATTCGTGTGCAGGTGTTTGTTACAGGTACCAGGCTGCTGCTGCTCTGGCAGTGATGACTGCGTTTCTTCATTAATATAAGCACAGTGCGCATGTGTGCAGAGATAAACTCCGTCAAAAGTCTCTACAGCAGACTGACGGCTGATCAGCTGTGATCGGCGGCACCAGAAACAGACGTCGCATCACGTGACGCTCCAGAGGAAAGAACGTCTCATTCCTCTAAAACCACTTTTCCTTGTTTCCTCTCACGGCTTCCAGACACAAGTGAGGGGAAACGTGGAAGCAATTTATGAGACTTGGGATGTACCCAGTGTCTTTCTTTCACTTGGAAATTCATCCTTTTGGCATACTTACTTTATAATAGAAAACAATAACTAGAAATGTAATGTTTAAAATGAATAGCTGTATGATAATATTTTACCACTCCTCTTTTTTTCTTCAATTCTAATATATTCCGATACATACAGATAAATATATTGTTTATGCATTTTTAATATGAAAAAACTCCCGCTTTAATAAGTTTCCCTTTGTTCGCTAATGTCCAAAACTCTACAGTTGCCACATCGCTGCATCCAGCTATACCCTTCCTTTTCCTGCATAGCATTTACGCTAGGTGCCATTGTGGTGCATAACTGGCAGGTTTTGTGGCATGCCATTGCTCCGGGCTTGTTTTTTTGTTTTTTTCCCCCGATGTGTGCGTGTGTGTGTGTGTGTGTGTGTGTGTGTGTACAGGCCACCAGGTACTGCTGATATCGTTCATTCGCAGATGTGCTCTGACATTTCCTCACAGCTGAACGCCAACAGCAACCCCTGATTTGTGGACGTACACACGCGCACAAAGAAGGAGAACCCAAAGGCACTGTGAGCCAGAGGAGGAAATGTCGGCGAGAACAGGAGTCTGTGGGGAACAGATCATTTTACAACAGAGTCGGAGAACAGAGACACCAGTACATCAGCAGTGAATGGTAAACGCCTGACACCTGGAAGCAGCTGGGAAAAGCTGTTTATGCATGACGTGTTGAAAAAAAGAAAACAGGATTCAAACAGGGTCCAAAATGACCTTTTTCTTTTTTTTTTTTACCAATTCTGCCTACTTTATAATTGTGAAAGAGCAACATATGAGACACATTCAGTCAGGAGAAAGCCTGACTCTGAATCTGACTTTAAGAGCAGAAGTGCAGCCAAGTACACTGTGATAGTCTGTCAGAAGTACATGCATACACACCAACACCAGACATTCACATATACCTACTGACTTACTATTACTGTGCTCACACACACAGGCAAGCGTACATCAGTCCCAGTCACACGGACACACAATGAAGCTTTGGTGCTCGTGCACCAGTAACTTAACACTAAATCCACTCTTTTTGATGATTGATCCCATTTCTCTGCGTTCATTACAACAGAAGTTATTCTCCTTTTTCCCAGAGAAAAGTCTAATAATTAGGTATTTCAATTTTTCTTCTTAGGCACGTCACAAATTCCAAACAGCCCATTGCCGTGTAATAGCCGCCGTGAATGCTGACAAGGAAACAGTCTCGGACACAAGACCTCCAGAGAAACCGGAAACTGGCTTACTGAGCGAGAGTTTTCATTAGCATAGTGAAAGTTTTGACAGCGCACTGCTCAACGTGGCGCGAGGCACGTGGGCGGGGCGCCGGTTCCAGAATATCTCAATGAGGGAGAAGGAGTAGATGTGTTTCCAGCCCTTTTTCAGAGTTTTTATTTCTTACTTTTTATGTTGGAAAACCAGGTTCAATAAAATATGAACCATGGCAGAGTATTTTAACATACTTTGAAACAAGTCTGGAGGAGGACAAAAAAAGTTGCCTCATTTTAACACGGGAGCACAAAAACTAAAGTGAACCCTTCAGCCCACGACCGTATCATTTCTATCTCGACCTCCTGGAGACTCGCTGCCTTGCGTTATGCGCCAAGACGGAACTGCTGTCTGACAGAGGCGACTTCAAATAAATAAATAAATAAAAGCAAAAAAAAAACACTTGTACTGCCATTATCAGCGGCTGAGTGAGCAAGTCGTAAACAAGGCAAGGAGCGAGGAAATTTGACAAATGGACACGCACGGCAGCATGATAGTATGCTGCTGTAATGATGGGTTATGATGGTGGTTGTGATCGTGACGTGGCCCGCGGTAATGAAGGTGACTACGTTGAAGTTGATGATAAATGACATAGTGACATACTTGGAGTAAAGTAGAACAAAGCCTTCAGGCTGCAAACAGAAATAAACACACTCGTATAATTAGTTCCTATAGTATGCCTTCTGTTAGCTGCCCATGTGTGTGCTGATGTATGAGCAAGATGCGAGTGTCTTAATGCAGCTCCTGAATGCCTTAGTGTCTGTTAATAAAGAGTTCGTACAGCTGGTGGCGGCCCGGGCCCTGAAGACACCTCTTCTCCTTCCTGGATGTTGATGATTCTTGTCTATTTAGCCTTATTGACCTCTACATCCAAACTAATCCGGCTTAAATTATGCATAACCTTTTACTTGGCAGAGCTCCCCATAAATCTGTTTATTCCCTGTGTGCTCCCTTACAAAGCCTGCTAAACAAATTCCATTAACTAAAACAGCAGTACAGCATGAATGATAATTTGACTACAGTCCCCAAAGCAGATAAGAGCATAATCATTGCTGTTATGTGTGAGGCAGCGTATAAAAGACTATTCGGTTTCACTCGAATCTGGATAGTGCTCATTATTTTCAGGTCATTTGGTCTTTGTGAGTACTCGGCATGAAATGAGTGTGCATGTGTCCCTGTTCATGAGCATTGTTTGGGCATATGGACACACACATAGCAGGAATGGTGGACTCCGCCACTAACGACGAAAACTACTACAAAGAGAGGAAGAAACAACAAATTAAAAATGGGGTTTTATTTCATCAGAAATTTTATGAACCGAACGAAAGTTATTGGGGTGAGAAAGGGGGTTTAATCTTATATTTCAGTTGAATAAAACATTTTAAAAGCAAAGACAGCCATAACTAACTCAAAATGTTTTAAGACCATCCCCCTACACCGAGAGAAAAAAACGCTACCCTCTCCCCCGAATATATTAAATTATAGTCGGTACAACTTGTTTCACAAAATGAGGCAATGCAAAAAGAAGACGGTGTAATCTCAGTAAAAACGTATATATTAATAGAAAATATTTTTTCACAATAGCCACCCATGCACACATTGAAAATGGACTTCAAAATTGATGGTAAATACAACACAGCGATAAATACCAAAATACTTTTGGTAGACCTAATATACATCAAGATCCAAGTGTATTAAAAAAAAAAAAAGAAAAAAAGGAAGAGATATTGGTTCTTTTAGCTAATTGAGAGTCATGGGAAAAATAAATCCCTGAGACTGAACTGTTGTCGTCTGCATATGTCAATGAACCGCTGCGCAGCCATCATTGGCAGCATTTCTTTTATTTTTTTTAATTAATCATGTGAGAGGAGGCTGAAATATTAATTAGGGGTGAGAGAAAGTTTAAAGACCGTTCTCTGCTCTCCCAAAATGTCAGACTACCCTGCCTTTAGCAAAACAAGATGCACGCCTCCCTCTTCGGGATCCCCTCCCCAGTCACAAAGTCACTCCAGAGCTCCGAGAATGCTTTGGAAATCTGTCTTTGACCACAACTGTTCACTCACTGCAAATTGTTCTCATTCGAAGTGTGAACTAAATGCCAACAAATGGCATGTAAAATATTTATGGAACATGGTATTTATTATACATAATCCAAAAAAAGCTTCTCCCTCTGCCTTAAGCTTGTGGTGTCATTTTCATTGTGGCTGCAGGCTGCAGGTTTGAGCGCGGACGAGCTTCACAGTGGCTCTGTTAAGTTCTCTGCCTTGAGGGGTTTTTTTTTCTTCTTTTTATTTGCCACAAGCTAAGAACTCATTGACTATTCAGCTAATACAGTGTATGATAATTTAATAATTACAGCAAGAAAACAAAATGAAAAAGTAATGGAATATGTGATGTTTTGAGTCAAAACACTTCCCCGCTTTAGATAATTACCTTGGTTAAAAAAAAGAAAAAAAAAAGAAAAAACGAAGCTCATAATGTGTCAGGCGCATAATAATCTTAAGCTTTGATTTAGAAAAATAACAAGAGCAGCAATGAATATAAATGTTATTCGGGAAAATGGCCGAACAGAAGCTCATCATCTAAAATGTAATACATTGAGGAATAAAAAAAAGTTGTTGCTGTACTTTTATTAGTTTGTTCATCTTTTGAACTTTTGTTCGTCATTTTGAGTATTAAAGGAAGTTTTTACATCATAAGCCACTGTTTGCATATTGTCCCTTTTCCTTACAGAGAACATATTCCATTAATGTTTCTGTATATTTCTGTGCATTGCTCAGGGATGCATGCTCTATTTAAAGCATAAACTGGTAGTTAAAGATTTCGTTTGATATTTTCAAAAGGACAACTTATCATTTATTTTCCCGAACTATGTATAAGAAAAGTACTTTTTCAAAGCACTCTAGCTGTTGTTGTTAAATGTATTGAATACTGCCTCCGAGTGTACTTTTTCTGATGATTCATTTCATTTTTTAAAAGGCCCTTTTCTTCCTCTAATAACAAAGACTTATCAGGCTTCATTATCCTACGTACTTTCAAAATTGCGCCTTTTCTCTTCTCTCTTTTATTAATTCCCTTTGACATAAGGAAAAGGCCAGTAAAGCAATGAGTGCTTATACTTGTTCTAAAGGAAACAGCAGACAAAACAGCAGCATTTCACTTTAACTTGTGAGTCATCATTTCATTGCCATGTAGTTAAACTCTTATAGTCTGCATCCAGATGCATTTTAAAGAATGTACAAATCTGCTATGATTAATATTTTGTTAAACATGGTTAAAAAAGTAAAAAGAAAAACGCTGAAAAGGTGGCAGGAAGCACATCTACTCTTTCTTCCTCATTGAGAAATTCTGGACGCGGCCTCACCCCGCCCGCCCCGCTGCTCGCGCACAAAGATGCCGTTGCAGAGTTCTGCGGAAATGCTCAAACATGGCGCTGCCGGCTTGTTTCGCTCGTGATATGTCTTGTAGCATATAAGAAACACTGTAGGGACATGCTCACAGGGTCTTTAACATGATCTTCTTTGGGATGGGGTCTTTAACATGTCGCTTTGAACGTAATGCAACAAAACATCGCGTCAACCATTAAAATACATATTCAACTGCAATTTTAGAAGTTAATTCCACACAACATACTGACTCAAAAAGAGGGTATTGACTAAAGCACGTCCAGCATGCACCAGGTGTCCTTCACAAGGCCGCATGTGTGCATTTCAAAGGATAAACGGTCCAAATATATCTGTCCTGGTCCTCTGAATTTCCAAGACCTCTCTCCATTAACTGTGAGCGATAACCGGGCCCCAGCTGTGCTTTCAGCCACAACCGCTGCTCTGAAGACAGAGAGAGAAAGAGAGGGAGGGTTGAACTGATCCCCCCACCACCACCACCACCACCACCACCACCCCACCCCACCCCAGCGGTCTTGACCCAGTTAAGACGGTTCTGTGACTGATAAAAGATGCAGAGGCCGTCAGACAAGCTTTATTGAGACAATAAATGAGCCGGGACTCTAGTTGCACCGCAAGGAACATTAGTTATGTATTTAGAGTACTGCCTGGCTGAGCTCTGTATCCATCCTCCACCTCCCTCCTCTTGTCCCTTTCCTCTCCATCCTTTGCTCCTCCCTTTCTTCTCTGCCGATTCTCCGCACCTCTCCGCTGATGTCTGATGTCATTTCCTCCCAGCCTGGCAGGGCAGCCGCATCAGGAAGCAATCTAGCTCTCACTCTTACACAATTCCTCCACACCCTCACTCTCACTGCTCCTTGCCAGAAAATTGCTGAGTTACAGATCAAAATCGGGCCAATCTGCCTCTACTCTTGATTCGATCTTTTTTTCTTTTTCTATATCAAACTGCCAAGTTTAGATTAACATTGGAACTTTCCCCAATCCTGATGCATTTTGCCTCATACGGCATATTACACCTCATGCTGTCATTGTCTTTGTGCCGCAGGTAGCCCGACGTGCAGAGGTGCCGTTTGTTTTGTCTCAAATGAAAAAGGCATGATATATTTGCGGTGGTGGAGAGTAGCTAAGAATATTTACTCCAGTACTGTTGTGTAATTCTGACGTACTCGCATTTTACTTGAGTGTTTCTACTTCTACTTTACCTCTCAGAGGGCAATCTTGTATTTTTTACTTCACTTCAGGTTCTCCATGTCATTTGGTTTTGACCCTTTACATAAAAGACACATTAGCTTTCAGAATTGTATGCAGGATTCTTTGGTGGATGCCCAAAGAAAAAAAGTAAAATGATCCAATATTAATCCAGTCAAGTTGCACTTTAGAGCCATATCTGTCCAGACTTCTATTATATGCTGTGAAGACTTTGAAGGAATTAAATAAAAAGTATCAAGTGTATTATCCCTATATTGATATTTATGATTCCAGTGAGAAAACATGCTGTCTTCACTTAAGAGACTGTATTTGACAGAGGAGTACAGAGGCTGGTAACATGGTGCAACCACAATCCCCTGAAGGTCAATATCAGAAAAACCAATAAGCTTGAGGTGGACTACGAGAGGAACAGGAGGCCCCGTCCTGGTTATCATTCAGGGAGAGGAAGTGAAGAGGGTGGACTCATACAAGTACCTTGGGGACCAAATCAATAAAAATAAAAACACTGGACAGGACTCGCAACAGTGAAGCCCTCTCCAGGAAGACTATCCTTCCTGAGAAGACTCAGGTCCTTCAGTGTGTACAGGCTCCTGCTCTTCCATCAGTGTTCTGTTCTTGGATGTGGAGGTCAGCACGTCTCAACAAGCTGCTGAGAAAGGCCGGCTACAGGTGATCAGGTTGGAACTAGACAGTGTGGAGGCAGCGGCGGAGGAGGGACAACATTTAAAGCCATCTTAGGGAACCCTTCTTCTACAAACAGCTGTGGCGGCTCGTTGTGGATGAAATATGAAGGATAAGATCAAACCCTGGCAGTTGTTTCTTATCTGAGTCGAGGGTCTACGGATAGAAGATGTTGTTTGCTGTCCTGATTGTGAAGCCATTTGAGGCAAATATTTGATTTGTAAAAATAGGGATATAATAATGAAATAGATTTTTCTCGACTTTGTTAAGCTTTGTTGTTCTTGTTCTGCTGTATGTCTATTAGTGGTTCAGTACATTGGGAGGAACAGAAAAACAGAGTCAAATACCTCGTATGTGTTTACATGCTTGGCCAATAAAGCGGATTCTGACGGATCACACGTGTGCAGCCATGACGGGAGACAATGCTTCGAACACAGGTGTTGCTGCAAAGAAGCTACACATTCTAAAAAGGTGGATGCTGCACAAACACCTTCAATCTGGCAGCACAGAAGACCTACACAATAGCCACAGCTCCAACCAATTCAGTATCCAACCAAATGTGAAATATGGTCACAATCTCCCCTTCTGTACCCGAGTAATGGAGTTAAATAATGACCAGAGAAGTGTTTTTGAAGAACATTATGACGTCACAGCAAAGTTGGTCTTTGACCTTTTGTGTATAAAATGTCATCACTACATATTTTTATCGTATTAGAGATTTGTGTGAAATGCTAGCGTAGGACTTCTTGAGTTATGGCCAAAAAAACGTATCTTGTAAGATCACAGTGACCTTTAAACTCTATCCACCGAAATCTAATCACTTCCTTCTTGAGTCGTAGTGGATGTTTGTGCAAGTCAGATGTAATGAGGTTCCCTCCAGGCGTTCCTGAGATATCACCTTCACGAGAATGGGACTTCCTCTCCCATTACACATCTCACACCTCCTCACATTTATCAAGGTTGGAAACCTGTTTATACGGCAGTAACAAAATAGCTCCATCTCAAAGAGTACTTTTATGTGTGATAGTTGGTTAATAATACTTCTGTACTTTACTTACTTTATGTAAAGAGTCTGAATATTTAATTCACGACTACGTATTTGTTGCTGTGGTCCCGCAACATAAATTCAAATGACTTCATCTGTGTTTCCATCTATTAGTTTGCATTTTCTCAATATTAGCCTCCACTACTGACACAATGCCTTTGAGCCAGGCACTAAATGTCTCAGCACACCGCTCTATATAATACCCTAATGAGAGAACATGCAAATGAGGCAATGCTGTATGTGTGCGTATGTTGGAGGAACACAAAACAAGACTATTTCACACAGTCTTGTGTAAAACGGCCAATAAAGTAATCTCCTTCGCAGAAGCCCATTGATGGTAATGAACAGTGTTATGAGGACACGGAAGAATAGACTGATGATTACAAGGCTTGTGAATGACTTCATACCCGCAGACATCATGCTATACAGCAATAACTACTGTAATTATACATACTCGGCACACAATAATGTTGTCTTATAATTACATTTCACGATGAAATTAGGTTAAAGAAACAATCCGTTCCCTCTATGTGTGGGCTCTGTGTTTAGTAAGTGTGGCAGACGCTGGGAGTTTTTCACCTTGACATTTCTAAGGATCAGCGAGGCTCAATAGCAAAGGTCAGGGAAACAATAACCTCCGGCTTGTTGTGAGGCTCGGTACAGGATATGTAGCGAGGATATGCCCGTGGCTGCACTGTTGATTGCCTGACGCCTTTACAGTATACCCCCCCCCATCAAGAACGACGCTGTGTTGGGACACAACAGACAGGCAGACATTGAGGATGTTTTGATCCCGACACCTCTCTTGTATTCACTGAAGATGACAAAACACTTGCAGGGCGCAAGCGAGGACTATTTGGTTTCTACGAGTAGAAGAGGGGCTATTACCTACAGTAGCTACAAGTGTGTGTGTGTGTGCCACTCTTCTTTCTAGACTTATTTCTTCAGTGCACCAGTGAAGTTCCCATCACAATCACCTTTGTTTGTCATTTTACGTGAAGCAGAGTGTCTGAGTGCTTGACATATCAACAGGGCTTCACATAGAGTACTGTAGTGGCCGTCCTGCGGCCTGGAGAGCTGTCAGTTAGTTAGATGGTGAAGCTCGGACACCCGGCTATTATGAGGTCCATCATGCACGCTGAAGGGGCATTGTGCACCCCGCATTGTAAGCAACAAATCGATAAGCTCATTTGTCATTTGGTTTGGAAGGAAACAAGTTTTTTGGGGGGAGAGATCCACTTTTCCATTTCAAATGAACCGATCAATCTCAGCTCTCTCCTGGGGCCTCCCCGCCAGCGAGTAGGGTGGGGAGAGGAGCGGGAGAAAACGCTTTGTCTCCCTTCTCTCACTCTTTTTCTTTCCCCCACGTCTTATCTCCTTTTCTTGCTCATCTCTTTTCCACTGTCACAAATATTCGCTCTGCCTCCAAAGCATCTTTCTGTCTCGGGGTTTGTCTCGTTCTCCGGTCTCTCTACAACGCCACCCACGTCGCTTTCCTGTGGTGCATTTGTAATCCAGAGAGGAGGAGAAAGAGTGGATAGGAGAATGGGTTCTACTGTTCCGCACTGATGGTATTTTGTGTTTAAGTGGGGGGCAGAATGTTCCTGCCAGAGTGCTGCTGATGCTGAACGGGACTGGCAGGTGGATTATACCTTGTACGGTTTTGTCCCTGGACAAATTTAAAGGCAGCCCAACAACTCGGCACCATGGGAGAATGTAGGTACAAGGGAGGTTTGCTCTGTCTTTCTCTTCACTCCCTCTTTTCCTAAAGCTGTGCAACTTTAATCACAACTTCTGAGGTAGATATCGGTTCTCTCTCGTTCTATTTTTCACTTGCAACCACCCACACATCTAATGTGTAATTCCACTTCATGCTTGAACTCTCTTTCCACGTACAATAGTTCTGCTTTATTTTGGATAAATAAATGAGACTCCACTCTCTACTCTGTTCTGAGCATCTGCTCGGATATCTACATAAGAGCTTTTGGGGGCCGAGGTTAAGCAGCAGCGTGTGAATGTAGTGACGTGCAAAGATAAGCTAAAATACTTTTAGTGCCCTTCAGACACGACAAGCACTATGCATCAAGTGTTAAACATCTAAAGAGACTCAGAAATGCAGCCCATTATAGTGAGATGAAACAATTTCCTGTCATTTAAGTGGTGACATATTCTGTGAAATATTTTTATTATAATATTTAAATGATGGTTAGGGGTGGGGTTACAGATATCAGCCTCACTGTTTACTGTTGTAAGGATTAATGGCAGATTTATTTATTAAAAAACAATGTTTGTTTGGTTGCACTACAAAAAGTTAAACCAGGTGCTCTTGTCTTGTAGTTCTGACAAAAGAGCTGCTCACGAAGTGTTTGCTGTTGTATGAGCTGCACTTGTCATTACCATAGCAACCACAGGTGTTGCCATATCAACCAGAACTGAAATCTTGAAGACACAACTTTAATGTGCACAAAGTGCAAATGCAACCAGAGTTTAGCCATTAATTTAGCAATTTCTAAAAAACTTTATTACAGTGATTATATTTTAGTACAGTACATTTAGAAATTAATAATATATTCCAACATATTTTGATGATGATTTTGTAAAGGCTTGCATTTAAGGATCACAGATTTCTTTAATAAGCAGAAATTAAAACATTAAAAAACGCGATTTGCCGCTATAATTTTGTGATAAATTGACCACTGTTTCTGAAATATGTAAAGTCCCATTAAAGAAATGAGCCATGCCAGGTAGAGAAGGGCAAGTGCATTTCAGCATTGCCATGAATCGTGGTGAGGCAGAGATAATGGACCACTCAGAGTAAATCGCCTAAACAAGAGGCGTTAAGGTGCCAAAGCACACAGTGATTAAAGCAAAGAAGAAATGCTAAGAACTGTAAATCTGTTACACACACACACACACACACACACACACACACACA
>CALSBV010010890.1:1484962-1502268 GCA_943590825.1 Bovichtus diacanthus | reverse complement strand
CACACACACACACACACACACACACACACACACACACACACACACACGTGTTTAAAATAATTAATTTTCTTGGTTGAAATGTATGAAGATTACTATACAACCTTCTAAAGCTATATGGTATTTAACATAATAGTTGATTAATTGAGCTTAGCTGCATATTACATCACATATTGAAAATGTTATGTTAATTTAACTAGTGAAAATGTATTTAACATTAAAAAGGAATAGGACATTAAAAGTCAATTAATTCATTAATTCATTAAATGCATACATTTTAAAAAGAAAATGTTTCAACTCTCAGCTTTGGAATTTAAAAAGGTCCCACACAAAATATGTAACAGTCCTGTTCTTATTCTCCTTATTCAAAGATGTTGCTTTAAGTGCATGTAAATCTTGAGACGCATCACACCTTCACATTGAACCACATTTCAATGATGCGTTTACTTTCAACAATTCTCTATTAATGTGAAACTTCTAATGTAAGAAGGGCGGTCACGAGAACCAATACTTCGGTACCAAGTCTATGCAAAAGCTCTGAAAAGGTGACAATGATCGTTTTTCTACAGTACTGCAGGAACCAGCGTCCTGTGGTCCAGGATACTATAGAAAATGAGTTTGGGACAAAGTAAACTCACTATGAACGCGGCCATGGGAGCCCCCTATCTGTTCCCTGATAATGCTACACTGTGAACAACAAACGCGTGTTGAAACGGGCAGGAGGAGAGCTAGTTAATGTTAGCTGTTCGCTGTAGGCAGCCCGTGAACGGATGCTCCATCGAGTCGCATTCTGGAGGGTTCAAGCTCTATTCAGTAAAAATGACATCTGGGAAAAGGTCAATTATAACGTTATCATGATGTGTCTAAATGTTATCTTGTCAGATTTAGTTTTTGGCGAGAAACTTAGAAGGAGATGTTTTCACAGCAATATAAAATAGATAGATAGTAGAAAGCAAATTGTGACCTGTTCGATTTCCCAACAAAAGAAAATATGCAAACGGTGATAAAAGGAGTGTATGTTGAAGGACTCTAAATTTGAACTATGAATCTACAATTCTAATTTATATTATGTCATCATAAAGAGAACGTATTAAACAAATGAATATTCAATATGGATATGGATGGATGGATGTCATGAATATATCATACATGTCAATATTCCATTTCAAAAAAGCACACACTGAACTCTGAGAAGCTCTAGCTGCGCTTTCCCTGCTACTAGTCTTCTCTATCAATATGCACATAGACACGTACAGGAGTACACGCACATACTGTAATCGTATCTTTACAAAAACCCAGTTCCCAACGGTTACCAGAAGTTTTCAGCTTCAAGTGCTTGATTAAAGACACGACAACTCAACGGCAAAGGAGAATTTATCACTCCTGTTCTTGTGTATGTGCTGGGTTTAAGGCAAACCAACAGCTGTGCAACCGGACACAGAGTAAACAAAACCATTTTTGTTCCGCTCGTCCTTGCATTCTGTCATTCTCACACACACACTGTAAAATCTCTTCTCCTTCCCTTTTTTTTTTTTTTTTTTTATGTCTATCTGTTGGTATAAGTCCGGCCTCTGGTGGCCTGCTCCCTGTGGGCTCTGTTACTCTCCATATTGACTTTGTCCTGTCTCAGGAGATGATCTCGTCTCTCATAGGAATCCCACTTTGTATGCACATCCACATGTACCCATGCACATATTGCAGAAACACACACACACACACTCTGTCTCACGCACACTAAGGGAACTGCACAGTCCTGGTGAATGCAATATCACACCACCTCACAGTACTGTTAGTATTACAGTATTTGCTTGTTTGATCACAGTTTTTAAAAAATGTTTTATAACCCGTATTACAACATAATCACCTGACATGTGATGAACATTGAATCCATAATGGAGGCAATAAGACAACAGTTATTTTGCATCTCGACATCCTTTCACTGAGCGACTGAGAGACACTGACTATCTATTCTGTTGTTATCTATTTAATGAATGATTATAGCCTGACTGATAAATGGGCTTCATTGACAACATTCTTGGCTGTATCTTAGTCACACTAACCAAATAACTACATTTAAGGTGTCCAACAATTGCAGGGCTAGTTGCTGAACTCCTGTAGCTGGCGAGCTTACTGTTAACTCTCTAACCGGCCAGGCTAGCTGCCAGTCAGTCACAATAGATACTATTGTTTCTCTCTACAGTTCTGTCTACTCCCCTCTGGAACTTGTCAGTTAACAAACTTGTCAGCTTAGCTCAGTTGCTAACAGGACACATCGTATTAGTACAACCTACTCCTGTCTCATAACCGTCTGCAGCACGGCAATAAATGTGAATGTTGCAGCACAGCTAATAACCTACATTAGCTTCCTATATTTTGGACTCTCCGGCTCATAGTCTCCTCAAAGGTCAGCGCAGTCAAAGCGGCTTTTGCTCAACGCCGTGAATTCACGTGTCAAAGTTCACCAAAGTGGAACTCAACGCGGAATATCCGAGCTGGTTCATTTTGCCTCCTCGAGTGGATCCTGTGTCATCAGTTCAGTGTAATAACGACTGGACATGATTTAATAATCGTATAATACTAAAACACTGAAGAAGCGGATATTGTGAGTAACTGCTGTGTGTAAATACACACACATACCAGTGTGTGTAAAAACTTCCTTTGTTTTTAGTTTCAGTGACCTTTGTCTCCAACATGCACACGGTAGCTCATGAATAGCATACAGTCTGTCTGTCAGCATGCAAATTAGCTCGTTAATATTAATGAGTGTAATTAGTGCCAATGATGAGGGGGTAGGGCCATTGGCTGACTCATTAGCTCCATCCTACACAGCTGGACAGCATATAATAATATATACACCTCTGTTTGTGTGTCAGCGTATTCCTGTATTTCCACTCTTGTGAGAACCTTTTTTATTTTCAGATCTTAAAAACTTAATTTATTTTTACCTGTTATTTTAGCCGGTGCTTTGGCTGGTTCTCCCATTATCAAGGGACTATTTACCGGTATTAGATAAACCAACGTCATCACTGATAGTTTGACTACTCAAAAGGTGACTTACGTTTACAAGTGAGTGCTGTCAACAAGGTCTGAGGTGAGAATTAGGAATATGTTTAGGAAAAATTATGCGTGTAGTGGTGATAAAAGGGTAAAGCAAGGAGATATAAAATGAATATAGTCAATAGAGGGTCCTCATAAGGATAAAAGTACATGAATATGTGTGTGTACACTTATAGTCGTGGAATGGGAGGCCTTTTTGGATAATTCAGAAGAGATGAAAGCGTTATTGATGTATTTTCTAATTGCACAGGGCTCTTTGAATAGTAGGTTTTAATTCAATGAAACAGGTGAACACTGAATGGCAGTCCAACCTAAGGTCAGATACACTGTCAGATCTTCCTATGGCAGCTGTCCTCTCCAGTGATTAGGGATTATGATCCCAAAAAAAGCTGTGATGCTGTGGCACCAGGACCGTGCAAAGAAGAGGGGGAATTAGTCTGATTAGGAGGTTTAAGTTGATCAAAAATGATGAAGCATCCTATGGGTTTACAAAACCTTCACAGTTTCTTTAATGTTTGATCTTTAAGTACATTTAATAGCGAATATTTCAGTAGAATTTTGAGGTCAAGATTTCTTGGGTTGTATTCATTCTTATCAATGCATTCAAAAATTATTTTGCTTCTTTAAGTTTGTATTCAAATAACACCTTATTATCTCGATGAAATGTGCTGATTAGAACGTATATGTGACACAAAAAAGCTGGTAGAGTTTTTCATCTACCAGTGCCCTTGGCCGGTGAGTCAAAAAGTTATTTTCGGACACTTTTATTGGTTTTATTCAACTTTTATAGCCAGCAATCAGTTTAGCGTCAGGTTTTAAACATCCTGCATTTACACCAAAATTTCTTCAGAAATGCCCTTTTCTAGCCTGTTCTGTTAGGCTGTATCTTTATCTTACTTTTTTTCAATATGTAAAGTAAAGTATCGTAAAAATTAATGCAGTGTTTGTCATGGTAGGACTGTGGACGCCCCGATACCTACCATGGCATTTTAAGTTTACAGTAATTATACTTAAGCATGACAAATCCATAGACAAGGAAACATTGATGTTTTATAAGGCAATAAAAGCACATCTCCATCCTTCAGATATCCTAATTCTGCTCTCAAAAGAAACACTCTGCCGCTTCAGTGTACAATTTAACATTTTAATTAGTTTCACATCAGTGGCCTATTACAAAATATAAAATCAGTACTTCACAAAAACCCATTTTTTGTACACAACACATTTCAACAGCCCTGGCCTTTAAAGGGCTATATCCACCTTAAGTGCTCATACAAAGTGTTGTTCCCTTTGGGACCAAACCTCTGGCCTCAGTTAAGACTCAGAGAGATTTGCGGGGAGCAAGGTTTGCTTGCCCGCGGGTGTGCATGCAACACACAATCACCTGATGTGAGGCTTTACCTCTTCCTCTTCCATCCATCAATCGGGACGTGCCCTCTGCACCCTCAAATCAGTCTAGCCTTGTCCCATTACACCACAGTTTATCCATTTTTCAGGGAGGGAAAAAGGGTAGCAGTTCCAGCATTTTTATGGGTTCAGAGAAGAAATGTTGTTTGAAATGTGTAACCTTGGACGTGATCAATATTTTCGAGTCATGACAGTTTAAATGTATATGCCAACCAGTTGGGTAGCACTGGTTCGATCCATTACAGTCACCTCTTTTCCGTCACAATTGTGTCCAGTTACTTCTCTGGGGACATTTGTGTATACCCAGCCAGCACGGAGACTTTTGCCTTGACTGCTGGTTGACAACTACACATTTTTACCTACGTTAGGAGTTTCTAAATGCTAACAGACGGCACAGAATATTAGCCCACCACTGCACCAAACTAGTTTGGATTTGTATTTTTCTTCAAATATCCCGAGACTCAGTTTTGCCCATGAGGTAACTTAACTTGGAGCCATTGGCCTACATTTGTAAATGGACACGATGTAGGCGGACAAATGGGGCCTGAGCATTAGTGCTCACTAGTGCTCCACTCATAGCCCACATTGTCCCAGTCCTTACAAGTTACAACCTTTTGGCAATCCAGGCAATTACCATGACACATACACGTCATTGCGTCACTGCGTTCTTATGTAGTAGCCTCTCCTCAGTGTCCAAAGTGTCCAAGCCTCAGAGCTGTTTACTCTCTGGTTGGCATGTGTTGGCTTTGCTCCATGTTTGCATATTCACAGTGGTGTCAGGAGATTTTGAATCCACACTAACGTCAAGATGGACAACTGATGACATTAATATGCTAGGTGTCGGTTTTTCTATCAGTATTCACAGTAGCCTATATACAATTCAATCATAAATGTATCTACAATTTAATACAATTAAATATGGTATTTAAAGCTTAACCAAACTAACCCACGTGAATTTAACTTGAAAGTTTACCCTGTTTACAGTAGATGGACAGGTTAAGATGGCACTTCTGTTCCTGAAATGGAAAACGGCTCTTTCGAATATTTGAAAAAGCACTGAATTACTCACAATATCCTTCCATCACAAATAATACAGCAGGAGAGCACTTCAGCGGACATTTGAGAGATTTATTTTTGCGTGTGTGCTCTTTAGTTACCAGTGGACCACTTAAGTAAACATAAAGGCAGAATAAATCGAGGAAACAAACACACGTAAAGCACCTCTTACAGGCATCCCACTTACATAAGTGAAATGGCAAGGTCTGCCGAATTTGTGACATTCTGACAGCCACAGTACATGCAGTAGTACCTCTGCTTTCAATCTCACCTCTATGGCTGGATTATTAATACAGAAGGACACTTTGTAACTTAATCAGATGAAGTGAGTAGGAGAATGAAAGGCTACAAAAAAGAGAGGAAGAGAACGAGAGAGTGTGTGTGTGTGTGTGTGTGTGTGAGAGAGAGAGTGACGGCAAAAGAGAGAGGAAGAGAGAACACACCACATTAGTCCACATATGATTTATTCACCCCTCTAGGTGAAGGAGACACCATTTGTATTCATTTGCCTTTATTTTTATCCCAGATTCATCTTGCCTTCACATGCCTGTCACCACCATACTAATATTATTTTGGCAATGTGATGTCCCATAACTGGCTCTTATAAAAATTGCCCCAGCGCGACAGCAGAGGATGGCGCACAGGGAGCAGGGGGAGGGGTTCTACTTTACTCCATTCATCTGATTTTATTCTATTTTTTTACAGGGAGATTAAAAGGTTCCCCTGGACACACTAACGCACACATTTTTTATGTGTGTGCGCACTTAACAGAAGGTCTGTCTTTTTTATTTTTTATTACTGGCAAGGTGAGCCAGTGGTGCTCCAATCCAAGGACAAAGACAACTGTGACCACAATCCTCCTCGCGGGGCTTTGCAAAACAATTAGATGGGAGCGGAGGGTGACTGCAGTTGGGTTTCAGGACAGTACACACACACACACACACACGCGTGTACAAACACACACAGCACAGATAAGGACACAGGGCATGTATAAAACAAAGCACGACGCACAAACACATATCAAAGAGATTGTTCGACATTTTGGAAAATATGCTTGATCGCTTTTTTGCCAAAAGTTCGATGGGAAGATGCAAAAACAACAACTTGCAGTCTTATAGTGCCAGAGGTGGAGCCAGATAGACAACCAACGGAGACTCCAGGAAGTACAGGAAGAAATGCGAAATGTCATTCGTTTATACTTCAGTTTCTCTACAAACACACAGCTTCACAGGTGCCGTTAGGAGGATTTTCTTTTTTTTCTCGGCCCGAGCCAGGCTACAGTAGCTGTTTCCCCCCTGCTTTTGACTGATAATAATTTATGTGTGCACGTTGTAATAACTGTTATAAACCAAGATATTGAATTAATCAAATTAATTTGATACATCACTCACTTTAAAAGGTATTCAGATCAAGGCGATGCGTACAGAACATTTTCCTTTTTCTACTTTTACTCCCCTCTTCTTCTTTGTCCTCCTGTCTTCCACACCGAGTCCTCCCATTCAGCTGGTGCATTCATCCGGCCGAGTGCACCCAGCTGCACGGCAATTACAGGTGGAACAGTACACAACAACAAGACGCACACATTATTAAATGAACCCATGTTCGGGATGAAATTGCTAAGCCAGCCAATAAAGGTAAATTACCAAAGACAAAATGCAGCAGCAAGAAAGAGAGAGGGCCCTGCCCCAGAATTGCATCGCATTAATGAACAACATCATTTCTGAAAATGGAGAGGAAACACCGAGACGCACCTATCAGCACAAGACAGAGCGAGGGGAAGAGAGAGAGAGATGGAACACAACATTGACTACCTAATTATGCATTTTATCATTTCAGTCACAATAGAGTGCCTCCCTTCTTTAGTTGCCCAGTGTACTCGTGCAGCTGTTCCTCCGCTGCTTTAATGAGGAAGATAAAGAATAATCACAACCGTGTTATATTTACATCTACCGACCAACAAATTACTTCCTGCAGCAACATCACGCACAAGCTCCAAATCATGTGAAGGCCCCGTAGTCACGGTCCCTCATATAATGTAGTGTAAAAATGTGTAGAAACAAAGCACTTGAGCTTATTTGTCCATCATTAAAGTGCACATCCAATTGTGCTGAAAATTAGCCAACATGAGCTTAATGGCTTGATACAAGGCAACGGGTAATTGCTCTCACTAAGTTGTTGGTGGTGTTTTAACACTGCAGAAATAAGGCACCTGTTCTGAACGTCATCAGCCGATTAAATGAGCATTATCAGTGGTTACCGTTACCTTTATAATGCGTCAGACGGGCCGAACTGCACCTACTACAAAGGTGAAACGTAAAACAACACGCATCACGTTGTAAAACGGAAAGGACCGTTACATTTTGAATGGAAAACTAACTAATTATTTAGGTCTAGGCAACAAGACTACTTGGTTAGGTTTAGAAAAAGATCGTAGTTGGAATTAAAATAACTACGTTTGAAAAGTTAAACTATTAAAAAACAATACCAGCGTTGTGGTTGGTAACCAACAACGTCTTATTGTCTTTGTGTTCAAAATGTAAAGTTTCACTTTACAAATGCATTCATTTGAACCCAAACCATTATGTACATTACATTACAGGTCATTTAGCAGACGCTCTTATCCAGAGCGACTTACAGTGAATTAACTACAGAGACAACTCTGGGTTAAGTGCCTTGCTCAGGCGCTCAACGTGGCAGCCTGGTATTGAACTCACAAACTTCCGCCGTTTCTATTTGAAAGCCTGACCACTAGACCACTAGTGGTCTACCAAGTAGTTGTGTTGCCTAAACCTAAAGAAGTAGTTTTGTTTCGGTTCCAAACTTTAAGTCCCATTCAGTTTTATGTGTTACAACGTGAAGTTTTTATTCGATTTCTTCTAGCTATGTTTGTACGTGAACGTGAAACTTTACATTGTGAACACAAAGACAACAAGGCGTTACTGGTTTGTTGGGTGAATAAAGACTAGTGCAGATCACCTCCCCTCTCCCATTGACTTTGCCCTTGCGTCCCTGGCAGTAAAAGCTGGCACAGATCCTTGACTCCCAGCTGATCTATAATATCATGTTCCGTCATGTTGTGTCACCTGCATCCATCCAGCCATACATCCAACTAAAAAACTAGTGTCTCTACCATCTGATTCACTTGGGAGCTATAAAAAAAAAAAGAAGAGGAAAAGACATAACCATAATCAAAAGGAAGAGATGAAAGGGTGCAGGAGATGTACACTGCAGGGCTTCGACAACCATCATATGGAATCAGTATGTTGTGAATAATGGGGGTTAAAATGGGAAAGCACTTTCTCTCTCAGTGCCAGATGGGCTCGTGTGGGTTTGTTCGGAGCTGTGAAAGAGTGAATGGCAGCCCCATGTTGTTGACAGTCAGGAATCAAATGGCAAGAGGACTCGAGAGATGATTGACCCGCACCTCGTCCGAGCCTCCATCAAGAACTGGCAATAAAAGTCGCTTTGCAAACCAGCGTGGACATGTTTCATCAACATCGTCACAGACCGACATTTAGACAAATACAGGGAATTACAGGAAAACAAGATGTCTTTTTACACATCGCATCTCGATGTTAGCCAGAAGGGGAAATATTCTATGTATGGTGCTGAGATATTGTCGCATTTTCAGGAGTCTTTGATAATGTCTGAAATGCTTGTAGATTGAAAACTGATTTTTTTTCCTGAGGTGATTTTCAAGGAAATGATTGGAAAACTAAAAATGTCAACATAGTTTTTCTTCCTGTTTGTGCTGTAAATGAGGCCCCAGTTTATTTACATTTTCAATCACATTTCTACACTGATAGCCGTTAGCAAAAACAACATATTCAAATTGTAGTTCATTAATGAATAGAAGGCGACAGAGATAACACAATAAAGATCTAAAAATATGATTATAATAATTTTTTTCAAATTGGTTCTTTTCATTGGGACTTACACGAATTTGTTATGTCTCTTAAGGCCATGTGGACTGGGCCTAGTTGTATTCATAACACAGTACTAAAAATGTAATATGTAAAGTACTTTTATATATATTTGAGTTTTTATGCATTATGTTAAAGCCAATACTATATTATGTATTTCATTTTGATTATTCATTTATTTTCTTCCGTTCTCGGGTCATTAGCGTGAGCAACAACTGCCACTACTACGCAAAAAAAGAGCCATAAAAAAAGAAGGAGTCAGAACTCCATTAATATCTACACTGTTGGAGTGCAAGCAACTGGTATAGGATAGAAAAACTAAAAAAGGATGATCTTACAGAGAGACAATTTAACCGTTATACAATCACAATATTTCAGCCATTAAGACTACAGGCTCACTTGACACCCTCCTCCTGCTCTAAATTGTAGCCTCGGCCCTGAGGGGTCCGTAGAAGCAGTAATTATTAATAAATTGTTCATAGCCCGTAGCCTCGCGAACAGACATTGCTCCTTGGACATGCGTTTTTACAACGGAGTAACTTTTCTCTTCCAATTAGACCATTGAGCTGGAGAGGGAGAGAGCACGGACCATCAACCACGACAGCGCCGGCGAGCGGACTTGTGGGAAACAGGGAGGACAGGCGGCAGGCGTTTAGGAAAAGAGCCAAAAGGCTGCGGTTGCCTCCTCGCGAGGTCGGCGTCAGAGATGAAGATACAGTGTGTGTGTGTGTGTGTGTGTGTGTGTGTGTGTGTGTGTGTGTGTGTGTGTGTGTGTGTGTGTATATATATATAAAAAAAAGGAAAAAAATCAAAAGGCAGAGAAGCTGCCTTATTCATTTATTCACATACATATTTCATCTATGTGCTTTTATGTATAAAGTGCACACATGTCTGTGTTGTGTGTGTTCTGAGAGGATGTAAAAGGCGAGGCGTGCGTGAGTGACAGTTGAGCTGAGACATATTAGCTCTTGAGGATTTATACGGCCGAGATGTTAGGATGACTCTGATGGGCTTACCGAGTGATTGGTGCGCTGGCCTTGCTGAGAATCCCGCTCTATGAAGAGCTCTGTAATACTTCAACACAAGGGCCTGACGGCTCATTTGAAAGCCAGACGCAGCACATGAAGTCAATCTACCGAGTCAACATCCCTCTTCATGAACACTTAGTGCAGAGTTGATCTTCAGCTGAATGATTTGGCATTAAATCAGCACAGAACGTAGCAAGAATTATACATAAATGATTTTCTCCCCCTCTCCAGGCTGACTCACAATTGCTTAGGTAACGGCAACTTTCTGCGTAAGAATAAAAGCACAAAAAAAGAAAAGAAAAGAAAAAACAAGTGACAGAAACAGTGACTGAAAGCTTCAGGTAAATGCAGTTAGCATTTTTAACTGCTTCTCATTCTATTCACATTTGCTTATCAAGCACTTTTTAAGAGAATTTTACTGGCCTCTTTCTCATTCGACCCGGATTAATTATAATAAAACACAGAGAGCAAGATGCACAGAAATGGGGCATCAATAACCTCTGACGTTATCATCAACTCAGAACCTTGGAACACCTGGGTCCCCTTCATCACCTTGCGCCTGTAGATTTATGAACGCAGGGTGCAATGGGTTCCGGCAGAAGGGATATGTGGATAATGCAGCTTCATTAAGAAAGAGCATAATGGCTCGCCTGAATGCACTGTGGCATCTGTATGAGCTATATCATCTAGGATATTAAATATTTACAGTCAATGTATGCATATGGAATTACTCCTGCATACACATATCCAGCGGACTACTTATTCATATTTGGCTGCATTAACATCCATCATTTGGAGAAAAAAGGGATGGAAGCAATCTGTTTTTGCAAAAATGGCTGCTTGCATCAAAGTAAGACATGATGAAATATGTTAGCTCAGTTATAAGCCATTTAAAGTCTGTGCTGGCAGAGTGGCAACAATTACGTAACCTCAATTTTATCCGTGTATGTTGATGTACATGGCAGGGAATTTCAAAAATAAATGTAACCTCAGCGTCTTTGATCAAAGGGTTTGATTGAAAAACTAATATGTACCTTCAGTATATTTTGTAAAGTCATCCCTGAGAAAGAAAAAAGAAAAGAAAAAAACAGGTAATTTTTTAAAGAACCGTGAAATGGATTTTCATTATTGAGGAGTTCAGCTGGGAGGAGGGCTTTAAAGCAACATAACGCAAGGTTAATGGATGGAAAACTTACAGTAACTCCACCACAAAATGAAAGCCAGAACAGACACTTTGCATTATTTTTATGCTAATGCTCCCCACTCGTCAGCTATTTCACCCTGCGGGGAGAACACAAGCTTTCTTTGTATTATATTTCTGCTTGTCATACTGCAAAACACAAACCAGCTCAGTATTCCTGTGCGTGCAAACCCACAAAGAAGCTGTTTTGATATCAGTCACTCTAGGGGGGGAGAGCTCTGCATTAATATTTCCGAAAAAATCAGAGTTCCCAAAAAGGGTGAAACAAGGAAAAAAGACAAACAGACACTGGCTTGGAACTTCGGTTCTCGTTCTCTCTCACACCGTGTGAAGGAGATGGCTTGGCAGTTCAATCTGCCTCAATAATGTTCAGGAAGTGAAAGGGGAAGGAGAGAAAGTTCCGAAAAACAGCAACTCTTACTCAACATCTTCAGAGAGCTCCAGTCGCTTTAAAACAAATAACAGAAACAACAGTCTGAGGCAATGTTGCCAAATGACTTGCTTATGTCCTATAATGCAAAAGAAATAAAGAAAAGTCGACCAAAAATGGAGCAACATAACTAAACTATAATTAAAAACAATTTATTTCCTACAAATATTAAATTAATAAATTATTCCATAATTATTATGCTACCTACTTAATTTGTTCAAATGAAATGCCCACCAATGGAATTACAGAAAAACACTGGTGTAAAAAGTAGCTGATCATTATAAAAGTTAAATACATATTGGGTTTTGAACAACACATTATAAATGGAGTTAATAATGTTTTTAAATTAAAAACCTAGTAGTAAAAAGGTAATCTCTAAATATCAATGCCTGGAAGCACGGCCGGACCTTTCTTCATCTCTCTCCGACACTTTATTTTCCGACCTAATTCACCAAGGGAATATAAAAAAAAAATGATTCCTTACAAAATGTTTTGTTTTTATTTTTAACCTATACTTATAAAGGGCATTGCCCGTGAGCACCAATCTCCTCCCAGATATTTGTGATTCAATCAATACATCTGTTCGGCAGGGCAGGCTGTGTGCAAACTGGAATTTATTTATTTATAAAACAATAAAAAAAACTTCAGAAAAAGACTATCTTCTTATAAAGAAGACAAACAGCAGGAGCTCAAGCCCCCATTGAGGTCTATCTGTGCACGTGGCAGAATACAGTGACCCTAAACTCCATTTGAAATGGTTTCCACCTACTATGTTATATATTGTTGTCTTTTTCGTTTTGTTTTCTTTCTCTATCATCACATAAGTATAGTTATTACAATTCAGTTATTATCACATGATGCTGATAATATGATTTCCACCACATAGAAACATCACAGAGATTGGCTCAATTTACGACTGACTGATGCCAAAATGAAAAATCTACTCTTTGGGCACAATTGCACTTTTACAAAATGATTTCTGATATGGGAAAAACAGAAAGAACAAAGATTTCAACTAGCAAAACTGTTATACACACACACATCTAAGATTAGAAGGAAAGGGTTCATGTCTTTTAACAAAAGAAATCAACCAAACTACAACTGAAAGGTCTGTTATTTTGCCAGGTTGGATATTTAGGTAATACTAAATTCTAAATTGGAGATTTCTGGAGTGGAAAAAAGTTATTCTGTCGACAGCGCCGGTTTGAAAGGGAAAAGACAGGATGCACAATAGACACGGGTTGTGTATCCTGGGTGTGATCTGTATATAAAAAGCACGTGATTCACGTCCTGCTCCAGTTTAGAGCCAAACCAGCACACCCAAGGAGAAGCATCCCACCTCAGGCTGCGGTCCCCATCTGCCTGCCCTCTCCCCTTCCTCTCTCTTTCACAAGGCCACAGCCCCGTGGTCATCAGTCAGTACATGTGTGTATGTGAAACAGGAAGAAAAATGCCAAAATAATGAGAAAATAGAGAGAAGGCGTGACATTATAGATTCACCAATGGACCATCTCATCCAGTCCCTCCCGGACAGCGCTGTGGTAGCAGTTAGCTCGCTAACTAGCTGCCAGAGCTGACATGACATGTTTCCCCAACAGACCGCATGGCCTCCACCATTCCTCCCTGGATCAAATGAAACCTATGGGCTGATGCAGTATGATTGGAGCTTTGGTACGGTCTAATAGCCCATATACTGAGTCTGACCCACACTATTGATCACTGCTTGATTTGCTGGAGCGAGTCCTCATGTACAAGCTACCCAGGGATGTGCATCTAGCGGGATAAGAGTGATTTTCATAGCTTTTGTGGTTTCTTTCGTTGTGATGTTGTGATGATGATGAAGGAATCTCTGCTGACACCGGCTCCGTTGTATATAAAAAGTTTATTATAAGTAGCACAGCATCAAACACCAAAAACAGGCGATGTGAGGATCCCAAGCCAAAATGAATCCTCCTCCTTTACATCACTCGGACCCTGGTATTTATAGGGCACAGAGACCACCTCACCCCCTAGCAGGTCATCTGAGGTCAATGTATGGATGACCTATGGGCAAACCCACATGTTATCGGGTAAACACAGATATCCTACTCTCTATTGTGTAGTGGAGAGGCCCCTTCCAACCTTCCTCAGGCTCCCTCCTAAAGGGATGTACTTCCTCTATGATAATCAATATGAACATTGTGTTTGCCAGGCCATACACCACACTTTCAATGCAGCTTTACAGATATAGCAATACAAGATCTTTTATTTCAGAAAAAGCAGCAATACCCAATACTCCACAACAAGCAACAGTCCTGCATTCAAAAGCCAAATTGTATTTGTTCATAAAAGAGTCTGCAGCTTGAAACAAGAGAAGAATGCAGGTTGCTGCTAAAATTAAATTCTGTCTAATAATTACATATCAAATGACAGTGAGAGGGGTAATATATTTATATTGATGAACTTCCTGAATCTGCAGCTCCCTGTGGCTTTACGGAGCATTTTAACGTCTTTCAGCTCCTTGTTTTGGTTTTCTAGCACACAGCTTTACGGTTTTGGTTCACTACCACTGCTACCTCTGCCACTTACTTACCACGGTTGTTGTGTTTTTTGTACTTATATTTTTACTTAACCATTTGTACTTAACCTTTTATCTGCACTGTCCCTTTGCTGTTGTAGCGCTGTAAATTTCCCCGCTGTGGGACGAATAAAGGTTTTCTGATTCTGATTCAGATTCTTATAGCATTGCTTTCAAAAACCAAAAGGCTCTAAAAAGACCCACTCTGCACTACCTGCTCGGCACCAAACAGGAAACAGACACCATTAGGAACTAGCTACTGAATATAGCAGAGCATTTAGCAGCGAAAGAGCCAGATGATTCTGTCAGGTGACCAACAACAAAGTTAAAAGAGTGAATAATGGACTCAAGGTGGACCGAAACACGACTCCTAAGCCTCTCAAAATTGAACACTTTTGAGGCACTTTTGGGATGCTTTCATCAATGTCAGCATCCCAACAAAAGGAGACCAAACTCAACCTTCACCTCAGGCGGCACTTCCCGATGAGCTAATACTGCCACCGCCACAACCAGTGACCCCCAACGGGCCCCTAAACATCTCTGGAGTTGCCTCCTTCTGCGGCTCCGTCCCTCTCTCCTGCAGCCAGCACGAGTAGGTTACTCTCTGTTTCTCTCTAATAGCCACTCTCGGTCTCTCACCCTCCGAATTAGAATCAATATCAGCTCTCTTAAAAGTCATCAAGCACAGAGGTAATAAGGCTCAAGAGCATGAAATTGCAGATGAGAGAGGGTGTACTTTTGCAACACTAGGCTGTGATATAGGCGTCATATGGGTAGAGCCATTGAAGACAAACAGTAGAGAGAAAAAAAAAACTACAAGTGTGTGAGAGAGACAGGAAAAAAAACAAAGAGCAGAAGAACAGAGGAAAATATTAGAAATGGAGAAAGAGAAAGGGTCAGCGAGAGACAGCATTTCATACTGCAGAGATTTGTGAAGGTTTTGCTGTCCCTTTTCCAAGCTACTCTCCTCATGGACGCGCACATCAAACAGCACAGCTACGGAAAGCTTATCATGTCAACAGCTTATCTCCCATCTTCTTTTTTCACCTCCTTAAAGCAACAAACACACGTAGAGAAGATGGGAAATGCACAACAACAAAGAGTGACACTTCAGGATCAACGACATTACAGCACTCCCTCTGTTTTCATTACCACATACTGTCCTGGAAGCCAGGTGAGTCCGCTGATTGAGCTATGGATTATCCCGCATACACGGGATGCAGAGTCTGAAGCATGAAGGACACACGTTGTGTCAGCCAAGGCAAAGGCACATTACAACAGAGAGCAGGCCTCAAGGACTCAGGTAGATTAAAACTGATTGAAATCCCATTTGTGGTGTTTGGGGTCTTTTATGTCTGCTTTCTCTCTTGCTCTCGCTTTCTTTCGATGTCCCTAAAGTGAGCAGAGCCAGAGTCTGAATAAACAAATGAGATTGCATTTGTGGAGACAAGCATCTCAGATTTGCATGGCAATAATATCAAGCTGTGGGCATTGTAATATGAACAGCAATAAAGGTGTGGGCGCATGGGTCTGTTTTTTCCGTAACACTTTCTATGACGCCCATGTGTATAATGCAAACATACTTAGCTGTCGAAAGTGGCCTGGGTTCAAATCTGCATATCATCCTCTTTCTCTCTCTCTCTCTCTTTCTGTCTCTCTGTCTGTTTTTCTCTCTCTCTCTGTGTCTCTCTCTCTCTGTGTCTCTCTCTCTCTATCTATCTCTCGCTCTCTCTGTTTATTTCTCTCTCTCTCTGTGTGTCTCTCTCTCTATCTCTCTCTCTCTGTCTGTTTCTCTCTCTCTGTCTGTTTCTCTCTCTCGCTCTCTCTGTTTATTTCTCTCTCTCTCTGTGTCTCTCTCTCTCTGTGTCTCTCTCTCTCTCTCTCTCTCTCTGTCTGTTTCTCTCTCTCATCTATCTTCAGCTGTATTATCGAATAAAGGAAAAAAAGCCTGCAAAATAATCTTTAAAGACAAATAAAAAATACAAACAGACTGTTTAGCGAAAGCACAATATTATAGGTATAAAGTAGCAGAAATTGTAAATACTCAAGTACAAGTACATTAAAATTGTACTTAAGTACATACTTGAGTGCACTTTAGTGTTTTCGCTTCATATTTGTAGTTGTGCATGTGCACAATTAGCTATAATTAGCACAATTATAACGTATCTTTTAACGGCTAAAAACTAAATATTACAAACTTCATGCAACTATAAGATGAGCTATAGTTGTTTGCCTACATCCTGCTCCACCTCCCCATCTGGTTTTGTTCACCTTTTTGCATCTATATGGGAATATATTCAGGAAGAAAATCATAAAAACACCAACAATGCACTGATGAACCACCACACAACATTACATAAGGGGGGAGACAGGAATAGGGTTGGTATGGGGGGCACAACTACAGCACAGTAACACATAATCAAACATAGTCGATCATCTGTACTGGTGATCTGAGGGTCGAACAGACCAGTCACAGGAGCTGCGATTTATGAATATGACATCCATGTTATATCTTATGCACAAGAAACTTAATGTTTTTATCTTAGTGTGATGCGTCTATGTTCTGTCCATCTTATATGCGGAGACATCTCTCTTTTTCTCTTTCTGTCTCTCTGTCTGTTTCTCTCTCTCTCTCTTTCTCTCTCTGTCT
>CALSBV010010890.1:1470858-1484952 GCA_943590825.1 Bovichtus diacanthus | reverse complement strand
TCTCTCTCTCGCTCTCTCTGTTTAGAGAGTACATTAAAATTGTACTTAAGTACATACTTGAGTGCACTTTAGTGTCTTCATATTTGTAGTTGTGCATGCGCACAATTAGCTAGCTACTATTTTATCTGTACTCTCATACCACTCCACAAAGCATGCTGGTTATGGAACGACTGCAAAGGAAGATACTTTCGTTCATTGAGTTTTTCTCCCCACCCCGGGAGGCTGTGGAAGGAAGCCAAAGTCAGGGAACAAAATTCACCCATCTGCAGCTAACGGCATAAATGTCACAACCGATTGTGACATGATTGGCTGCACGTTCATTTTAAAATGTAAATATATATTTTTTACAGTATACAGTGAATCCTCCAGAGGTGGGTCTATGCTGTATCACTGCATCATGCGAGTTAGTAGCTCTATTAAATTCACCCCTTTGAGTGATCTACTGTAAAGCCTCCAATCGACTTGTATGTGTTTGAGCTGTGGCAGTAGTCCACACAGGTCGAAATTCAATCCCAGTGCCTCCCTGATGAAGGCTGCAGTGCAAATAACCACCGAGCCACTTATGCCGGATATGTCAAAATTAAACATTTGCTGGTAATAATTACAGGAAATTGTTGTATGTAAAATAAACCAGCAGATGAGATTTAGAGTTCCTCATATTCTATTTTATTCTAAATCAAATCCCGTGCATTTTAGGTAAGTAATTCAAACAAATAAATATTATTCAAAATGTTTAAGAAAAAACTTGCACACCAGAGTTTAAAAGACAGGACCAAAATACATCTCTGACTGTCTATTACCATAGTAACCCTCTCGGCCTGTCAGGTCGTCTGGGAGTAGTCTGCTAACTCTTCCCAGCGTCCAAATTAACATTACCATTATGACCTGTTTATTATATATTTATCTGGTTTATCTTTTCAATTTCTTCGAAATGGTTTAATTTGCATCTTAATGTTTTATGCTTCATTTCCTTTGTTGTTTTTAATGCATTATGTCAAAAACTTGGAATTGCTTTTGTGTATGAAATGTGCACCAATAAACTTGCCCTGCCGTAAGTTCACGACAGCGCTAGCACATTCTATTGTCATTATTTTTATATATATATATATATATATATATCTTTATTCTGACAAAACCACTATATGAGTAGAAGTATCAGGGTTTTCTTCTTTTTTTGCTCTGGTAGTTTGATGCACTGTGAAGCTCGCCAACTGCCGTCCACCTGCGCTGGTCTCTAAAAAGTCAGCTGATAAGCGGAAGCTCTCTTTAGTAGAAAGAGGAGTAAAAAGCCCACACAAAATGCCACAGTACTCCACGGAGGCAACGCTGCGACAAATACCTCCTGATATTATCTGGATACTGTGGAATTATGCAGCATCAATACAACGTATTCACTGGCACCAAAAGGCACACTTAAGGACAGCAAATTGACTCCACAGTGCAGCTGGGCATGTGGTCATGTCTACACGATCAGATTGTTCTTTATAGGGCTCAGGCAGAGAACACATATCTCAGTGTGAAACAGCTTGGCCAAAGGAAGATATTGAATTTGGGGAAAATCTCCAAATGTCAGGTTCATCTGTGCCTGCCGTACAGATTGGTACACCCCTCTGTCCACTTTCACAAAGCCTTTTCCTCCTATGATCAGCAGGTAAAGCCAGTCAAACAGCGCACTGAGGATAGGCAGCTCCTCCAATCGGGGACAAAACTGTGAAGGCGCAGTGGAATCACGAGCAGAACAAGACGTCCAGAGGTACAGCTCACAGCAGGTCTCTCCTAACTAACAGAGCTGTTTATTCTGCCTTCACCTGTGCACATCGCCTCCCCTCCCACCCCAGGCTAGAGGCCCCGTCAAGTGAGAGAAAGACTTGGTGACAGGCACCCTAAGAGGCAGTGGGACGGCAATGAAGATGTCATAAAGAGATGTAAGAAACCCCACAGCATAATTGTTAATAATTTGAGCTGTCTCGGAGACACAATGGTTGCAAGAAAAATATGCTAAAGGCTCAAGAAAATGAGATATATATCTGAGGAAGCCATGGCAACAACTAATGAAGCGCTTCCTCGCCACTGTTCATGAAGCTCAACATTATTATTTTTATTTTTTATTATTTCTTCTCAGCATCGCTGTCCTGTGAGAATTATTTATCTCTAAATGTGGTGATTTTTAATTAATCTTAATTAAATGTTACTTTACTTGCTTTAAGCAACACAAGCCGTTTAAACACCCTGTATACTTATCTGGAAAAAAACATCGTCACACTGCCGAAAACAGGGTCGTTTATCATCTTAGCTCATGAAAAGGTGACACATGGTTGGGGATACATGATTTTCCCAGGACAATATTTATATTGCATACAGGAGAAAGTGATGTGTAGGAGTTTTATCCAAGTACTAAATTCACTTAAATTGCTTTTTTGTTGTAACCATCCAACCCAAATGTATGGAATTTACATATACGCTATATACACTACACATAAAAAGAATAACCCTTAACTCGTTTGTCAAATTAGTTGAAATTCACTTTCTGTTAATCCACTTGTTGATTAATCGAGTTATTGTTTAAGCTCCAACAAAGATAGTAATAATAATAATACAAAAGCACTGAATGGCTTTGAAATATGAGCCCATCCGTTGGTGGGGGATTTAGAAACACCCCTGCAGCCACTTTTTAAAGTGATTCAAGTGTAAATTGATTTGTTGTAGGCTTCACTAACATCACAAACACAGCCTTGGCCTGTGATCCACTTTGCTCCATATTGTAGGTTTATCCACCTTAAGCCTCTTGTTAAAAACAGCCAAACCCTAACTGCGCTGATGACGTACTTTAACACATCGCTGTGGCTGACTGTTACACTTCATTTTCTTCATATACTTCAACATGACATAATCCAATGTAAAAGTCAGACAGGCCTCTGGAAAAACATACACATGTTTGAGTAGTATTCACTGAAGTGGCCACGAGCTAAGCTGGGATCCCCCTACCCCTCCTCCTCTTACCGTCCACACAGGCAGGTCTGGCTCTTGTAGTCCCAGCGATCTGGCCCTTCTTACAGGCGCAGCGGGCCGTCTGCCTGGCGATGGTCCGCCGTGGTTGGCTGCTGTCCCTGTCCAGCGTCACAATCTCACATGTCCCCGCTGCCAGCTGGCCTGGAAATGACATTGCACCATAGTATGCGAGGTCAGAGGGATGAAATCATAAACAGGGCAAAAATAATCTAGTCTGTCTCTTCTGTTAAATGTGTGTCACTGACACAAGTGCATGTACTGCATTCATTTATCTACAGCAAGATGTTAACACATGGTTCGGACATTCAATCTCATTCTTTATATAAGATACGACAATTTAAACACAGCCTGCCCGTTTAAAGTGAGTGTATGTGACTTTTGCTGTACGGCGGACATTGTGGCCACATGGCATTCACAGGATATTTACACTCTGAATTTCCCTTAATTTTTCAAGATTCCAGAGTCAAGATTGCTAACATTAGCCACCATTTGCTAATGGTCATACCGGGCCAAGTAAGGCTGTAACAGCAAAACCATTGAGTGCATTGAATTGAGTAAGTGTGCGTTTTACTGCTCAGGAATTCAACTGTTATTTTCCCGGAGTATAATGTCGCCATTTAATCTTTCAAAAGTTAAATAGCCATCTTTTCCATTAACATTACATTCACCATAGCTGCTCCCATATATTGGTCTCGAGTTGTTCACATTTATGTTTGGAGAAACGTAGGTTACTTAAGGTTTAACAGACCCAAGATCTGTTACCTAAACCCTCAGTTACGGTAGAAGTGCTCTGAGGGCAACCGCTGTGATACTGAGCAGCTCACAGATGTGACTACATGTGTGAAGGGACTTTAAAAGACAATGAGGAAATTACTTTTAAATGTCCGCAACCTAAAGACTACCCACAAGCTATTTCTCATTAAGGGCCACATCCTATCAGCACACCTCTTTGAAGGTAAAGTACCCATTAGCCATGAATGGAACACATGAATACTGATGAACTTTGTAATTGCTGCCAAGCCCCCCCATCTTACACACACATGCTCGATGTATTCAATCAGGTGACCTTCGGCCTCGTAGCCGGGCCCTTGCTGCTCGCAAATTAACCTTTGTCTGTGAGTGGAGGCCCTCGGGTGCAATCCTGGAGAGGCTTATCAGGATCTAATTGTGATTGGCAAGAGGGTGGAAGTTGTGATTAAATCTGGACTTGAGTCCCGAACACTTGGGTGGCTGGCTTAATGAACTGAGCTGTGAGGGGTCACACCCGGGGTAATGGGGATCTATCAGGATTCATCCACACACTGTTGTGGCCGTGGCGACAGACGGAGGAGACGTCTGCGTGCATTGCCATTTTAAAAGAGTGTCTGTATTTGTAGGAAAAACACGCTCTTCTTTAGTATAACGTATCTTTTAACGGCTAAAAACTAAATATTACAAACTTCATGCAACTATAAGATGAGCTATAGTTGTTTGCCTACATCCTGCTCCACCTCCCCATCCGGTTTTGTTCACCTTTTTGCATCTATATGGGAATATATTCAGGAAGAAAATCATAAAAACACCAACAATGCACTGATGAACCACCACACAACATTACATAAGGGGGGAGACAGGAATAGGGTTGGTATGGGGGGCACAACTACAGCACAGTAACACATAATCAAACATAGTCGATCATCTGTACTGGTGATCTGAGGGTCGAACAGACCAGTCACAGGAGCTGCGATTTATGAATATGACACCCATGTTATATCTTATGCACCAAGAAACTTAATGTTTTTATCTTAGTGTGATGCGTGAGATAAATGACGTAAATTCTGCTGTAGATATATGTATTCTCAAATCGCCGGCCTGTGAAAACCATGCGTCTCCAATATGACAACTTTTCATGAGCTAAAAGAAAAAGCAGCTCCGTATTCAGCTTTAAGATATCCCCTTTTTCTAATTGTCTACTTAGCTTAACATATAGGATATTATTTCAGTCCATAAATAAACACTTCAGTCTTTCAGTTTCTTACATTTTTTTATATTTTATTCTTTTTAACGATTTACCAAAATTGGAGATGGATACATGGATACATTGAGAGCAAAACTTCGTTGTGTATTTACAGATAAACATACTGACTGATGTGTTGCTCACAATGTCCACATTCACAAATCTTTCATCATCTCTAGCTCTACTGCAGTATGACTACACTGAAGCCAGTAGCCACACATCAGAGCTATATGTGTGTGTCTATAAATACAACTCTACTAAGAGGAAAAAAAGAGGGGGAAGTGATTACAAATGTGCCAAAAGATCTTAGCACTAGATGTCTTTACTCGGAAATGCATGCCAACAAATCCAATCTGTCATGTCTTTTGCACTTGGGAGATCAAGACCAGCCCCCCCCCCTCCCCCACAGACACACCTTCACCACCCCTTTCCACTGCTCTCCTCCTCTTCCTTTATATCGCTTGCTCTTTTCTCCTTCATGCCTTCTCACTTAACTCCCTCTTGCAACTCTTCTGTCTTCTCTGGGTGATGCCGGATAATGACTTGTCATGTAAGCTCCTGTGTGCGCATGCGACTTTGTTCATGTGTGTATGCGCGTGCGTTTACTTCCTGCATCCTACCCCACCCACCATCTCTGCGGATCATCTTCTTCCTGCTTCCTCTCTTTGTCAGTTCCTTCTCCTTTGGAACTCTTCCATTGCAAGGAGCTGAAAAGACTTTTTGGATGTCTTATGTTATTGTGCAGATCGCTGTGGCACTGAGGTACCTTGTGTTAAGTCAACGAGCTCAAAGACAGGCAGATTTGACGCTGCGATTCTCTGATGAAATGTAGGCAATTAATGAGCTCCATCGAGTCAAGAAAGAACAACAACAAACAGGGGCCTTACTTATACTGTCACAGCTGTAGCTGCAGAGAAACTGAATTAATTTCATTTTCGTGATGTTGTCTTGTAATGTATTCTATACAGCTGCACTGACGGATAAACAAACCCAGCATATCACTGTATCCTCCAAAAGTTGAAACTTCAATTCTGTCAATCGAAATTGTCAAATTGTTGTTGCATTTGTTTAACTACTTTGCAAGGCACATGGCAAACCATATTTGATTCATATAATAATACTTAAGAGAGTGAAACAATTGTAGTCTGTGCAATCAACGCAACTTGTTTTTGAGCCAGAATGCTTCATAGAGTGTCTTTATCAGTCTTTCAGTCTTTATCAAGACTGAAAAAAAACGTTTAGAAAGTTATGGTCAATAAAGTTATTCCAATTCATCCCGAGTGGAACAGAAATGTCCGTAACAAACTTCATGACAAACCGTACAGTAGTTTCACTTAAGTCGGATACTTCACTCAAACCCAGAAATGTCCGCTTTAAGGTGGCGTCAGAGGATCACCAGAAGTCACGAGGATATACCATCAGGGAACCATGAACATATGTACAAAATGTTGGTGACAAATCATCCAGTAGATGTTGAGACATTTCACTGGATAAATGAAAACTCTGACATGCTCGCGGTGCTAGAGGACGAGGCGGGGTATCACGATAGACGAGTCATCCTTTGAGGACCATGAACGTAAGCACTAAATGTCATGACACCTATCCAATAGTCGTTGAGACACTTTAGTCTGGAGTCAAAGAAGTGCACAGACCGACCAGCTGATCAGCCAATCAACAGACAGACATTGCCCCGGAGGTATGAGCTTATCTGGTCGATTCCCTGAACAAATGAACACATTGTGCTCTGCTTATGTTTAATATTTAGGGTGTGAATCTCGAGTATTTGGGATGATAGAGACACAAGTCCGTAGAGAATTTTCGAAAGAGAATAAGAGTTTTAAACAAGTTGGCTTCAGCTGCCAGGTGCTTTGCAGTCTTTCCAAATATTATGTGAGAACTTGAAGAAAAGCTGGTCTCAGCCCCCCAATGAAGCAGTCGACTCCATTCCTTCTTTTCTAAAACAAATTGCTCCAGGCGTCCCTGTGGCTCAGCCTCCAGGGCACAGTGCCAGGGATACCACGTACGTTGCCACTATAAAACATAGCAAAACTAAACAAAAGAAAAATGAACTGAACCAAACCTCCCCAACACAAGAAAATATTCCTCTTTCTGTTGGCCTGGAGGGATTTGCAGAGAAGGTTAGAAAATATTACAGAATTCACAGCTCCAACAAGGCAGTTTCCAGACAGCCTGACTACGCATTTGGTCCAAAATATAACTTCTGTACTTTTGCTCAGAATGAAAATTGCATAGTATGTTACATATACAAAAGATGCAAGATGTTGTTCCATCTCTTCGCAGTCATCCCATGAAGAAATTGGACTGTGAAGAGAGGAACCAGTAATCCTGTTTCCTGGAATAGCCTCATGAATAGTGGGAAAAATCTAAAATTGGCAGGTGTTCTCAGAAACAAACCCAAAGCTTGTACCAGTAGCGCTATGATTTATCATCACCCTTATCAGCTTCTGTTGTCGAGCAGTTGTCAGCTTGGCCAGCCAAATGGCTGATTAAAATGTATGTGTGGCCACCCTAGAGTGAAATGAAAGCTCCGACTGTGGCAGAAGATGGATTCATGTGGCAGAGCGTACGGCTTAATACAACGTAATGTTATTGACATGCTCTTATGCTTTATTATTTCTCCTCCCGATCCTCAGCACATTACAATTGCTCTGCCGTACACAGCCATTTGACAAATGTCCAGCACAGCTACAACACAGGGAGTTGTGCCATTTTTCCCCCCCTGTATAATTTTTTACAAGGGGAAACTAACTCTAGCCTTCTTTTCCATTCATTCTTTTAGAATTATTCTTGTTTTTGCGGCTCATGAGATTCCAATGCAACCAAAGGCTGATCCTTAGAGTTACAACCTCCTGAATCAAATGCCTAGATATGTATTTATTTGTGTGTGGTTTAGGCTTGGGAGGAGGGGTTGGAAATCTGCAATGTGCTGGAGTCATGCTGGGATTGCAAACTGTGCTGCACAGCAAACAAACAAACAAACAAACAGGTATTTCTAAAGTATTTCTCAATGTCCTTCTAAATTTGATACGAAATACGTTCTGTCACGACATTGACTGAAGAACCGCAGTATTCATTTTTAATTAGCCCTCATTTTTTACACTTGTAGCAGCATACAGTACATAAGAAAGCAGAGGGCCCACATCCAAAAAATAGCAAAGAAATGTTTGCTGATGGTATATCAACACTGCAGGTCCTGAGCAATATACTGTATGTGAGTATTTTACTCACTAGAGTTGAAGAAGATACTTGCTTTCAATGCTGATACTAAAATAGGCAGGGTTCATTTTTGATTCCGTTTTAGATCAGTCTTCTGATTAAAGACATATTAGCTTCAGTCACATTTTAGACATTTGATTATTGTTAGTTTTAGCCAACAAAAAGTAAAAGGCATTTTAGTTCAGACTGAAACTCGCTGAGGAAACGGCATTTTTCCCATGATTTATTTATTTGTATGTCTTTTAGTATAAAAAAGGAGGACACAGGGTTTATTTTGAGAGAAATGTTAATGGAGGCTAAGTCTTGGCATGCTGGCTTGCGTGTTTTCCTAGTTTGTCTTAGCTCTGTTTCGTTTCCACAATATTCAGTGAGATTGTAGATGGTTTTGATCAATAACTTGTTACTTTTTGCCTTCCAAAATAAAAAGAAACTAATGTTAGCAAACATTTCCGTCTCGACGGTACTGAAATGCAAGATGCTGCTTATTAGTGCAACACTTAGCCCAGCTGAGTCCAACACAACACAGGTGGGCTTTTTCTTGCTTTTTCTTTCTTTATCAAATCTTAAGAGTGGTTGATGGGGGAGGATTTAAAACATGCTAGCAGCTCATCTCATGCTGCTTCCTACAGCCAGGCCAATGTTTGTTTGAGCCAACAGCCAAGCGACTGACATCGGCATCCTCGCAGCACTGTGATCTCGCTGCCAGGGCTAAAAAATATGCAGTGCAAGGTCAGGAACATTAAATGCTGAAATATGACATATTGATTTGTGTATTAAGCAAACAATGGTGTCATGGTGTCTCTGAGGAGCTGAATGACTTTGTGTGTGTTTGGCTGTGAGGCAATATGAATTATAAGGATGACAAATGCACAAACTGCTCTTTTCTAAATATCAAAAAAATGCATGTAATGGCTAAAGCCTTGCAAACAAAAATGTTCTTTTCCACATATTCTCCACTTAACCCAGAAACACTACATGGCAGCTTGATGTAGTTGGGAACTAACATCACATCTGTTCTGCTGGAGAGGACAGAGTGTGCGTTTGTGTGTGTACATGTTAGACATTGCCAGACTAAAATGCTATATCACTCCAGCACGCTACAGCTGTTCAGAAAGAGAGTCCGGCGCCAAGACTGCGAGTCTGAAATCCCATTTTGGATCCAAACGTTGCATTAGTAGAACCTTGATGTCATCCCTCTACCCTGAGGCCTGGCGGGCTAGTTTTTAAATGAATCCTTTTAACAAGCCTAATCAGAGGCTGGAAGAGCCAACTGAACAGCATGCGGTATAACAAGAAGGAGAGCGGGGAAGACGAAATTACAGCTTTAGGTAAAAGAGTAGTCGGATGATGTAGGGCCTGAATGAAATTTCCAAAACGACCTGCACTTCAGCAGGTGGAGAGTAGGGTCCAGAAACAGTGAAGCAGGCTACTTACATCCACTCTTTGGAGTCTGGACCTTCACTGTAATTGAAAGCAGTTTGAACAGGATGCGCCATGTCCTTGCTTTTTGTGTGTGATCATTGATGTTTCTGTTCAGAGCAATGTGTTAGGATAGAATATCAGGTTACATTTGATGAATCATGATCAGTGAGCACAGTGGTTTAGAGAGTTCTGTAGGTGCAGGAGGGCCACATGTTTCCCTGCAACATCCATTTAAATTGAATTTTTCTTTTGAAGGGGTAGTTCGAGCAAATATGCTTATTCGCTTTCTTTGCCAAATTGAGTAGATTGCCAATCTGGTATCTGTCTGTTCAACTTGAAGCTGGAGTCAGCAGCTGGTTAGCTTAGCTAGCATAGAGACCGGAAACAGGGGTTAAACAGTCAGCCTGCCTCTGACTGAAGGGAACAAAATCTGGCTACAAACAATTCTTAAGTTCAGAAATTAACAAATGATAGCGCGTTCGTTTTAGCCGTACGAAAAAAAGAAGCGTGAAATAAAACAAGATGCGCTTTTACCGAGTAGCTTAGTGCTGGACTATTTCTTTGCAGGGACCAGGGATTTTCTGAAGAAATAGTCTGCCGCATACACTTTACAGCTAACCTTGCTCTGTGAGAAAACACATCAAACAAATGTGAGACCTGGAGGGTGGTTTAAATTGGATTTTGCTACCTTCGTGCAGAGCCAGGCTAGCCGTTTCCCCTTGTCCAGTTTTTAAACAAGGCCAATACAATAAAAACATTATGCTAAAAATAAAGAATAAAAAAGCTAAAGATAATGTCCCACCATCTCGTACCGTGCAGTAGACGCTGTTAGAAAGGATCAAACGTACTTCATTTCCCCCGTTTCAACACTGATAGAGTGACCAAAAAATTCATCATAAAGCCAGCCTTGAAATTATTAATACCCTGCCTATGCTGCCATGAGTCAGAGAAAGTTCTGGAGAAAATTCTCATTGGGAGCACTATCTCATCATGACGAGGGAGAACTGTGGTCTGGCCGATCTATTTTGGGTGAAGCAAGCTCGTCTGAGTTCCTTGCTTGCTTTGTGGAGCCACTCTGAAAAGTGATTTGATTTTTCTGCGCCTTTTTTCCCCTAAAAATGCTTGGGCAAGCAGCAGTCCCACAGAAGCACTATCACGCATACACACACTAAAACATAAAAACACACACACTTATAAAAGAATAGAAGCACAATTGCAGCATATAAATGCCAAATGTAAGCATAATATACACCTCTGGCCCTCTCCCTGTCTCATACATACGCACATTAGCTAAGTGAATGTTGCCATGCAACCGCAGCTAACACTAAACTTTTTCTACCTCCTACACGTTTCATAAAAATAAATCTTTGCTCCGGTCATGTTCTCAAGAGGCAATTTTAAAGTACAAGACCATAAGCACAAAGGATGACACAGAGCTTCCGTTTTTATTTGTCAATGTGAACATGTTAGACATATAGCCTACTTGCTAAACATCAGTTGTTTAGTATTTTAGTTTTGTATGCAAAAAGCTACTTTCTTTGTCATTTTTTACCTTTATTAGTAGTGGACAAATGGATGGATGGATGCAACAATAAAAGTAGTACCGAAATGGTCACTTGACAAAAATGTATCAACAATTTTTATTTATTTTTTTTATGAAAGATACTACAGTTTGTTGGTTTAAATGTATCAATTGAACATTTCTTTCAGCTTTAGAACTTTTTTAAATGTTAAGTATTTGTGTTTTGGACTGTTGAAAGGTTGAAAAAAAAAGCAAGGAATTTGAGAACTTTGGACTCTAGGAACTTGCAATGGACATTTCAAAAATAGTCAAGATTAATCGATAAGAACAGCTCTACTTGGGAGACCTCGCCATCTTACTAAGGGCCTAAGATATACCCATACTGTATTCATAAAACGGAGACACATTCTCATCAAACTAATGCATGTTTTTTTCTGTTATTTGTCATGTAACTTAAGAGGGTTTTCATAATGAAGCTAGGGCCTCTTTTTTCTACTGTGACCTTGTAAAGAATGGTACTTTCCCATGAGACGCCCTCTTTCCCCCGGTGTAAAGAGTTTTAGAATAATGAACTCCGCTTAATAACGGGGTGTTGGTGAGAAAAAATGAATGATGATCAATTAAAGCGGCGGGAGCAAAGGGAAAACAAATGACCCCGGTAACCCTGGGTAATGCAGGAAAGCTTGTGTGCGTACACACACGTGAATACCAGTGACACTTCACTACTGCAATTATGCACATTGTCCTCCCCAGAGGATGCATCACAACAAGGCAATGAAGTCCCTTAAATGTTGCTATGATTTCCCAGACAAAAAGGCCCCTGGATGAATGTGTGAAAGTCCAATAATTTCTCTCCTTCTGCACCCTTGGGGGACAGAGGCAATGTATGTCAGACAGTGTTAGGCTCCAGATCAGGCTGGCTGGGCTCCAATGTGTACAAATCTATCAAAGCATTCGCAAGTGGGTGTGTGTTGTCGTGTGTGAACGTTACTCCTGTGGTTTAAGAGAGTCTAAGAAAATATTCGGAAACGTGAACAACTCTCTCCAAAGACCACAAAACTGAAATTTGTGAAGTCATCAAGTATAAAGTCTGGAACCGCTGCAGAGACAATGAATGGTCATGAGTGGCACTGTGAGCACGCAGGGTAATGTTACATTTTGAGTTTCAGAACTGAGAACACTACAATGGAATAAATAATAACGCTTAAAAAACATTTGGGTAAAACAAACATTCTGCAGGTCTGCAAAATCATATATTTCTATTTTAAATATTTATACCTAATTACATCACAAGACTTACTTTGTTGGTTTTTGGCTTTGAGAGAGAGAATGAAATATCCACAAATATTGATTGAGCTTTCCTCGATCATGGAGATAACCTACTGGAACTCTTCATTTAGCTGGTGTCCCACTTTAACTGCTGTTGCCTTTTTTTTTTTTTTTTTTACTTGCCTTATTAAAATTTTTCTCAAAAATGGTTGGTTTGCTTTTCCCTTCCAACTCTTCTCACCGACATACAGAGGTAATCCGCAAGGGGCGGGACATTCACAATTTACAACCTCTCAGGCTCTGTGCCAACATAACTTCAGTTGAACAAGTTTTCTTTTCTTTATCCCCACCTCAAAGAGGTTTACTCATTGTTGTGTGGAAATGTTGGATTCTGCAAAGAGTCGAACGTGACATGAAGAAGAATGCAGAGCTTCAACAGTGGCCAGGGGGAAAACCTCACGTCACAGTCACATAGAAAGTGTAATGGACTTCTGTTTCTGCATCAGGGTGTCACAGAGGCGCTGCCAGAGCTGAGGTGCAATTCTTCAAATATGTAACTGCCGCTTGGAGCTACAAGGTCTGCAGACTTAAAGACCACGATAACTGCCATTGGTCAGGTTGAGCTGCTCACGTTTTTTGCATGTTTCTGCCGGCAGAGATTTGTGGGTAGATAAAATGGAACAGTGTGAAGAAATGCTAAAGGCATTTTCTAATTTTTCTCCTTTGGTAGAGAAATTCATATTTTGTGATATTTTGCGAAGCCATTTCTTGTGCAAATTCTCTCATTCTCAGTTTCAAAATGAAAAAAAAAAAGCAATGTAAACAAAATGACTTCAGGTATATAATTAATGCACGACATGACCCGACAGTATATGACAGGGGGGTTCGATACCGGGAATTGAGATCCAGTATTTCCTGGGAATTCTCTTCCATAATCTGTTCCCATTTTCCAGAATTTCTCTTTCTTTTTTGTGCATACGCTGTGTAAAATAACCTAACTGGACAAACTGTTGCTGTTTATGCCAATTACCTTTCATGCTAAATGATCAGTTTATAGTTCAGCTGTGTGGCAAAAAATCGTTCTGGTTAAAAGCACAAATTTGAGAGCAAACACTGTAAATGTAGCGACGCAAGCCGAATCAGAACAGTGGTGACAGAGGAATGCAATGTTCCAGTTCCTCATACCATCAAAATAACAGGCCAAATTGGCTGCATTCCCCGTCACTGCACCTTTGAGAGGAATTGTTGCGGAAATAATATCAGAACATGTCATTTTTATGATTAATTATCCACAAATCTGTTTTTAAAAATCAACCTTCAATTATTGCTAGGAATTCTGGGCAAAGAATGATGTATCCTGAGAAGCAATCAATCAGTTAACAATCAAGGGAAACCTTCAACACCATAGGCCTCATTCATCTAATGCTGTGTGTGTGTGTGTGTGTGTGTGTGTGTGGGAGTTTAAACTGAATTATGAATAAATCTGTTGCTACGTCATAAGCATGTACAGCAGGAACACCACAGCAGAGAGAAAGTTTTTGTAACAAGGCTGGTCTCTCTCACACACACACACACACACACACACACACACACACACACACACACACACACACACACACACACACACACACACACACAC
>CALSBV010010890.1:1458442-1470848 GCA_943590825.1 Bovichtus diacanthus | reverse complement strand
GCTCCTTTCACTGCAGCTTGATCAGCATGCAGGCTGAGGTGTGTGTGAGAGCGGTGATTGAATACAGAGGCTGCAGGCCCCGGCACTGCCTTTAATCTCCCCATCCCATTTAACTTGGCCTCTGTGCTGCTGCTCTGCCGAGGCTCAGCTGGGGCATAAAGACACACACACATACATCGCTCCGTCTGCCTGCCTCTCCCGGTCCTATCTGTCTTCTGATCCGTCTGTCTTTCTGTTTTGTGTGTGTCCTCATCTCGACTGTCTTCTCTTTTTCATCAGCTTTTTTGGTGCTTTACATATTTTTCTGTTTGTCCCTTGCATAAGCCAACCTGAATACATCAAAGAAAAATAAATATCATGCCCTGCAAACTACGCCTGAATTGGAAAAGTACAGGCACCACACTGTCATGGAGCCCTCAGTGCAATGACAGGGATTTCCTTCAAGCTATTGGGTAGCTTAAGTACATGTCAATGCCAATTTCAGAGCATGATCCATTTTATTTTATAAGCCAAAGGGGAACATTGCAGACTGCATATAATAAGATCAGTGAGTGTGGTTTGGGTTGGGTTGTAGTTACAGTTATCTTTAGCAATAAAGCACTCTTTTATAGGATTTAGAGATCGTCTTATTGCCGTATCCACGCTGCTGAAATCCCATCATTTTAAAATGAACTCTTCATCCTGGAAGTGTCACCCCACTGGCAGCTTCTGCTTTAGACTTTTGGGGTGATATGAGGAAGGTTGGAGGAGTGTGTTACACTTGTACCCATCAGTCTCTTCCTCTAAATATTGCTCTTTTTTAAGAATGTTGTCATCTTTCATAAGGAACATCCTAAAAAAGGGAGGTAAAATCAAGCAAACAGCTGCTGTACGAAGCCTTTATTGTGTCTTCGAATTGCTTCTGTGAGCGAGTACAAAAGCCATCTTTTTTCATATTTATCCTATTAACTGTTCAACCTAATTCGATGTAGTGAGATGATGACAGTGGAAAAAACGGCTGCAGCCTTATTCAGTTGTATTTGCATATTTTAGCTTGAGATGACATACCTGTCAAAGTGCATCTCTTTTCCGGTTTCGAGAGAAGCATGTTTCCCAGAAGCCTCTTTCACTACATAGCGTACGGGTGAACAGGGTGTGGTGCCATTGTTCCGACGGGCTATTATTACCAAACCCCAATAGTCCGAAATTGGACCGAAAGCCCATTTGTGAGAAAGCCCATTATCCCGAAAACAAATGCCCACTCTGCCTCTGATTGGCTTACTATGATATTCTTACCCTCACCCTAACCAATTTCCCTCCTCATGCCTAAACCTAACCAACAAAGGCAGCGAGTACTAACATATGAGAGGAAGAGTAGGGCTGCTCATGACTTTGTCACAGTAGGAAGAAAATATCACCGTCATCCTGCACAATAATTCCCCATACGTGCTCCTCTTTGTTGCAGGGAGAGTGTGTCTTTTCGGAGCAATGGGAGTTCGATTTTGGGATAACAGGCTTTTGGACAAATCGGCTTTCAGTCCAATGAGACATTTTTCCTACCATTAGGGTTTAGGAATAATGGACCTTGCAACAATGGGTGTGCAGGTTGAGGTGAGGTTACCGTCAAGGTAAAAACAAACCGGTGCAACAAGTCTTGGAAACGTTCACAAATGCTCCAAAGTTATTGGTTAGGCCCAAAGTATCGAAAACAATTTCCCCCCTCATTGTTTTTTAAATGCATAAGGCTACATGTGAAAATCCAGTGTGCTGAATACGGTGACCAAAGCAGGCAGAGGAAGAGGATAACGGTTCCTAAGCGTTTAATTATTTAAAGGCCGAGAGTCAATATAGGAAGAGGCAACCCCCTACTTCTTGTCTACAAAGAAGAAAACAGCTCCAGCTGGCAATGTGGATGCAAGGGCATTTCTAATTTACTGCTACATTGCAGTCTTAGAAAGAGATCTACAGGTCTATAGTGCAATAACACAGTGAATAGAAGAGCGGTCCCACCTTTTTTCAGAAAACTCACATCTGTGCAGTCAGAGGAAACACTGGAAAATCTACAGGCTCAGTGTAACACATTTAAAATGGTATATCAGGGGACTGAGCTCTATAAAAAAAACAAAACAGATGTAGCAACGCTGCCAGAGCACACGAGATGCCTGTCTCTATCAGTCCCGGTGATGGACAGAATGCGCTGTGAGGTCCAGGAAATTGGCAGCCACACCAGGCCTGAGAGTTAATATTTTTGTGTCCCAGCGGGGAAAGGAGGCTGTAAGCACAACTTGGGATACAGGAGATGAAAACAGAGAGACGAGACCCATCAGAACCTCCACTCTCGCTGATGGGTCTCGGCTTTTGGCTGCTTTTCAGGTGAACCGTTCCAGCAGTGGGCCTGCATTTATAAGCATTGGAACTGAGGGCCAAGCATAACCATATTAAAAGGGCCTGCTGTTTTGAAATGTTTATGAATATACTGCGTAGCCTCTGTGTGTGTGTGTGCAATACGTTATGTCAAAAGCATGTACACTGTGTAGCTTGAAAGTTAGCAACATTAGCAAATGTCCAGCTCTTTATTGTAGTTGAGAGGTTCAAACTCCAGCGACACCTGCGTTACCAGAGATAGTGTTGGTTCCGTTTGACGAAGACGTCAGTTAATCTTCATACATAAACTTGTGAATACGTTGCTTTTTTTTCCTGGGACATGCAGCTTCGTGAAAGTGCATATTTAAGAAGATTCTTGTTTTAAAAAGTCAGCTAGAAACAAAAAAAGATGGCGGGATTTAGAAGAGAGTCAATTACCAGATGCCTTCAGCTGCTTCATGCTGGAAAATGTTACCAAAAAACCTGCCTTATTAGCAGCTCAGCCTATTACCGTCAAGCAAAGTTAGGGCGCCAATAAAAGCCGTTTGCAATTTGTCTTTCTACGTGGGGAATGTCACTGTGTCTGAGAGGTAGAGCGGAGAAACAGAGAGAGACAAGACAAGTTAGAGACAGAGGGCGAGATCAAGCTAAGACACACGAGAGGAACAAAGGGAGGGAGGGAGAGAGAGGACGACAAAAGAGACAGAAAAGCTGTAAAAAATAACTATGTGGTCTTTGCCATGACCGAAGCTATTCCGTCATATTCATCAGTCCTTACTTCTTCACCTCCCCGTGACCCTCCAATTGAGCTGAATAGAGATGATTCTCTCATCTGAACAAAAGACCTTTTCCTAATCATCGCAACAATGCTGCTGACGGATGACTGACAGACAATGAGACAACTACGCAGATCATGAAGCAGCTGATCTCATGTCGGACCATTGTTAAGAGTGGCTTTCATTCATGTGTACACACACACACACACACACACACACACACACACACACACACACACAGAGAGAGCTGCGTGTCAGTGACTGCGACAGATTCTGGCTTGTTGGACACTGAATTACCCATATTCAGGAATGCCATCTGATTGAAAGATGTTTTTTTTTTTTTTCTCCATTTCAAAATGTTCCACAGATGAATAATTTGGTGTCCGTATGATGCCCGCTGGGGTGGGGGGGTATGAGGGACGTTAAGCTGTCAGTCGCAGGAATAAAGTGTCAGACTTTTCTTCTTTTTTTTTTTATAGTCACACAACAAATAATCCTAATCTTAAATTCTGAAGAAGAGCTGCATAACTGCTGGTGCAACAACAAATGAGGTCATGTGGCCAAGTGACTCACCACTATGAGCTGCAGCTAAAATAAAATAAAAACTCTTCATAGGTTTTTCATTGGGGTTAGGGTAATAATGGAGGATCATTATTCGCTCAGAGTTTAGAGGCACATGCTCGTTTTCAATGAAAAAAACAAAAAAAAATGATGACATTAATGGCTTATAACTACTTTGGAACAATACGCTGTTAATACATTTTACATACATATTCAATACAGTAAGTAAACTTATAAAGATCCACACCAAAAAAAATAGTTTGAACAATGATGTACGTCTCATATGTTTGTTTTTTTATACAAAAAAAAAGTTGAATTACTTACTACATCTACTCCTTCTGCTTCTATGAAATCTATGAATATGGTAAATATTGTATACAGTACAATAACTGCTGGACACTAAAAAGTCCATTCTCAACAAATGTGCGCTGGAGGCTTTCAATTCCCACATCACACTTGTGTAAGTCGCACACTAGACCGTGATTGGCTTCCAAACTAGTTGTGATGTCACAAAATCTTGCTTGTACGTTCACGCATTAAACTCACATTTAAGGGGAGAACTGATGCAGGAGATGAAGGTGATAAGTGAAGTAACAATAAGCAATACACAGTTTTAGTAGAAAGGTACACTGGGGACACTCACAGCAGTCTTTTTTTAAGTTACGTGTGAAAGGTAACTCCCGTACGTAACCTAAAACAAGTAAGCGTTGAGTTTTTTTGCTTCGCACGGGACAGTAACGGCGGTACGAGACCGGGCTGGATCACACGTTACTTACAGAAGAGATTACTGAGCTGACACTTCACCAACTACCTTCAGAACAGTAATTACTGCGGTATCAATAGCCTGCGATGAGATAGTGAGGATGAAGCTGCCACCTGGGACAAAGTTTTTAGAGAAGAACTCTTTAACACAGACACTTTTGTACAAGCCTAATTGTTAACTTATAGTAGTTGTTAGAGTAATGTAACTTTATATTATTATACTTTGTGTTCGAGGATAAAACTCACAGCATATTAAACATGAGTAGGGAAGAGACTATTATTTTTTTTGCATGGCATATAATTGGTTACTTAGCAGTTACCCCAATTTTATAGGCCCAGTCATTTTGTTCAGGTTTTTTCATTTATCAATATCCAGGATGTCCTCTGCGTTGCAACAAGAGCCGAAGAAGAAGCTTAGATGAACATAGTATTATTTCTATCTATAGCACAAATAGTACTTGTAGTTTGGGATGTTTCCAGGACTACAACTGTAAGGCAGTGCTCCCTAACGGTCGTATTGATCATTACTCCTAATCTTACAGAAGATAAAGGTTAAAAAGTGGAGTATTGCTTTAAGTAAAGTTTAAATGTCATTGGGGGAAAAATTAATGAATCACATTGTCATGCACGTGCAGTGACTGGCTATAGGTTTTGCAAATGTGCTGCAGCAAACAATAACTATTGAAAACATGAACGTATACTGAACACCTCCTCCCGTGTGTGACAACATAGCATTCCTCAACTCCCATTCTCTACGTTTGCCATCAATCTGCTAGATAGCATTCTCCTTTGACTGATTTTCACCGTCTTACATAACAATCAAGAGAGAAACAGGGATGGAGAGGTCTGTTATTGGAGCGCACACACACACGGGTTTAAACAGAAAGCATGAAATAAGAGCTTAGATCTCCAAAGTCGATGTAAGTTACAGCAACACTGTTCAATAAAAGCTGAAAGGTATCAGAGGGGCACTTGATTTCAACTGATCAAATATAAATAAGTTTACGGTTTTGTTTTGGTTGTAAAAAATAAAATAAAATAAAAAAAGTGGTAGTAATCCGTCTCTAACTGGCACGGTAATATGTCATTTATTGTTGAAACCGTGATGTATGTGCACCATCTCAGCAAAAATAAACCAAATCAAAAGTTGTTACTCTGCTCATTTTTCACCTTAAACTAGCAGCACCTTTACAATTTTGGAGGAAAAAAAAAAAGTGGGAACTACCTCCATAGTCGGGGGGGGGGGATTCTGCACCCATAATTCTCCTTCAGACACGCAAATATATCATCTCCCAAACTTCCCACCCATTGCCACAAACAGCAGCGAAAACAAGCACATAAAAAGGCAAAGTGTGTCTTATATTTCACTATTCTGGCGGGGGAAGCTGTTTGGCCAGACATTTGCTCATGAATATTTAGGTAGTGGCATTATGAATATGCATTGGGACGCTGGAGCAAGCGCGATCAGCACACAGATTTATTAGCTAGTGTAGGAGATAATGATAAAGGAGGAGATAACCTGGCTACTGGTAGGATGAACAGAATACACACAGCAAAACGGAAGCAAACACATGCATGTGCAAGGGTATATCAACGTATAGAGGACAGAACATTTGAGCAGAACCAAAGTCAACACGGCTGAACTGTCAGTGGAAAATAATATGTAATGGCATTTCTGTCCTTTTCAGGGGTGCGACTGCGTTGTTTGTTTCTCCTCTGCCCGGGGTACACCGAGGAGGAGAGTGTCACAATCTCTTTTATCTGTGCAATGCAGTACCTGCATGTGTGTGTGTCATTTGTGCATGTGTGGTGCCCCTTAAAGTGTGTCAACAGCGATAACACACCTTACTGCCCGCCCCGTGGTTGCAGAGATATCGCAATCTCCTGCCTCGGGTGCAGGAAAGCCAGGAGGAAGAAGAAGAGACATATGGAAATAGTTTGGAATACTCCCTGCAGGAAAGAGGTGCAGATTGGCATGGACACCATGCTGGAACCTCAGGGATACAATTTCATTCTAAAGAGAAGGGGAGAAGGGTTTTGTTGTGTACAGAAATTATTTTCTGGGGAGCCAAAGTGCTGCAGTTACTGGCAAAAATATTGGCTACATAACAACTGAGCAGGGTGGGCTTAGAAAATACAAATACTAATTTTACAAGCATGAGTACGCTTTGGCAATATTACAAGCACTCTGTCAGAAATGCTGTTACCTTAACATTCACTTCCACCATGCTAAATATTAAGGTTACCCATTTAGATATACTAGGGCAACCAATAAAAATCACTGCAAAATATATGACAGAGCTAATTAAACTCTTACCATGGCAGCTCGGGAAGAAGAAAAACTGCTCAACTTCATTTCTCATGCATGTGAGTCACTGTGAAATGATTTTACTTAGCTTATGCAACCTTATTAGAGGCAGCTGAAGTGACCCCCTCCTTCAAAAATGTCAGAGGAATTAAAATTTGACTTTCAAAAATCCCCCTATTTTAATAAAGACTGCTGATCAAACATGGCAGCAATGCAGAATCACTTCTGCTAGTAGAAGTGCAACTACCAGTCAGGGCCCTCGCACTTGAGTTAAATTCCTGGTATCAAGTCCCGTCGACGTCTTTTCTCTTCTTCTTCCGTGTGCGTTTGCTACCCGCCCCTTCCTCTTCTGCTGGCCATAATTCACACTGGAATCACTTTACCTTACATTTTCTTAAGAAACTTTCTTTTTGTTCATTCACATATGGGGAAAGAGAGTGCGGGAGTGACAATGACGGTCCGGCCAACCGAGAATCAAAGCACGGACTCGCTGCTCAGGGCATTTGCGGCTATCAGACCCCAGAAACAACAGTTGTATTGCATCGAGAGCTCTATCAGGTCACTCATGAGGATATTCACTATTATCCCGATAATGGGAATTCACCTCGATCCACTTGTTGCGAGTTTTATTTGTCGCAGTCTGCAATAAAATCCTATATCGTCCAATCCCTAAATACACCCAAAGCACTGGTCTTGACTCGAACTCGCCTCCATCTGACTCAACTTAAGTGGTCCTAACTACCAGAAATAAACCCTGACCGTACCATTTTAAGAATAATGACAATTGACGTCATGCTTTCAGTTATATATTGGCTTCAGTTGGTGCAATAAATCATAAACAAGCAATTACCCATCATGCCAGCTTTTACAGACACAGATGTGAAGATTGTGAAACTGGATAGAAGAGTGATGGTGAAATCATTTATCGGAACAAACTTAATCCCACACGTCGGCTCGAAGCCACCGTGTGCACCTGCTTACTGCAGAAAAATACATCATTTCACTCAACCAGACAGCCCAGTTCAAAATGCACAGTCAAGTACATGGGGGGAGGAGGGCAACAACTTCCAATGCAGCGGAGAACGATGCGCCCCGCACACACCACCTTCCACAATAACCGGATGAGCTGATGGCTCATCTGTTGCTGCTTTTCAAAGCCTTTGTGCCAGTCACAAAGGTAAACTGACTCCTGTAAGAAGTCAGTCTAAGAAATAAATAAAAAATAAAATACCGACATGAGAGAAGGAGGCGAGAGAGGGAAGAGACAGTGGAAGATGTTGGATACCACGGCAAGTAGGGACACAATGTTAGTGCACTAGGGAGTTAAAGAGTGTACTGCCTTCTTCATTGTCGTGAGACTCGGCTGGACTTGAGCATATCCGCGTCCGTTTTTTTTTTTAAGAGTTCATCACAACCACAAATTCTGCCGAGCTTTTCGTCAACACACCTCCAGAGGAAAGAGTGGCGCGCACTACAGCGGCATCATCTTGCATAACAAAGGACAAGGAAATGGGGAAGCAGGAATGAGAAGACGCAAGCATGTCAAGTACGTAGAGGAAGGTTTCCATTTGTGAACGTGTGTGTGGATTCAAATCTGTGCCTGTGTTTTCCACATGTGTGTGCATTAGTAATAAAGCCAGGGGCTAGTGCTGGAGCACAGACAGTCAATGTGCTTTAAAAAGGAGACTATGTGCTCACTGCGGCGCGGCACGAATGATAAATTATTCATCGGCTTCAACACCAGAGGCAGGCCTCCGCTATTATTACCAGCCGATGGTCAGCCGCCGTTTTAACTTCATAGAAAAAGAAGAAGAAAACTCCTGGACAGTAGGGGGGCACCTTGTTGTACTCACTTCACAGAACGAAATGTTGTGGACAGAGGGAGTGTTGAGGGAGTTAAGTGCCAGTTGTTTACTGCTCTTAACACTCCCACTTCGATCCCTCTCTTCTCACCCCTTCTGACGCAAAGACACATGCTGTCCCTTATTCTGCAACGCTTTTGCTTTCCTTCATCTGCCCACTCCCATTTGTAGTTATTCTATAGTCAGCTGTATCCACTCCGTCCCTCTCTTACGTTGCATTCATCTCTCCCTCTGTCCCTCTTCCGTCCCTCTGTCTTGCTCCCACAACCCCTATTTCTGTCTCTATCTCCAGTAGAAGAGGTGCCAGAGCAGTGTAATTGGTATTCAGGCTCTGTCAGAGCCAATGCAGAGCCCTGTTAGCAGAATAAGAGTGGAAACATCCTTATCTGGATTTCCCCGGTAACCAGAGGGTGGGTGTGTGGGGGACTTGGCTCCACTTGCTGCTCTTATTATCTTTTATTTTTCTTTCCTCTTTCTTCGTCTCGTTTTCCCTCTTGTTTTCTCTCTCGTCGTCCTCCCCCTGCTGTCTGTGCTAATTATTGACTGGCTGTGTTGCAGGCTTTTAAGCGCACGCATACACACACACACACATATATACACACACACACACAACAGGATCGCGCACATTTATTGGAGTCTGTAATGACACACAACTGCATATAGGCACATATATATGCCAGGAAGCATGGAGGAACACCTGCCTGCCTGCACACACACTTGCACAGACATTACACAACCGTATAAAGCCCCCTACGGAGGCTTTCACTGGCGCAACTTCCACACATCTTCATCTAACACACTTATTACAAACACACGCACACACACACACGCACACACACTCTCACTCTCTCTCTCTCTCTCTCTCACTATGCCCTCTCCTCTGTCTCCTCTCAGTTCCAGAGGGCTACACTACAAGACACATGTACTTGCACAAGCACCATTATGGAGCTATTTTGAGGAGGTTGAGTAAATGCGACCGGCTCTCGACTCAAAACTGCTGCATCCTCACGCACGGTAAAATGCGACATCAGCTTGAATGAGAATTCATTAAGGAAACTATTTATATATTGGCTTTTTAAAGCAGGGTAAATGGTTAAGTAGAATGCCTTAATCAGTGATCAGGAACACGGAGAACCGAAAAACAGGCAGAGATTAATGACAAAACAGCAACGGAAAAAAAAGACAACTTCAAAAAATGTGCACTCGCATCTAAATTTTCGGGTAAAATCTCTAATCTTAAATTTCCTTTGCTTGACTTTTTCTGATTAGGTTTATAAATAATGAGGCAGAGACTGATGGAAATGCAGACAGGAACCAGGAGCAATGCATCATTAACACATTTCACCTTTGACCCCAGCGGACGTTATTCTACTCCTAATGGGAGCTCAGTACATTCAACAGTCCAGATAACAATGCATTTAGGAACAATGGATATCATATTTGACGGGTATTTATTATTCAAAAAAAAGATCAATTCAAGATGCGGGTCAAGATTCATGATAATGTTGTATTTTAGGAATAGATATGGCTATATTTAGAAATGATTTTGTAATAAGATAATATATATTGTGCTTTTGTATGAACTGACATCAATAAAAGCATTAAAACGACACGTTTATAAAACTTTACTTTTTTTACTTTATAATACAAGACTACTATACTGCTTTTTCATACATAGTTAAAATAAGCTCCACCTCAAACAACAACAGTAAAATGTTACTGACACATTAATGCATTATCGATCCAATAATATAATATATTACCATTGAGTCTGCCAATGCTTGCGCTCTCAAGGCCAATTATTTATTTGTTATAGTATTTTATTGAGAGACCACTAACAGTGTTTTTTTATTTATGTACGTTTACACATTTTTGTCGTCTTTCAGAACCATGGAGATGCTGCTATCTACTGATAAGTGCTGTTGTTAAGTCTACTAAAACTCTATTTCTGTAATGTTTTTTTTTTTTGTTTTTTTTTTACAAAGTTTAGTTTTTTGATTTACTTTTATTTAAAATAGGTGCACTGCAGACAGAGTGCAGTTCTACTTGAGCAAAAAGACACAATGCAGACAATAACAGTGTCAAATAAATGTTCATTTATTATTAAATTGTTGTATTTTATCGGATGCAAAAAAAATAAACAAAAAACAACAATATATCGCCATTATGTATCGGTCGATATATAGCAGAGGGCTTTTTTTTAAATGAGATTTACTTCAACAGTTTTACTTTAAGTACTTTTTAGTATCATTGCTAATAATAATACTTATGTATATTTACTTAAGTGCCATTTTTCATGCATTACTTACATTACACCACCACTGTTTGAATGTAAAACAGGGAATATTATCTGTTTTCTATTTTTAGTAAAGCGCTCCAGCCTAAGGTTTGCCACAGTCAAACGTCCTATTCTGACATTTTGGGGGAGCAGAGTTCAACTCTTGCTTGGCGGTCATTTTGACACCGAGCACATTAACATCACAAATAGACAAAATCTATGACCTCTGCCATGCCATTCTCCAAATAATGACAGCGATAAGCATCTTAAGTACCGATTAACTCATGGGAACAGCCAGTATATTGGCTTCTTTTGCAGAAAGGATACGACAGAAGTTCGACTAATAATAGTAGTTTTTTTCCCTCCGATGAAGTACAGTACTGGTTAATCCCAAATACTGTATAACCAGATCTTACATGGGTAGAAAACTGTACACACAAATTGGATGATATCCTCTGTCTCTCTCTCAGCGCTGTGCAGGTTACTAGAACAACCAATCCCTGTCTGACGTTACCTGAGTTGCCATGGTAACCCTCCCCCAAAAAGAATTTATTTCAGGAAGCAACCCATCGGCAACAACCTGTGACTCTCTGTCTGTTTCATTCTCTCTCGCCTCTTCCTCCGTCATCATTCTACTCTTTTACTCTTCCTTTCATGCACTTTTAATTCCTCCCGGTTTATACATATATGTGTATATATATATATATACACATATATATATATATATACATATATATATGTATATATGTATATATATACGCACACTGTATATACTGAAAATAACTGTAACTGGAAATATATCAATTACATCGATATAGAGATACAAGACTTTGGCTGTCGTAACATGTGTGTTGCCTTTCTCCTGGTTTTAAAGGCTGCATTACAGTAAAGTGATGTAATTTTCTGAATTAACCAGACTATTCCATCTGTTCTATTATTTGCCTTTATCCACAGTCATTACATCCACAATATTAGATTTTCTCCATATCGCCCAAACCTACATGAAAGTACTACTGGGTTAGTTTATTTGTAGCTACAACCGGAGGAAAATGGTGCATCAGGCTCCTGTTCTGTACTCACGGTCACAGCTGCGTGTGTGTGTTCGAGGATGCGTTCGCACAAGAGAGTGCAAATGAGAAGTCTGCGTCCGTGTGTGCATTTACGCGCATTAGTGCAATTGTGTGCACGGGAGCCCGCATGTGTAACCATTATTTCATTACCAGCTGACAGATTTCTCTTTCCACTATTACAGCTCCCCCAGCCACAGGCAGAAACCTCAACACACACACACGCACACACGCACACACACACACACACACCAGTTCAAGTCCATCAATTAAGGAGGCAATTTGCTCAAGTGGTTCCACCTGGGCCAAAAGGCAGGTGGGTGGCTATGCTCTGTTTACCTATCAGACACTATTAAGGGTGAGATGTCACTGGTTTTGCTTCTGCTCTGCCTCCATGATGTCAGTTCTGCCTTTTTTGTCTGCCTGCGAGTCAGATGGGGTGTGTGCAT
>CALSBV010010890.1:1423777-1457622 GCA_943590825.1 Bovichtus diacanthus | reverse complement strand
TGTGTGTGTGTGTGTGTGTGTGTGTGTGTGTGTGTGTGTGTGTGTGTTGTTTTTGCTGTGCGCGTGCTTCAATGTGGATTGTGTGTAAGTGTGTGGTCTCTGCAGCAATATTTCATCCTCTCCAGAGTCCCATAAGAACCTGCCGCACTGTGTGAGTGACCCTTTGTGGCCGCGTATGCATATGTATACACGGCTGCTTCTGTGCCTGTGTGTGCACATCTACGCTCGCTCGCAGCATTTATTCACTATCTTGAAGAAGACTGTGTTTTCGGAATGTATGATGAAACTTCACACGCGCGCACACACACACACTTACACAAACTGTTTGATAAATTAGACTTGGAGCTACAGGAATTTGCTTTGCAATGTACTAAAGCAAACACGAGATAGTGCACACGGTCTGTCAAGCTCCGGTGTATATTCGAGTGCGTCTGCATGCATATGTCTGCATTTGTATTTGTCGCTACCCCTCTCTGCATGTTAACTTGACGTGCACAGACATTTGTGGCGGCGGCGTTTATCTGCAAAAAAAGTAGCGAGGCTGCGTGTTTACATGCCAACCTCATCGCACAGATGTGCTCCGAGGCACATGCGGGAGGTAAATCGCACCAACAGGACCTACATGTCAATGTTTCCTTCTTCTGCTGTTTGATTTAAGCAAGGGCATTCTGTTTCCTGCATCCCACAAGCCCCATTTCCTTTCAACTCATTGGATGTGGTATTATCCCTGGGCTTATGTGGCGGCGCATAAGGCATAATTTATTGTCTGTTCAGCAAGGCAAATGCGCAAGCCTGGCATATTTCATTTGCTGAATACATATCATTATTAAAATGTGATTTTTCTCCACCTTTTTTTTCTTTGTGTTTCACACTGTGTGGTGAAATGCTATCTAGGGTACGTCTGATTCATGCCCTTACTGTGAATTCTTTGGTGATAATAACCTCTGAAATACGGAATATCGGTGAGAGAGCAAACACTGTGAGAGAGAAAGAGGCTAGCTAAGTCAATGTTATGAAAGGGGGAAACAATGTGTCACATCAATGCATACCAAACACAAAAATGTGCATTACTTCTCATATGATAAAACACTGTAGGTTTGAAATAGCAGTGACCCAGCTGCCCCTTATACATACTTTAATTTGAGCCCATACAGACAGCTGGTTTAGCACCCGTAGCAGTGAATTCGGCATAACTTGTCAATTATTGTGTACACAGTTTGTTTACTATATGTATTACTTTTAAGTGAAGTGTGTGGCTTTAAAAGAATTCCCTAGCGGCAGCACTGTAAAGACACAACACATCACGGAAGAAAGCTTTCTGTATTCATGAGTTTGGTTTTAACAGTCCCTGCAGGTACAATAATGAAGTTCCTCTCCCCCATGTGGAATGGAGCGTAATGATTATGATGAAGCAGATTCGCCGGCTGTTTTTCTCCCTCCACCCCTGCTGCTGTATCGACAGGGCTGTAAACATAAGCATAAAACTATATGTAGTAACGGTGTACCTGTAAAGAATAAGGGCTATTAACAGATGTTGAGAGAGAGGGGAAGCAGAAGTCTGGAGATTCTGCTCAAACTCAAAGCTATTCTGCAACAGATGCACAAACAATGGCATTGCACTTTGACGTATAATCGCAGGCAAAAATGAGGACTTCAAAATCTTTAAGTTTAAGTTTTTCTCAGCAGAGCATAACTCAAAAGTCAAACATCTGTTTTACCTATCCTGAAACTTTGAGAATTTACACCGAGTTTGTCTTAGTCGGTGTAACTACGAGAGCCATCACTCAACTCCAGAGAGATAGCAGGTTCCACGTCTGTGTTTTGAATTTCATGCGCCACGGACTCTGCATTCAAACTACTTCACAACTTCATTAAACAAAAAAACAATGAACACGCAATCATTTGAATAATGTTATTCAAGCAACCCGTTGGATTACACTTCAACACCGTGATGCTCGCCAGCTACATCAATTATGTCAACGATGATCACCATAGGTGCAGCGAACGCGATGACTTATCTCGCTTTGTTGCATGACTAACATCCATGTCAGCACCTCTCCCTCCGCACGCTATAATGGCATTAGAAGATAAATGAGTGGCACCGCTCGTTATGACCCATAATGTTATGGCTTGTCCTTTACAGTGAGCTAAACCCATTTTCCCTCACTGTGTTAGATGGAGAATAGGAATTGCAACCCCACAAGCAATCTATTCAAGGGTGCAACAAGCTAAGGGGATGTGACGTGCCAATGTTTTTTAGCGATTTTCATTATGTGTCATTCTATTCTAATTCATTTTCAATTGGGCCATAAGAGTTGCCGCCGTAAGCAGTACAAAAGGCAGGGACGAAGGTAAGAGGATCTTGTTTAGCTGCAAGACATCCCCGAGAAAGAAAATAATGATCTTTATGAAATTGCTTTAGACACAATCTGACAGCCGAGATAAAGCAAGTGGCTGGCCTTGTTCGAATCGATAAAGCCTCCATTAGTTTTCTAAAGAGTAACATGCAATTTGTTTCAGTGGAGCAGCATGGCATCAGTAATATTACGCCCGTTTGACACAAAAAGTTAATGCACTACAGCCGACCTAATGTGAAATTAAACCTACATTTCTGTCAGATGGAAAAGGAAGAACGCTCCGAACGCACTGGATCCATAAAGCATGACCAAGCCTGTTATCACAGTCACCACATTTGTGTCACAATGGCCTCCAGGGCCGAGCGTCTGTGAAGACAGAAAACCTTGTTTCCAGATCTGTTCAAATGACTGCGATCTCACGCACAAAGAAGATCAAACTTCTTAAGTAGCTATTGATCAGCCAGATGAACAGAGACTGTCATTGATCCAATGGAGGGATGACCTCATCTCTACCTTTGACAAGGCAGGAAATCACAAATTTAAAAACCGCAGAAGGGTAAGCGCACTCCTCACCGATTATTTCCTCGAGAATGTGTAGATGTATCACACTCGAGCACCCTGGTGGGTCACAGAATCAATAGTCTGAAGAGTTAGTTTATGAATAGAATGGTCAGAGGCTTAGATCCCTTAAATCAGCACTCTTTGAGCGTGTATCTCTTGATGAATACACTACAAGCTTGGGTTAGCTCATCCGAGGGGCGGAATGATCTCTTAGAGAGACGGTCATGATGGACATGTTGCCAGTGTTGCAAGAATAAACCTAGAGGAATCCGCCCTCCTCGGAGGAAAACGCTGATCTGAGAGGATCTTTCTCCGACCAGCTGACATCCGATAGACAAATGGCCTCACTTGTCTCTAACCTCTCAAATTACTGGCCCTCCTTTTTCCTGTCCTCTGTGTGTGTGTGTGTGTGTGTGTGTGTGTGTGTGTGTGTGTGTGTGTGAGTGTGTGTGTGTCTGTGTGTGTGTCGTCTGCCAAACATTCGCTCTCCTCCATCCAATCTCATGTATGTGCGTGTACATACCTTCACATGACTAATTTACAGAGCCGAGCTCTATCGCAGTGGCCAGAGCACATTCCCTGTCTACTGCATTTAATTAAAGATACAGCTGCAGTTATTAAAATCACTCAATCCTTAATGCGGTTCCCCACATCTTACATCCAGGAAGAGCAAAAAATCTAGCAATCTGCACTAGCTTACTGATCTGTGCCACAATTTACTGCGTGTTACAAATTTTATCCACAGCATCTGTATTACGTTAATGCGCCCGAGGATGGAAGACGTAGCATCGCATGTCCTTGCTGATTCAAGGTTTTACAGAATAGCTCAATTCTGTGTCTTCAAGCTTGGATTGGTAGGGCCTCAGGGAGTTTTAGGCGGCACTTCATGGGTGGAAGGGCAGGAATGAAGTGTGTTAGGTCGATGTCTTTCTGACATCACTATTTCCAAAGGCCAATGAGTCTCTCTAGTGAAAGCTAGAACTTAGAGAGGATCCTCACAGCCAGCTTTTCATTAGAGTCTAAATCCGACCACTGCCCTGTTTTAAAATTATTTTTTTTTTATTGTCCCACAGCACTGCCAAAAAGCAATCAATAGGACTTTAGGTAAACTGCGTGCAATAGTGGACACTTGTCATAATCGATAGGAACTGTGAAAACAGTGCAATGACTAAATATTGGAAACTTCACACACGCGGATGAAAAGTGCTCCTGGACGCAGGACCCCATGGGGCCGTTCGGGATTACCTTGTAAAACCACCACACGTTTCTGTTGCCACTGGGATTGATTCATCGAAGTGAATTAATTAACAAACCCTTTAAGTAATGAATCAATTAAGCAATTGATTAATGAGCATTGCCCTTATGGATTACAGCTGATGCCGACCATTAAAGATAAATTGGACTCAATTTAAATCAGTTTACAGCAGATTACATGCGGATGAATGCTTACCTTGTACCGTTGCTGTGAGGGATTTTTACATCACTGAGGATTTGCCAAGAAAAACATGGTGATTGTGACATTGCTTCAGTATGCTAAAGAAGTATTACTGCGGTATTAAAAACATGCATATTATCTTTATGTCACTTTAGCCTAAAACTGTGCTTCAGGGCTAAATTCCCTAAAATCCCTCCTTTCGGTAGATTAATAATAGATGCCTGAAAAGGAAGAAATACTTAATGACTGTGCCTGACTGAGTCATATTTAAGTCAGAGCCCATACTGCAGCTCACTCTGGCCTTAACTGTAATTAAAACAATCTACATCTTTAAGATGCAGGTGATGCTTGGCAAACAGCGACGCCTCTTTAACGACTGTGCCTGAAGAGTACTCAGCATTCTGCTCCTTTAGCACAAACACAATATTATACTCCGACGGAAAAATTAAACATTCACAGATGGCACGACGAAATTGGATAGTTGCACGGAAATCTGCTCAATAAGAAGAAAATCAGGAAAGACTAAATAGTGTAGCATAAAGAGGGAAAACAGTAACAACTGCCAGTATAAATAACAGTTGTGTCGCAGTGCTTCCGTATCTTACATAACCATTCACTGTTTGGAAACTCTGGTGCAGAAAGCCAACCATGCTGTGAATTTGCAGTTGTGGAATTAGTCCCATATTATGCAGAAGAGGCTTAATGAATCTACAGGTCTTTGGCAGGTAATGGGGTCACATGTCGAAGGCCTGCACCTGACATAAATATGAATGTTGTTTCCATTTTCCCAGCCATTTGTCTGAAGGAGAGCAGCTCAGGCTAACCAAGAAATGGTGACAGACAGAAACTACGTGGGAGTGCAGACACTAGGTGCCTTCCTTTCTAAACTCATGTGTAAAGACGTGACAGGGCTTCCCTTTCTCAATGGGCCACGGACGTGCATGACACCGAGCGTTTGCTACTGCTTGACCCAAATCTGCCTGAGGCTGCCCCAAGCAGAGCTGTCACGCCACAGAATGCCATTCCAATCCATATCTTAAAAAAAAAAAAAAAGAGGATACCCAGAAAGCACTTCCATCTGTGGTAAATGTAGACTGATTTTGGTCGCCTGATGTCAGGCGCAGTGTATGAATACACACATCTCTGTCACTTTGGCCCATTATGGCTCGCCCTGTGGTTTTACCTGAAGATCAATAACTGCAGTCGTCAGGCAGACTGGTGGCCTGTTTGGGGGAGGCAGAGGACATTAAGAGGCCACTGGGGTGTGCAGACGCAAGGCTTTATAAATGAAGAAAAAATATGCCAATGTACTCCAATTCAATTTGTCATTGCCACAGAGACGTGTTAGGCGATATGCCTCTCTTTGAAGTATGAAACAGTGATGGTGTCTACTAGCAAAATGGGTACAGTTAAAAGGGAGTTTAGTAGAGGGATTTACCAGGGAGTCTCTTCATAACACCACATGTCTAAAAGTGCTGGCTTACTCAAAATCTACTTTAGATCAAATTGTATCTTCTGTCTTTTAAAGGCTGTTACTTATAAAAAGGTGTTTATTACAAAAGCTGAAGCACTAGAATAGATTGTGTTGCACAAGATGTTTTATTGGCAATAGCCGAGATCATTCTATCCTGGATAAAGAGTACCACCATGGTGCCATATACATCAAAAAGCAGATACGGACAAATCATTCAAAATTATTTCATTTATCTCCTCTATAGCTGTGAGCCCTAACGTTTCCTCATGATTTCCAGCACAGGAAATACTTTTCTACAATAACGTCCTTCATTGAGAGGAAAATGTCCTAATATTTTTGACAATATAAATGAATCTTGCCTGATGCTGATTTTGTGTAGTCGCTATACAGCATTGAGGTTTTCGTTACCTTACAGTTACCTCATTCTGTGGAATAAAACTCAATATTTCATCTCATCCTGTGGCAAAAAAAGATTGCCCTGGATTCACCAGAGAATTCCCCGTACCACGAAACTATTCCATGAACCTGTCAAGACTCTTTATTGCCATGTGACAAATATCTCGGCCAATGAAGAGCAAAATGGGATTTGCTCCATTGCTTGAATTATTGAAGTGTATAGTGTGAGAAATTTATGGCGCAAAATTCATCTACATTCTCTATGCATAATGTTTTAATACGTTTCCAATCCCAATCCACCCTCTCCGCATCCTCATTTCTCATTGCACGAGATCCCGTGTCACATTATGCAAGAGAGCTGACACAATGAGGTGTACGACTCCCAAAAATACACTTGCTGGTGTGTTGGGCTATGTAACGGGCTGGCAGAGGGGCGACAGTTTGTTTCTTTGGGAACATTCCCATTGCCAAAATCTCCATCCTGGATCTGTTGCTTGGTAGCACTACTGCCTTCACTGGCCTGATAATATAATAAGAGGACATATGCTACCTTCAGATAACATACCACCTGCATCCACCACCAGGAATAGCTCACACACCAACATACATGTTAAACACAGATTCTAAAAATACATTTTACCTCTTCCTTTTGTTCCGTGTATGTGACTCCCATTGGAGCAGCGTGTTGTAGCACAACCCTGATGTTCTAATAAAGGCATATGTGAGAGAAGATTAAAGGGTGTCTGTTCTTTTCCAGGCCCCTTGTGCATGCCTTTCATTATTCTCATCCCCAAAAGATTGTCACTAATGCGGTCCTTTGAATTCATTTTTATCAGTTCATATTATTAGCCCTCCCAGCTGGCTTTGACCTTGGCTGTTCTTGTAGCCTAAAGTGAGCATATTCTCAACCCTCCTTTGTGTACCTCGTTCTAGTAGATTTCACTATGAACCATAATGAACTTTAATTGCAGCAGCCCACCCCCACCCCCAAAGTCAAAAGCTATTTGGTGTCCAGTTTGAAATCAAAGAAAATGCAGGCTTAGGGGAAAAAAACTCCTCGGCGTAAAAGCACAACATGATACAGACAAACAGCTCAGTGGTGAAGGTCAAAAATATTGCCTTGCCAGTCGACAAGCTCAACAATGCTGATGGCCTGAATCTAATGAGTCCCTTGCATTAACAAGGCCATGTGCAGCACTTTTTTTTTGTATTGTTAGGTGGCCACACAATCCTCTTTTTGACCTCTGTGGAAAAGGCTAGCATGTAAAGTAAAACTCCAAACGAAGGCTTTGGGACACGGGCCAGTACAAAATCCTGAACTCCCCCTTTGTCTCCCATTTTGGCTGACGGACAAGTTTTTTTTCCTCCCCTCTTCAGTATGGCTGGACATTCTCCTTCCCTGCAGTAGTCATGGACTCACCCCGGTGAGGAGAGAGTGTTTGCCACTGCTTGACCTGAATATTTGCCCAGAGCCGGAGGCAGGGAGGGGATGGCAGGCCATTCCATGCCACGCTTCCCGAAAACCAGCACAAAGAGAACCCATGACAGTTCCTAAGTGCCAAACAGACTCTGCTCGCCCTGGGGTATACATGTACAAAGGGAATATTAAGTGCTGTTTTTTTTTTGCCAGGCTCATACAGTACGGAACATTTCCAGGGTGACACCATTTGACTCTCATAAGGAGTTTGAGCAGTAAGTGTACTCAACCTCTGCGTGAAGAGCTCCCAGTAGACAGGTATGATGTGTATTCATTATGCTAAATTGCTTGTGGAATTAATGATTTGTTACACACTGAAACATCAGGCTGATCGCCAGAATTCAGCTGAATGTCAGCAAATGCAACTCCATTAATTACCCCACTGCCCCCCCCCCCCCAAAAAAAAAGAAGAAAAAAAAGAAGCTGAACCACCTGCCACAATGCAGCCTTGTCCGCAGGCTGTGCCATCCACACATCATGGCCACGATTGCGACACACAGTGTATTTCAGCACCGAGCCTCGCTGTGATGTGTGTGAATGACGGTCGGGAATGAAGTGTGTCCCGGTTTGAACATACATGGCACAGAAAACCCAATAAATGGAACATTAGAATCAATTGACCCCAACGTTACCCTAAAGCTAGACTCTAGTGCCATCTATTGAAAACGTTTACACCACATCAGTATTCTACACAAACAGTGAACTGCATGGCTACTGATTTTTTTTTTCTTTCTGCACTGCTTGAACTTATTTATTGGTGAGGGTGATCGACTGAGCTAAATTGATCAATCGATCACCCTCTGGCGAATGACTTGTTGATAAGAGAACTCACAATAGCATCTGTGCCTCATACAAACTGGTCGGCTTTACTGTTGCTTGGATTGGATTTTTATTTTACAGCGACTAATATAAAAAGTCGATATGTAATTACGATTGCGCCGAGGCCACGGACACTCCGCATTGGAATTGTTGTTGCGGGAAAACTTCATATAAACTACATGGAAGGCGATGGCGCATTAAAAACAGTGTAAAAGTGACATATATTTCGGTGGAGTTCCGAGTGATTACCTTCTTTGAGCAGGCGGGAGTGAATAAGGAGAAGGAGAAAGCAGCAGATCGCTGCTCCGGTCAGTGCCCACGCAACTCGGAGCAGCTGCATCCTGGCGTAGGAAGGTTTGTGGCGGAGCGAGACAGCCGTGCAGCGGGAGAGACAAACTCCACCTCAGCTCACAGACACGCGCTGACTCATATTCTGTTGGCCATGTAACTCAGCATTCATCCCTTTCATGCAAAATCCTCACTTGATAGTCCGGTTTAGATGTGACAAAGTGGGCTGGGATTCCGTATAACAACACAAAAATACGCGCTCTTGATTCGGCGCCGGTGCGTCAGAGTGGCTCCAAACAAAAAGGGCGATTAACCCCCAATCACCGTCTGAAGGGCTGACATGTTCCCTCACACCACTTCTCCTTCTTCAAGAGTCTGTCGTCGGCTCTGCTGGCGTCTCGCGCACGACAGGTTCGGCAGAGCGGGCTGCGCCCCTCGGTGCGTCTCCGTCTTCGAGTGCGCACGGCGGTCCACGGCGATGCGGCGCGCAGATGATAATCACCGCTCTCCGCTGCATGTTACGCACATCTCTCCCACTGCTGGGGAGGCAGAGGCAAACACTGCCAACCAAGTCGCCTTGCAGCTCCTCTCTCTCTCGTTTTCCCTCCCTCTCTCTCTCTCTCGCTCTCTCTCTCTCTCTCCCTCGCTCTCGCTCTCTCTCCCCCGGTTCTTCTTCTCTGTATTGCTCCGTTGTTCCGTCAGTTCCCCTCTCTCTCTGTCGCGCCCCCCTCCCCTCTCCGCTCACTTTTGATTCAGTCCAATGCAACTCTTGCCATTTACGCACGAGAACTGCCAGTGGCATGCGTCTCGTGGATAATCCCTGTTCTTCTTCAGGTGCGCGTAATACCTTTTCAAAATATTTTTGTTCCAAACCACTGCAGGTGGCAATTTCCCTCCTGACTTTTCTTTGAAGGCAAATCGAATCAAACTGAGCTGCACAGGATCTTTCTATCTAGTTTGTTCTCCAAGATAACGAAGATCAAAACAGTTGCAGGCGTGAATGTCGGCACACTGTGTGTGTTCCTCATACAGAGTTTGACTGTTTTTTTTAAATTTTATTTTGTATTATTATCTCCGTTTAGCTCCATGTTACGTCACAACTCCCCAAAATAATCTCCTGCAGCTCCGAAACACGAAAGTGCTGCTATGAAAGGATGTTTCCACTGATTAAATAAAAGCGAACACACTGTGGGCTGCAGGTGGTCCTCATATCCTTAGGGTAAACCACCGTTTCATTAACGGTATGTCATGAAGACATGCAACAAGACTGGATGGATGTACTGTCGAAAATACCTAAACTTGAAAAAGTAATTTACATGAATATAGGCAATCTAGAAAAATCTAACTCAATATGGTCTCCCTTCTTGGCGACCCATCCTAAAACAACAGATGGAATGTTTACCAATTTAAAGTGTCATATAAAGCATGTTTGTTGTATCCCCTTGATACACTTAGGTAGATTAGGCCTCCTATTAATGTTCTCTCCTGAATTAGTTAGATATTTATTTTATATATTCGTTTGCTTGTTTTTAACTTTCCCCAGATGTCGGTTGTGTCGTTTTATATGTATATTTTAATTCATTTATTTTGTGTTTGTTTTGTTTTCTCCGGCGTTTTTTTATTTCTAGAAATGTAAAAAAAAAAAAAATTAAAATAATAAAAAAAAAAAACGCTGATTTTAAGTGGTTTTCTTGCACCTCATGCCTAATTCAAAAAAAGTGTGCAGAGGAAGTTCTGCACCCCCATGTTAGCCGAGCCTCCTGGCTATTGAAACGAGCGATAGTCGTTGGGTAGCCCAGCCTGAGGCTTATTTTCCAAGAATATTCAACACCCCCTGAAACCTATTACACATGTAGCCTTAAATTTCATCATATTACAAACATAAAGAATTGATGGCGTTGCAAATTCTCTGAAAGCCTCTTCTGCTCTGTTCTCAGTCTGATGTTTAAAAAGGATAGCTTGATCATGTAAGAGAAAGCAATGGCACTGGAGGAGGACCAATATTGAGCAGCAAAACAATAGCTTGTGTAATCCCCCCCCTCCCGCTGAGCGCCAACATGGCCATTGTTTCCGTTTTATGTATATTTCTATGCTGTTTAAGTCTCACATGATGTGGGATATTCATTCATCCAGCAAGTCAGTCAGTCAGTCATTTGGATGAGACATGGTCCATTGGCCCACAATAACACATATGGCCGCTCAGCATTTACTCCTTGGACTAATTGTAAGTTTTCTCCCTGCTTCTGTGTGTGTATAATTGAATCAGGATGATATGGCTGGACGACCGACGGTGCCACTCAAACCAGAAAACTGTCATTGCAGTGTCAATAAGGTTGGCCCCTGCAGCTACTCGCGCTAATTAGCTGATAACCGTCTCTGCTGGCTTGCGTGCGTGCCAGACTGTGTATGTGTTTGTGTGCATGCTTTGGGTGTCTATGTTTGTTTCCCTGCCACTTTTTGCGTGTTTTTATATCATGTTTGCATGGCTGTGTGTGTGTGTGTGTGTGTGTGTGTGTGTGTGTGTGTGTGAGAGTAGAGGCCCTTTTTTCTTTTTTTCTTTCCTGACACCTTCCAGCCTCCTCTCTCTAGCGCTGTGATCCATCCATCTACTGCATGGAAAGCAATTAACAGAGACTTGACCTCTACAAGATTTAGGTTGGGAAGACTGTATGTGTGTTTGTGACTGTTTGGGTGTGTGTGTGTGTCTGTGTGTGTGTGTGTGTGCATGTCTAACATTATCATCTGCTGAGCCTACATGTACAGTACACTTCTATACCACCAGAAGAGCTAACTAAATATAACTCTGTGTATAAAGCCTTATTAGGAAAAGGTTGAAAACACTGACACAGGAACGATACAGTTTGCTATGCCAGTGGAACCAATTACGACTATTCACAGGTTTGCCATCCTTGTGCACGTCTGACATCTCGCCTGGTGCACTTGTGTAACTGCGGTGGAAATATTTAGAACACGTAAAGATAACGCCTTTGCAGCATCTACACCTGCCAGTAATTAGGCTTTTCTGTTAAGTTATTTATAAAGTAGAAATGTGTGGATCGACTTTCGCTTCACTCTTAAGTCAGCTGCCGTGTGGCTTCGCTCGGCACAGAACCACCTGTGCACCCGTGGCTTAGTAAGTAAAGTCGTGTGTATCTTTGCATTTTTATCAAAGATGAATCGGCACAAAAGACAAGCAATGATTTTTTTTTCCATATGTTGTGCACGAAGCAGAATAAAACAAGTATTTACTTGAATTATTGAAATCTGCCTATAAGCCCTTTACCATTGTGTTTGTTGATATTGGATTTACTTCCACATTGCTTCTCCACGCATACAAAATAATGATATTAATTGTGAAATAAAAAACAATTGTTTTCCCTTTTGTAGGTATATTACAGTAGTAAAGTATTTCAATTCCATAAATATGGAGGACAAAAAACAGTCTCTAGTATGGGGAAAGCTCCAAAAATGCGTGATCCTATATTTCCCTCAATCAAGCTCACTATCATCTTTCCATAACCCCGATGACATCATCAGGGTTATTTCTTTCAAGCTTTGGGAAGCTCCCTTCAAAGCCACAGAAGAAAAAAACGGTGTTTACAATGCATTTTGATGAGTAAACTGAACTTCCTGTGTGAAGTGCTCGCTTAAACAGCTTTCTTTTCTTCTGACCCTATTAAAACGTAAAGTTTGTATATTTTGTAAAGTATTCAAAATCCTTCTCTTTGCTTCAAACTGATCTTGCACATTTAATGAAGGTGACAAAACATGGAAAATACTACTAACGCATTATTATATGTTGTGCATGAGAAAATATATATTCCTTTTGTTTGCCAAAAAGTATTTCACAGTCCAAGACATGTACACTACGTTATCCTACATGGTGATGTCACTTATATTTGTGGTGAATCGGACCTTATAGAGGTCTGGACCGCTGAGGTCTGAAACATGTCATCAGTTCAAAATCATATTGATAAGCAATTCTCCTAAAATTAGGAAAAATCATGAGGTATCAAGCTGATAAAACAATGTTAAGTTGTGTTAAATCTGTTAAAGAGGGCTCCAGCTCTCCAGGACCCAAAACAATGAAACTTTACAATGTTACACGTACTATTATGTGACAGGTTAAATTATATACATTTGGATTTTAGTGTTATACATCCCACGTTTCTCTCTGAACTTTCGTTTTTATCACAAAGTACACAGGGGCTCATTTTTGCACTGCTGCCTTGGGGACCAACTATTCTGTCTAGACACCATTATAAATCCCTGTTAGATGTTTGCTTTCATTTTTTCTAACCCCCTTTTTCTATATTACAAGGGGATAGCAAATGTTTTGAGATATGTTTTGTACCACTGTGGAATTTTTCTTTTCTTTTTTTTTTTTTTTTTGTAAATTATTAAACCATTTCCGTCTCCTCTATCCTCACACCACCCACCTACAGTGCTGCCACGTCTCCTCTCTCACTTTCTCCCCCTCTATACTGCCACCCCCTCACTGCTGCTTTTCCTTGCCAGAAGCCAGGAGAGGCGTTACTTGCTTTGTCCTCTGTGCAGGTCACTGGCTGTGTGCCAGACAGAGCCCATGCCAATAAAAGCCATGAGTAATGGCCTAAAACTTCTACATTCGCTGTGTTTCCCATTATTTCCCATGGCCAATAAATCTGAAGGAGGGCTTAATCAGAAGGAAAAGCTGGAACATACGGCTCATGTCCAGCAGGGTGTCCAACACGAAGATTCTTACAGTTTAATCAGAGATAAAAGTTGAGGTGGCAGCCACCAATATGGCTGCCCTTCTGACCCACTTTGTCTTTTGACAGGTGGAGCCATTATTGTTTGGGAAGGTGAACACACTCCTGCTGTTTGTCATAAAACAATGGCTGCCTCTGGGATAAGGTCGACTCTAAATAAAGTCCTGAGAAGCTAATAGAAATATAATTCAATAAACATTTCATCATCCATGAATTACTCAGTGAAGAATCCAAGTTTCACAACAGTACTGGACAGTCAGTATACAGCAGTCCAACAGGTTTTAGTAGACAGATATGCACAAATGTAACTTTATTAAGGTTTAAGTTTTTGTGATCAAACTACATCTTTTCCACAATAAGACTACAGTCTTATAATTGTCTAACTAAACTTATATTCCTAATATAAAATATATATAAAAAATGTGTAGTGCCGTGAAAAATGATCGTACTGATAATTAAACCAACAATAAAAAAAAAATGCGGCCACTGGGGGCAGCGGAAACAAGCTATGATCACAACATTGACATAATATCACCTCTAAAGTTGATACAATAAACATGCTAACTTACACTTCAAAAAAATCAAAAACAATGAGCTGAAAGACGCTAAAACACTCTGTAGAGCTGAGGGAGGGTGATACTTCTCTGTGGGTTCATCACTAGGAGCAATCACATAACACTTATTCATCTGATCTATTCTTATAGATCACCATTAAAATATTGATGAGTATTGCGATATTATGTTTTGTGATACTGTATCGATGCTCAGAAACCCTATTGATTTTTACTTAATAGTTTACATGCAAAGATTCGTGGCAGACAGTGGTTCATTTTGTTTCGTGTTTTAACCCCCGATCGCTAGATAGCACTGGTGTAATCTACTTCTTTAACTCAGATTTTATACCTATGATAGTTTTCCTAAAATTAGATTGAAAAAATATTGAACCATAACCCCAGACTCATGATACGTATCGTATCGCCAAATTCTTGCTAAAACACAGCACTATCAATGAGAGCAGGATTAAGCATCAATCACTAATTACATTTTCATTATAGAGGCAACGAATCACTGCTATAAGCTAAGCTAGTTGAAGATAGCGGCATAGCGTCAAAGATTGCCATTTGAATCAAATAGGTGTCAGCAGCAATACTTTTAAATTGTGTGGAGCCAAAGATAGCATGCGGACATTAATAGACAAAAGCGGCGATGGAAGAAAAAGAAAACCGCAGGCCGACATGAGTTCAATACACCTGTCAAGTTTCTGTTCTCCTTTAAATCACCCTCCCGAAGAATCTGCACACAGATACCATGGATACTTAGAGATACCACGGATCAATTTTCCTTCAGGAGAAGCTTTTTTCTGCCAGTCACACTACTCACTATCAAACCAAACTTCACTACAGACAGAAATCCACCTGAGTGAAGTAATTTTGCTTTGTAAGACTGACTGTTTAATCAGTATTTCCTTTTGCTTCAATTGAGTGTTCTCATACAGCACTGTGTTTCTTTTTGCTTACTGTCAATCACCTGACACCTACAAGAAATAAACAAAGTGTCTGCCAGGAAATAAGCCATCAAAACCCGTCACAATAGACATCTGTCATATTCGTGCATTTGTATTTTTGAAATATTTGTTAACAGGGAGGTCAGGCTATTTTCCACATCGTAAAGTTTTGTGTGTTTTCAGTTAACACGTCTAATTTCACACATTATATAACACAAAGTGACGAGAGGAAATCTAAAGATAGAAATACAGGTATATGAGCTATAAAGAACACGTAATTTATGGCTCATTTATTTCTATGAAGAGCTTATTATAAGCCTTGAAGAAAAGACAAATGACTTCTCTTAACATTAATTCAATTCTGTAATGTACCTCATTTTAAAAAGGTTTCAAACGATGACGGAAAATGCACATTATGGAGGTGTACATCAAGGTTGCTCAGCCTAATTACTATTCGTATTCTATTTGACCAGTGTGAGATTCAGCTGCATATCTTTGGTCCTTATGTGTGTTGCCTCTCCAAGAACTTCATCTCCTGGTCAGATTTGACGATGATGTCCAAGATCAGAATATATGTCAGGAGGTTCGATGGAAATGTTGAACACAGGTGATGACACATTCATACATTTCAACGTCAACATCTTAAATGCTTAAACACCCTGCTCCTTTTTTTTTTTAATTGGAAGCCGTGTCACTCACACAGACTTAAGCAACAAAGTTATTATACTATTCATTATTAACTGTACACAAGCGGAGCACACATTTAATTAGGTCTTATTATAGGAAATGCAATATATTGAGCTGGCAAACACTAGATAGACTCATCCTCCTGAGTCTCTCACTAAGCTTCTTACATTTCCTGTAGTCAGAGAAAAAACAAACAAGCACCCACAGGCACCCACCCAGGAGCTTCCTCTCCATTTAGTCTCCATTTGCCTGATCTTCATTCATCCATCATCCCTCTGCATTGAAGCCTCATCTGGCCTGATTCCATGAGTTAGCAGTTAAGTGCTACACCACCGCTGAGAATAATTGGCATTATAAGCTGTATTAAGTTTACTTTCGTTATTAATTATTAATTTCCTTTTCAACAGTTCCTACCTGCCTGATTACACATGAAGTGCAGAAGCAACGGCTTTGTCAACAATGTGAATCCATGGCATCATTGTCAACAAGAGTGATACAGTAAGTAAAGGGAACATGAAACCAAAGTGTAAAAATGCCGACTTGTGTTCTTAGTTGAAGTAAAAGTAGCTGTACTGATAAACCAAGTCTCTCATGTGACTGCGATCTGACAACATGTAATCTTCAGCCACGTGTGTTTTCTTGTTCAAGACTACATTTGTTCACATACAAATACAATTCACACGCAAGTTCTTGAGTTATAACGAGCGTCTTCTTTCTTCTATGATTTCTGAGCTGATTAATTGACGTTATTCACAATGGACGGAGGAGATAATCCCCTGAAAGCGGATGTAACTCTGAATAAAAAAAAAAAAAGATCATGTCTGTGTGCTCAGATTTGACTGAGAGGTGAATCAGTATACGTTTTTTGCAATTTCTAAAGTTTAAATGGCCTTAATTGCCTCCCTGAGCTGGGTGCCTCAGTCTGTGCCGCTGCTCCAAAAGCTGACAATGAGGTGGACGACGCTCTGAGATTGATAAAGTAAAGACCAAACAATCCGATACTACAGCTCATGTGGGAGAATGAATAAGAAAAGATAGAACTTTATTTATCCCGAGGGAAATTGTTGTGCAACAGTTGCAATACACAGTAGGAGACAGTATAACAATTCTGTGTAAATGTAATATACTCATAGATCAAGCCCCATTAATAACAGGAACTTCCAAGTGAGTATAATGTACAGATATATCTTGAATTTAGAAATCAAAATTCTAAGTTGTGGAGGTTTAAAATAAAGCCCCAACTTAAGGTAGCTTGAGTGAAAATTCAAAGCCAAAACAATACATTAAGTTAAATTGTCTAACTCAAAATGTTATTGCTGCCTTGAAATGCTTAGTTTTCTCAACTCTTATTTCATAGTGTGTCATCAGAGAATGCACTACATTCTGCACACCCTTTTGCAAATAAGCAAACTTTGTAAGGATAACAATAAAATGTGCAAACGGAATAAATAAGGTCCTAAATGGATAGCTAATGAAGAAATCAACTCTTGCTGTGCAGCACTCTCCTGCTGCCGGTTTATCTGCCATCTCAGTGGACAAAAGACAAATAAAAGCAACAACATTGACAATTAAATATTCAACAAGAAAGCCTCAGCAACATCAAACACAAGGATATCTACAGTTTCCATCATTCTCCAGGGAGCAGTGCGGGTAATGACACCCAGAGGACAAAGTATGTCTAAATGTGCTCCAATAACTAGACATAAATTCAAACTCAATCACAATGACACGCAAGAACAAAATAAACAAAACTTTAAATGTAATCAACCAAGTCTATTTACTCTTGCCTCCAATCCTTTCTTACTTTTAAGGTTTGTAAATATATATTTTTTTTAAATATGGGGAATGAAACGTTCCCATTAATCCATTTCATATATTCCAGCCTGAACTGGTTGGAAAATTAAGTAATACACAGACCTTAAATCTCTTATTTTCTGACCAGACTTTGGAATGTCATTTTCCTTTCTGACAACATGGCATAAATATGCTTCAACGCTTTCCATTCAATGATGTAAAACTCTCTTAAAGTGTTGGTACACAATTTATTAACGATGCCTTATATACATCAATGAAATGACACCGTTTCTCTCATTAGTGCCACATCGCGATACATAACAAAGTATTAACTATTTTGCTTTTTTAGCCAAAAACTTGCCATCGCTGATAGATCGCCCTTTAATGAAATGCGCAGAAGCATCTCTCACATCAATGTCAAAACATCTCACTGGTCCTGGCTTCAACTCACGTTCAATACAAGCAATTCAGGAAGAAAGCTGACTTCATCATTTAAATATTGATCAGCTTTTGTAATAAGGATGTCATAGTCAATCTGTTAAGGAGTAATTAAAAATCAATATCCTATCAACGTTAAATGAACCACAGTTTCTATTTTATTTTGAATCGACAGAAGGAGCGTCTATTGACCTGAGTCGAAATGTTCCTACCAATCTGATATGTATGGAACAACCTCATTGGTGGTAAACGTGGTCAATATTTCCTACTGGCACACTTGGAAACAGATCACAGAGCCTCACAAAGCCTTGCGAGGGAAGATACAAAGAAAAAAGCTTTCAAGAAAAAGGTTTGGCCTTCTGTATCAGCTCTTAGCATACAGAGGAGCTCCTCTGAGAGCAAACAGGTGAACACAGCCAGAGATCGTGCAAGGAAAATATGTAGTATGTATGGAAATGAGAACGGAGGCAGAGAGAAATCAGGAAAAGAGGTGAGACACTGATCTAGGTGGCAGCATGCCCCCCCCCCCAATTAAAGCAATAAGGGTCAGGACATGAGACAGTCATGAAACCTTAATTCAATGTTTGCCGTGTGCTCTGTCCAAAGGTAACACAACCCGCCTACCAGCACCTCTAAAGCTCATTAATTAACACCTTTTATGTTGTTGCTGTTTTTTTTTATTATCCTGTACAAAAAAAACTACAAGGACGACTTCCTGGAGTCTTCACAGGTGCTCTCGCTGTGTTAAAATGTTAATTTTTGAGTGTAAGATGCGGCGGTTTTGTAACTTTTAGACCGAGCCAGGCTAGCTGCTCCGTCTTAGTGCTAAGCTAAGCTAAGCTAAACACCTGCTGCCTATAGCTTTACATTTATTATACGAACATCACATTCTTGTCTAACTCTTGGTGTATCTCTCCAAGCATATTTCCCAAAAAGTCAGACAACGTTGCTTGCATACGGATACTGATTTGTTGACAATATGTAACACATGTGCTTCACAGTACATGCATGAGCTTATTTTGGACGGTAAAATCTGAACATTAAAGGAAATATGTCAAATACGTATCATATTTTTTATGCTTGGTGGGTCATTTACGGAACAGTTTGTATATATTTCCATGTAGCTTTAAGCCCATTCTAAATAAGTGATGCACAGTGGGCTCTGTGTATAGCTGCTGCAGGATGAAAAGCAATACAGCGGAAATTGAAAAGCAGCAATAGCTTTAAAGCAGGAGAGGCTGTGGCCTCTCAGGCCAAAACAAAATTCACTTGTGAAAATAGACTAGATGATGATAATATTTGGTAGCAGCATTGTCTGGCAAGGTAAAAAGAAAAAAAGAAAAAGAATAAAGAAAAGAGCAGCCTCCTCTCTCGATTGCTGTAACCTTGAGTCACCCTAGCATGCCTGCATTCATCCAGGAGAGAGAAAAAAAAAGGGAAAGGCAATTGAAAAGAAATGTGATTATTAGATGAGGGCATGTAGAGAGAGAGCCACAGAAAAAAAAGGAGGCAGAATGGAGCCAGAGAGGCATTGAGGAAGAAAAAAGGAAGTTGGGGGGGGGGGGGTCAGATATAGAAAAGGTAATTTTTGTCTTTTGGGGCAAGAGGACGACAGGGAGTAAAGCGTACGGAGTGACATGAAGGGTGATATGATTTACAATTTTGCAGCAATGCTTGAGTAGATAGTCAGACAGTAACGCAGTGTGTCTGTCAACACAGGCAGCTGATGGACACACATTACTGGATCCACATACCACCTCTCTGCAGTCTGTCCCTGTAGACACAGCCTTCAGTTTAGCAGTCAGGGAGTGTTCAGGGATAAAGGCACACACACTGAGCTTAATATTAGATGGTGGGAAGAGAACTAAAAAGATGTTTTTTTCATTTTTTTTTGTTTCTTATTCTTTTGTGTGGGGGAACATATCTATGTTACTGTGTCTACGGCTCCTATTCTGTTAACACACATTAACACACTTATTGTGCTTGGGTCAAATTAGACACGTTTCAAGTCTTTAAAAAGAAACATGTTTTAATTGGAACAATTCTTTTAAATAGCTATACAAACAGTCTTTGATTATGATGGTCTCTGATTTTCAATATTAAAGAGTCTGGGTGGTTCTGTGTTTGGGTTGGGTTTGATCACCAAAACTGAAAATCTGATCCACAGAAGTGTTATTGCTTCTTGCTTTTCTATTAAAAGCAAACGTTCTATGTGGATCAGATTTTACCTGATGATGATCTTATCTGTCATCTCTTTACTTATCTGTGATGATTTGAAGATTTGGTTTGATGAGATTTTTACCAGTGAAGTAAATGTGGCCTTTGGACCTAAATAAAAAACAGGTAGGCCTTGTGGTTGTGAGGTGAAACACTATATTGGACAAAAATAATAGTTTTTTGAGAGATTTGGAATCCTTTTTTTTTTCTCCTTTTCTTTTTTTCTTTAAATTGACCTGCAAAGGTGCGTGCACCATTCTAGCACAATACAACGATTAAGTAAACTTCTCATACGGTTTTATATAGAGCTGGAGAACACAAGGCCTGTAATGAGCTAAAAACTACAAACACACTGGTATGGTCCATTACATAGAGCCCCCCCCCCTTTTTCAGCAGTAGACTAATATTTTGGCAAATCATTGAGAAGTCAATCTTAAAAGACTGTCTAACAGGAATAAAACGACTGACAGCATATAGTGAGCACAAGAACAGAGAAAAGGAGTAGGTCAACAAGAAAGAAAGCTATGAGAGAGAGGATTGGAACAAAAGACGGACATGGACAAGAGGCAGAGGAAAGAAGAGAGTGAGGGGATATGAAAATGAAGCCAAACACTGTAAAGACAGAGCATCGTACTCTGGCCTCTCGAGGGCTCCACTCCCTCTGACAGAACTAGAAAGACAGGGGATCAACCCTGATTCCAACCAGGCTTTGTCTCTTTACACCGTGAAAATATGGCCTGGAATCCCATTATCCGCGGCTATAGAGATGCGAGGGCTCCATCTTCATCTCTTATTCCTCCACACAGAGGGTATGGCACCACCTGCACTGTATATATCGAAGGCTCAAACTCGTTCTCATAGGCTCCAGAGGCTCTTTAGGGGACGGGCAAAATAGAGCTGGAGTGGAGAATGGATGACACTCATTTCAAGCGGCAGCCGCATTCACAATCTTCTGCATCTTTGGCATACCAACAAAAACCTTAAACCCAATTTTCTCAGGAGTAATGTTGGAATGATGGCCCACATGCATGTTCATTCCCACAAGCACTTTATGTCGCTTTAACGCACACACACCCAGATCACTTAGAGAATTGAGTCAGTGACAAGAGCTAGATTTGATTTTATCCCCTCTCTGCCTTCTCGGCTCTCCTTAGGGCCGTCGCGCAAACAATCTCCCAGCAGCAAAAGTAGATATGAGATTAGTTTTGCGGGGTGTTGGCAAGTGCCACATGTTTGCTTGCTGGCCTGCCTCCCCTGCAACCTGTATGTGTATATGAGTGTGTGTGAGAGAGAGAAAAAAAAAAGGAGGGAATTATCACACAGGAGAATTTATAGATCAGTGCTCCCGCCCAGCTGTACAGGCGCAGCGGCACACAAGGTTGCATCTTGCATGAGTCAAAGGCAGCCTCTAACATATTCATCATCACATCTCTCCTACACACACACACACATATAGAGAGTATTTATGGACACACACACAAACACATCACCTCAAACCCTGATAATCATCTCTCTTTGTAGCCGCCAAGGGCACAAATGTCTGGTCTTGCTTTTACCGCAGGGCTGATCCATGAAGGAGTAGAAACGGAGTCAAATGTTTCTTTTTGATATGGTACACACACACACACACACGCACACACACACCCTCTCTCAGTGCAGGAAGGTGCAGGTTTTACATGAACCGCAGGAGTGATGACAACAACATACTGTTAGTGTGACTAGAGTCTGCAGGCTGAAAAAGAGGTTTGTTAATTAGATGTATGAAAGAGGTAGAGAGGAACAGATTGAGAGAGAGAGGAAGGATGCGAGAGAGAGAGAGAGAGAGAGAGCAAGAGAGTGACAGAGAGAGAGAGAGAGAGAGAGGTTGATTAATTGAGAGTGAGAGGAGCAAGCTGATTAAGAAGAGAAAGAGAAAAAGAGAGAGTTCATGTCATGAAAGCGTCCTCAAGAGGAGTGCTATCAAGCAAGGCTCTAACTGATCACTCATGTGTTTGCATCTAAAGTAGGCCCAAAAAGGCTTGGAGGGCAATGGCGATGTTTCACAGCAGCACTGAACATTTACATATTTATCCACCGGCAATTTTATGCCCACAAATGTGCGTCTTCTTTTTTTCCACCCACGTTTGCTTTATTTATTGATTGATTTGAGCGCAGTAAGCGTAAAAAAAATGCATAAAAATGAGCTGAGGCCTGAGTTTTCTCTGTCGAAAGAGCATTTGCATTCCAACCACCGCCTCCTTCCTACTGTACTGTACAAATAACCCCTCCCCATATCTCTGCAAATCCGGCGCACACGCTCAAACACACACAGAAACACCGTGCGGTGCTTAGAGTTAAAAATCCAATATTCCCATACACAAAGTCATAAACACGTATTAGCTTACACACATACACACACATGGTCTGTGGACTACTTGGCTGGTGCTGGACAGTTGGGCTCCATCTGTGCAGGGAAGTTGGGTGCCTGGCAGTCTCCTCGGGCCGCTCGGCCATCCATCCGTCCCATCCATCCCTCCCCTGCTTTCCACCCGACCAACCCCCCAACTATGCCCCCCCCATTCGCTCCCCCGAACCACAACCATTTCCATCCTGCCTCCTTTCATGTGAGGGGCGGAAGTGTGGCTGGCATCCACTGCTGTTGTTTGATACAGTGGCAGCGTGATGCCTGACTGCCTGCTTGGCTGCCACACACACATGCACAGAGACACACTGACAAATACGCACACACATGGGCAGTTTGTGCTGGCTTCATGTGCTACCACCTATTGAGCGGAAAGCTCTTATATGAGAAGGAAAACACTCGCTGCTCTAAAGGTCGTGTCAAATATAAAGAAACACACATATTGTACAATGAACTGTTCATACACCAACTCCTAAAAGGATATTTATATACAGTACAACAAATCTGCCTCGGCATGTACATTTTGAAGCAAACACAATGTCCGGATATCATATTTTAAACAACATAATAAGGAAGAATTTAATCTCAACACAATGTGCAGCTGTTCACTGTTTTCAGTTTTTCACACCTTGCGATAATTCACGTCATCATGGTTATGTTTAAACTTTGGCAAAGATTGCGGTCTTGGTTAAATTTTGAAAAACTCAATGCTGATAGAAAAACAACGTTTCCCTAACCTTATCCAAGTGTTTTAGTAGCATTGTTCAAGTGCTCAATATTAGATAAATAAATAAGACTTTAAGGAATAAATAATCATATACATTATTTACAGACAAAATATATAATCTAAGAATAAAATTGTGAAATAATCCAAAATATTTTTTTAAACTCAGCTCAATACTTTTATTTTATATTGTTTCTTTACGCAATATCAGAATTTTATTGTAGTTATTTTTTTGGTAAATGTTTTACAAATGAATGATATATAAATGTATTTTATAGAAGATAGGGTTGTTTGACATTTGTTGGAATCCATGGAGAAATTCTATGACTTAACATTTGTACCTTAAGCTTCATTGTAACTCTATATCTTCAAGCACACACCTTTACAGTTTCCTTGGACGACCATTGAAGAGAAGTAAACAAGTGACTGTTATTTATAATCCATGCCACAAGGATGCCTTTCGTCCTGTCAGGTTATTCCTCTCAGGGACTGAGGAAGGTCCATAATCAAAGTAACTAACCTATGATTTACTGAGCCCTGGGGTAAACATCTGCCGCCTGTCATCTGGACTGCTAACAAAACACGGCTATTTACATGCGTTTAACGGTGGAGGGCCTTAAAAAAGAAAAACAGGTGCAAGGATTTGTGAGTCCTCAGCAGTTCTTGCCTCTACCCTGCCAACCTCATCACCACACCCTTCTGTGCCTGGAGGAGAAGTAAGACGAAGAGATGCAGGGTTTCACTGCCTGGTCCCTGATTCATCTTTGGGTTTATTACTAACCCTGCCCCCCCTTCGCATCATGCCTCTCAATCACCTGTCAAGGCTGGGGAAGATACAGACAGGTTGTTGAGTGGCAGCAGAGGAGAGAGAAGTGAAGTTTAGGAGATGGGGAAAATAAAGAAAAAAAGGAGCGAAAAAAGAAATGAAACTGCTCATAAAGTAGGCTATGCGGGGAAATATGGAAATATTCTAAAATAACCTTTGTTAAGAGACCATTTTCAGGGCCATATAAATATGATTAGGATGTTTATTTTTGAAGTGAAGGTAGCCGGACTCCCCCCCCCCCCATATTCATATGTAAAAAATATGGTTTTCATGGTTTTCATCACAATTAACTCGGAGCTAATAGGCCCAGTATGTTAAGTTTAGTGTTTTTACAGGCAGCAACCCCTGTTTGAAAAGTGAACTAATGTCTAAGTGTCTTAAACTTCCATTCTCTCTGATATGGCTGGCTTCTCTGGTTGCAAAAACAAGTTGGATTTTATAGAAGTCTATGAGAAAATGATCTTCTCATTGGATTTATTACCTCAGTAAACATTTTCCTGATGAGCTTATGGTCTCAATCGATAGTTTCAAGTCTTCTTTAATACAGTATGATATCATTCTGTAAATTATGATCCCATTTAGAGTAAAATAGACGATAAAGCAAAAAACCAACCAACTCGAGGCTTCAAAACCAAAAGGTGACGTCACGGTGACTTTGTCCATTTCTTATATAGTCTATGGTTTTTAACACAATAAGTGTAGATCTTATTTGTGATTCAACATCTCAAGCAAAAATTGTATAATTATGTCCAAGCATACAGTCCTTATTTCTGCATCATAACGGAAACCTAATTTATGTTCTTTTAGGATATTAATAGTTTAAATCGTGACACTTTCTTTATGTTTATTTTATTACATTGCACGGACGTTGTTATGTCTTTCTTTCATTATTTTAGTCCAATGGAGGATTGAAAAATGTTAATAATGCTGGGGAGAGCCTTGTCTTTAAACATAACGTTTAGCCCCCCTCCCCGGGCCAATCATTTTATGACAGTTCAAAATAAAGCACTGTACCTTCTGATCATGCGGTACCATCATGCTTGACTTCTTTCTCTGTACTCTCTCCTCTTCTTCTCTGCAGATGCCTCACACCTCACCATTCAAACCCCGCGTTCCCTTCATATTCCCTGTGTCTCCTCAGTCACAGAGCTAATGGTGACAGATAGAATGAAGGAGGGCTGCCACGAGCTAATCGATAATAGGCAACTCAATTACCATCGCTACTGCCAAGCCCCTGGCTGATGGAGTCAACACAGTCAACACGAGGAAAGGTGGCGGCTGAGGGGAGTTTGAGAATAGCAATTTTGATGAAGTCCCTTTCAAAGCTCTGCGCTGAGTTGAAAGCTTTTGATAGCCTCTCTCTCTTCATTGATTCTCTCTTGATTTCTGGCCTCCCTCTCTTTCCCTTTATCTTTTTGATTAACTCTTGCACTTTTCAATTGTATTTCCCACCAAGCTCTGTTCTTTATTTATGTCTCCGTCTTCCGCTCTCTCTTAATCTTTTCAACCGTTCGCGGTGTAATCAATCTCAGTGTCTACCCCTGATGTGTATAACAAACACTTATCAGTTTGTGGGCATATGAGTGATACAACACGTTTAGAGGAAGTGCGTTGTCTAATAACCCAGCCGAAGCCCCAGCAGCCTGACATAATCCACACTGCCATGGGCAAAGTGACTCACATTTAGATAGATTAAAGCTAATCAATTAGTACACACAATCTTCAAAATATAAATTAAATTAATCCAAATAAAATGAGCTCAAATCATTAGCTTTCTCCCCTCCAGGCAAAATCCAATAATTACAATTGTCAATTGCCAAATTCAGAAGCCGAGAAGTATTTAAATCATGTAGGAAAACACTTGACGTGGAGGGCCAATTAATCAAACTATTTCATATATTTGCAACATTGTAGCTGAAAGGACGGTTTATGTGCGGTGCTTTAACACAAACTTAGATCGGCTTGCAGGCGCAAATTACAACAATATACCACAAAAACATTTTTCCAAGTGCATTTTAAATGGAATGTGCTTTCTGTATTCACTATCTGAAATCCATCCAATTGTAACATTCTTACTTCACAGGGTTCATAGTCAGAAGGTCACGCTGGACGAGGGCTTGAACAAAGAGGGCTGACTTTGACATCAGAGGGTGGAGTGAAACCCTGAAACATTTTCCTCATTATCTTGACATACCGTAAAAGTGTAATGCAATCCAAACGTATTGCTGTTGCAAATTAGAAGTCCATAAATGTAACACGGTTGCCAGAAGACATGCATTTGTAATTCATATGTTATGTCATAAAATCTCGGCTATTCCTCTGTCAATTACAGGGTTAATAAAAAAAAATTTAAAAACACATTTCCATAGACTCTTTTATTGTGGTGTAGGCACGAATCAAAATATATGTTTATAATAATATAATAATATAATATGTTTTTTGAGTTCTTCAATAAAAATACAACTGGTATACTACGCAGACATTTCTATAGCGTTGATTATTAGATTAAGTAGAGAAGCAGTCATAGTAAAATAGTAGAAAAATAAAAATAATAGTCAAGATAAAGCTGGGTTTTTTAAATCTATTTTTTGCTATTATCCCCCTCCCCCCTGTCAGTTAACCTCATCCTTCTTTTCTTGGCCCAACCCTTAATGCTTGCTGGGAGCTGCGACCTGCTCCTTTATCAACACAAAGCCAAGTGCACTCTGGGAGCTTCCTGCTCGCCCTTTATCAGCGCTGTCTTCAGAGACGTTAAGTCTGGTTTGTGTGTTGCTGCTTGTGTGTGTTTGCTGGACATGGGGGTAGATCAGATTTGTTGGGTGCTTGATTGAGCGAGAGCAGATTGTGTGTTTTGCAGATGCGCCTGCATGAATGTGAAAATGCGAATATGTTTGTATTTGTGTCCTGGCAAGTGTGTGTGTGTGAGCGGAGGGATCAGATCCCAAGCGTCTCCCTGGGGACTCAGGGAGCCTGTCACTTCAAAGGGCCACGGGGCCGCTATGCCAGCCAAGGGGGAAATCCTGTTTATGTGGCGGGGCCACGCTTGGCAGGACCAGTGGCTAACACCACAGCCTGGCGCTTGCACAGACTGCCACCTCCCATGCAGGTTTAAATCCTAAACCACATTGTGATGCCACAATCCAGCCTGGCAAATATGTCTGAATTACAGGATAATATTTCAGGACAGATTCAGTGCTTTAATGTAACACCTCAACCTTGTAAACAAAAGGAACGAATGGTCGATAGGGTTTCTTTCTGAATGTTTCACAATGAAAATAAAAGATACTGCATCAATTTTTGTGTCTGATAAAATGACTGTATGATGGCGGCCTCTTGCTGCTCCATGCTGTGCTTGCAAAATGAGAAGCCCACTCTTACACCCTCAGTGCAGTCAACAAAAGAGAAGAAAAAGGGTGTGTGTGTGTGGAGGGGGGGGGGCCTTAAGCCTTCAAAGTGGCTGACTGGGGAGACAGAGAGGGAAACAGCTTTGACTTTAAAACGTTTTGAAACACTTTTATCTCACCGAGCTCGGCTGATCACAAAGGAAATTGATCTGTACTAGGGAAGAGGTTCTTCAATGCACTTTGTACTCCTCAGAGATTTGCTTGACAGGTTCCTGCTGAGGGGCTTAGTTTAAAGAAGGTTTTGATGAGGCCGGGGAATGATGTTGATGTGACGTAAATGTGTCAAACGGTTTTGACTTTCTTTTAAATACAGATTGAATGACATTTGGCGAGTATTTTAGTTGAGGATCCTCTCAAGTCAAATACGATAAAACCAGCGTTATGTCTACAGGTATTTTTACTTGATTTTAGCCCAAAATATATTTAAAAAATAAATTTGGTGTGATATAAGCAGTCAAACGTGAGCCTATTTGGAAAGCGCGTGTTCTTCTTAATCCAACATATTTTGGTAACAAACACAGCTTTTGGCACCAACTAAAAATAGCATTCTTTGAATTACGGTAACATTTAAAAAGAAGAATATAGGCAATGAAGACCCATGTGGTGTATATTAATAGTATGACCCAGTAATGTCAAACTACAACCCATTTAAGGAGGATTCGTGGAGCAGCTGAATCATTGTGAAGATAATTCATGACACCTCTGGGTTTAAGATTATCTACTTTGAACCCACAACGTGAACTAGATCCAAACAGTAATACAAGATTTAAATGGACAGCTACTTCTAAATAAAACCTCGACTTTCCCTACACTCACTGAAACAAAACCAGGGAAATCATTTGCCGTGAATGGGATTTCTAAATGCTGGGATTATCTGGGTGAAAAACCTGAAGATAAGAGCAAGAGTCTCTTACAGAGCGTACAATTTATGGATTCAGCTCATTCAACTTTGACCCTGGACAGCCAAAGGTGGACATAAACACGGACCGCAGTCGACCCCCCATTACAACTGGAGGTTCGAAACATGAATAAATCTCAATGGAGACAGAAGTGGAGATGGCTGCTGATAACAGTGGACATGGAAGTGTTATGTAGAATGCTAGCCAGCAGAAAAAGGAAAAAAAAAAAAAAAAAGGTATTCCATTAGAGTACTAATGGAATGATGCACCATTTTTGTTTCTGTCTCCAACACCCATCAGCAAGATGATGCACAATGACATAAAAAGCAGCCTCGGTGTAATCATGTTGACAATTAACTCATGGATCAGTCTCCTAATTCCTCCTCCCTTCCCTCTCCCCTCTCCCCTCCCTCATCCCTGTTGGGATTCACTGATAAAATGGTTAACGCTGGCATTAAATTCACTGCCACGTCGTCCGCCTCCACTCCAACCAAGCACATTCTGTAAGACCAGCCTCGCTGATAACGAACACATCTATATGATAGAACAGCTCTCTCCTGCCCAGGCTGATGAGACTGATAGGGGCAGCAAGGTCACCGAAAGTTTGCCTCATCAATTTCCCCCCAACTCCCCTCTTAGGGACATCTCTAACAAGCTAAGATCAAAGATTAAAGAACTGGATGTGATGTTAATCGATCCCACTAAGCTGCACTGCCACATCTCAAATCCCTGCCATTCAAATCAACACGAAACAAATCCGCCTGGCATCAGACAGGGTCCCTATCTCACTTCTTCTCCCCCCAAAATCCAGACCATTAGACAAGCTGTTAGTTCCTCCACATAAAGTAAAGGGTCGGCATTGCTCTTGCCTCCACTTAAAACCAATTCAGTTAGCATGGCACAATTTGATGCTATCAGCTATAAAACTTTGCAGCAAAATATGCAACATCTGAAATCCTGCTGCCTTGACATTTTTCAAGAATGTTTTTAACTGCAAGGCATAAGATGTTCTGCAAATAGTCAACACTTCTCTACTCTCAGGCAATTTCCTGCAGGCCTGGAAAAAGGCACGCATTAGGTAATTCTTTAAAAAAAAGAATAATGTAGACAACAATTACAGGCCCATATTAACCCCCCCCCGCATTTTTTGTAAAACAACTGAAAAAAGGCTGTTTTTTAACAGCTGAACATCCTCTTCGCCCTAAACAATTGTTTTCCCAGTCAGGATTCCGACCACACCTTAGCACACAGACTGCTCTTGTTAAGGTCTTCAAGGACATACACGTAAACACAGACAGTGAAAAATGTTCAGTGTTGTCATTTCGATCTCAGTGCTGCAATCGACGTGGTTAACATACAACATATTACTAAACAGACTGGAATACTGGCACAACGCTTAACTGGTTTCAATCCTATTTGAAGGACAGGGACTACTTTGTGTCGATTGGTAAAACAAAATGAAATGGGGAGTTCTTCAAGGCTCCATTCTTGGGGCTCTTCTGTTCAACATCTACATGTGTTCACTAGTGAAGATCATGGAAAACAACAAAACATCTTATAATTATGCAGATGACACACCAATGTATGTAACATTATCACCAGTTGATTCTGGCCCCATACAATCACTGAAAAGGTGCATCAAAGAAATTAATAATTGGATGTGCTCCAGTGTCCAGTAAAGCAAAATTGACACTGAAATGATTGTCTTTAGACCCAAAGCAGTATTTAAAGCCAGTGCTTACCTCCAATCACTAACATTAAAGACCACAAACCACTCCAGAAATCTTGAAGTAAAAAAAAAAATCCAAGTTAAGATAATTAGAAAATCGGCTACTATCACCTTAAGAATATATCACAAATTAAAGGTATTATGTCTCAGCAGGATTCAGAAAAACTTCTCTCTGTGTTTGTCCTAAATCGGAACGACTACTATAACGCTAACTTTCCAGGTCTTTCTAAAAGGTTGATCACTGAGCTGCAACTGATTCAAACGCTGCTGCTTGAATTTAATTGATTCAGTCAATCAGTCCAATAGTCGGCCACTGAGAAGAGAGACAGTGAACCCACTAATAGGTTCCTAGGTTAATATACCTTTGAATATCAAATTATTCTGGATTATTACAATTTTACTGCCAGGGGGGTCAATTGGGAATTATTCTAAATCCTGTCTCTGATATCCTACCTGTACCCTCACCATCATAAATATGCAAAGCACACAAGGACACTCAAGACAAAAAATCTAAAATGAAGTTCTTGTCCTCCCCTGCCTTGTCCTCTCTTCCCCTACCCTCTCAGCTCCTGTATTATCTCAGGGACACTGACACCAGCCATCCTGGTCTTTGTTTTTGCCATCCTTTGAAATGTGGGCCACTTGGAAGCCACCAGGATTTTAGGCCCAGCTCTGATTTGCAATGCCCAAGATCTTTGTCCCTGGCAGAACCCCTCAAAAGACGTAGGGAGGAAAGTACTCTTTTTCATCAATGGAATGATACATTTGATTGATGGGAAACTGAGGAGCTGAGGTTAGGGACCGTCTGAAGTGCATGCAAATGGAATAAGGAAGCTTTTCACATATCAATAGCTTTATCTTTTTTTTCAAATAGACATTTCAAACAAAATGTATTTTTAACTGGACCACCTCCCACTGCATGTACAGTCATATTTATAAAAGCAATGCAATAGGGACCCATGAGCTATTAAGGCCTGTTATTATAAAGACAATCATGCAATATGGCCCTGTGCAATTCTGACTTGTATTTTACACTAACCCTTAGTTATTTTTTCTCTATTGTTTACCACCTAGACCATGGACAGTCACACAGCTTTTATTCAGAACTGGTTTAGACTTCTTACCCCCCAATACAAATCATGTTTAATGGTGGTATAAATGGCAGATTAAACCATTTTTAAGAACGTCCGGTACATATGTTTTACAGATAGCTTTGCATTACAACCATAGTATATGAGGTGCTGAGTCAACAGGATTGTGTAGAATATGGTGCATTCTTGAAAACACTGCAAAAAGAACCACCATGTTTGGTGTCGTGCAGGCATGAATTTACTCAGTGCAAAGGCACATGATGTTCCCACAGGACTGAGAGGACTCATCATGATCAGCATGTATATTTGCAGTGTATGAGAGGAAATAAGAATAAAGTGCTTTTTAAAACCAAAAAGTCTCCCCTTGCTCTATTGTCCAGTGTTAAACTCTCCACGTGTTTACTTTATTCTTCCATTTTCTCCTCTTCAGTACTTTTTCTATTGCCCACATGTGCCTACATCCTCTACTTATCTCATCTTCCTCAACATCACTTTCTCACTCTCCCCTTTCTACTCCACTCCTCTTCCCTCCAATGATTTGGATGAAGGGATAAATAGAGAAAGAGAAGACAAGGGGAATAGACCCGAGGTTCTTAAGTAAGAAAAAACTGCGGTAATTGGCCTCTGTACACGTGTCTTTTCCATTTAAATCACAGAAAAATGGCTGCCTGTGACAGCAACTGATGTGTTGAACAGCAATTGTGACACAGGTTTTAACTGCATGACTAGACACAATTGTCAAAGAGTTGTTTGGGGCCAGAAGCCGTACAGTAGCATAAAGCACTTTATAGCTGCTGCTGCTGCTGAAGTGCCCGAGGAGAGAGACGGACACACAGTCTAGGTCAGAAAAGTATATGTATAAGAGATATAAGGGAGTGATAAAAAAATAATAACGTAAAACCAGATAAAAAGTAATTGACAAACACAACAAAACAGGGTATAGTTTCCTGCATCTATTAACATAAAGGTGATCTCAACTAGCCTTATAGTCTTCTTATTATTCACTTTCACATACATAGATCAAGCCCTATAAAAGTACGTCTTGTGTTTTACAAAGTCTGGCTGTTTATTCCCATGGCAACACACTATCTTGGGTGCTATTCAAGAATTTGCTTTTCTTCGTAACTCTTTCTTTTTTCAACACTCATTCCTACTCAGTTGAGGCAAAGTATATTAAGAGCCTGTTGTCTAAGAGTGCAGTGACTTACTGTGCCTTGGGCTTTGGAAATAGCCCTGTACAGTATATTCCACCCACATTCTCTCAAGGGAGCCACCTTTGTGTTTTTATTTAACACAATGAAACGTGCTGCATGTGACTGTATGTTAAATTTACACGCGTGTGCTTCTTGAAGGGGAAAAAAGCGTGTACTACTACTTTTTTGTGTTAATCTTTTGGCAAACATTTCCATTTCTTCTGCAGCATAAGTGCAGTCTCCCACGAGAAGGTCTATCTGCCCATCTGGCTGTATTACCATTGTCTTTCAAGGTAACCTGATATACATGTGCATGCGTGTGTGTGTGTGTGTGTGTGTGTGTGTGTGTGTGTGTGTGTGTGCGTGAGAGGGCAGTTAAAGAACAGCTAAGCACTCACAAGGGGCTGCTTGGCACGAGCGCAGCCAGCAAACACAAGGTCCCCCGCTGGCTCAAAAGGCTCTTCACAGCTGGGGTGTCTACTTTACATCGGGCTCCCTTTTAAAAAAAATAAAAAATAAAAATAATTTAAATGATGCAACCATTAAAAAGGTTTTGGCTCACATTTTAGTAATATTTCAAAGACAGCTTTCTAAAGCACTTTGCGATTACATTATTTAGGTGTATTCTCCTTAACCCTACTGTGAAACCAACCAACTGCTTTGAAGTGGATACTAACATCAATTTTGCATGGTAAAGTAATGAAACAAATAATGGCAACACTTTACTTAGTGTACCCCTATTAAGCCTTTATAAGCACTATATAAACATTTAAAGTGTTTTTTAACACACTAGGGTTGTGCCGAATAATAGCTGGGCACCTTTGTTTTATGCATTCTGTTTAAACATAGTACTTCTGCAAAGTTGCAACTAAAAATGAGGTTACATTAATATTATTAGTAGGATATTATACTATTTGTAGAATTAGATTCCAATGGTGGCTGTGTAGTAGTGATGTCCTGGTCGACCCGCAGGTTTGGCGGGTTGGGGGAAAATACAATTGTACACAATTGTAATAATAATATATTTTATAATAATATATAATAGAACAATATAATTTATAATGTGTGTACTATTTAACACATGCATAAAAAAACAACTAAAATGTTAGCTCATCTTATAACTACATTATAGTGTATTCTAAACCCTTTATTAAATATCAGTTTTGTTTTCTATTGTCCTTTTTACTGGGAACTGCACAATTCTCTGTGCATCATCCATATTTACAAAAAAAAAAGATGTGTTTTGAGCTTATTAAAGGCTGAGTTGGCACCAAATTTCATAAACAAAAAGGAACAGGGAGAAGGGAACTCTTAATGTACCATTCCCCTTCTGCACACACACACACACACACACACACACACACACACACACACACACAC
>CALSBV010010890.1:1377370-1411572 GCA_943590825.1 Bovichtus diacanthus | reverse complement strand
ACACACACACACACACACACACACACACACACACACACACACACACAGGTAATATTGAGAGAAGAAGCACTACGGCTGTAATCGATTGCATACCTGCATTCATAAGCGGTGTGTGTATTAAGCTCGTCAACTAAAAGCCAGCATTCATCAATTCAGAGAGAGGCTGCAGATGTCATTTCAAAAATAATTCTGCTTGACTTCTATGTTTCAATGCAAATCAAAAGTGCTGTTTTTCAAAGTGTTGCATAAACTTCTGTCAGGCACCGGACTTTGATTCCCTCACAAGGGTCCCGATGGATGCAGGGTGACCATTGCTTTGCCCAGTTAACCGGTTACCTGTCAGTCTGTATGACTTCATTTTGACTCCTATTGGTTCGTTTGTTAAAAGTCAGTGTGAACAGGAACCGGACCAGAACTAAAGCACAACAATGTCTTGTATTTTTCTCTTGGAACGGACAGAATGGACCAAACTACAGGTGTAAAAGCACCCCAAGTGTCTACAGCCGTTCTAGCTGCTCTTGGGCACAGCAGTGCTTTGAGCTAAATGAGCTGATGTTAGCAGACTATTGTCACTGACAAATCAGTAGCTGTTAGCAGTTGAGCTCCCCTCATTAAGTGCAGCAGGAATGACACATTTTTTGTAGGTCAGACTGGAAGTTATCATCGCCCGGGTTCCCTCGACAAAAAGCCAATTGGATTTTGAATTATTGCAGAAAAAACTGGCTCTTCATGCGTTTATGTTTATGATACTTACATGATTTGTTCACCATGATGATATTTAATGTCCCTGACAACCTCTGTAGTCTCATTTACTGTAACCACCTTTTTTAAAGACAAGTAAAGGCTTCAACATTCACTATTGGAGTATTTACTGGCATATTTTATGTCGTAGATTAGATTGTTAAAATATCTTAAGCTTGTGTGAACCGCAGAGAGACCTTATTTCAGGCATCTAACCAAAAACCCATTAAAAAAACCACATCAACTTGGAGAAAATGGAACAGGAAGTGCAACAATTCTAACTCAATTCAGGGTTCCTGCAGAACTGTATCAGTGACCAAGCACACCATTGTTAGCTCAGCCGTAATAGACATGACGCTACTGAGCAGTGGTGTGTTCACTTAATTACGTACATATTGAAGTGCATTTGGATCTTTGAACTGAACGAATGGATTCAGCAAAACTGATTTGTGATTTCACCCTCTGCTCAGTAGCGTCAAACACAAAGTACAGCTAGGGCTGATGGGAATGTCACCATTTGTTCAGGCATTTGCCAAAGACCCAAGACCAAGAACAAAACATTGGACAATGGCATATTTTGATGCGATGATGGAGCGAGATGAAAAAGTGAAGGGATCACAAAAGGTGTTACAATTCTTCCTAAAATATGCAGGAATGTCTTCTCCAACTATCATGGTAATCCATTCAAACACTGTTGGGGAATGTTACTGAAAAACTAAAGTGCCGACCTGCTGGTGGCGCTAGAGAGACGTCAGGGGACAACCGAAGTCAGTGAGAAACAACCTTTGAGCAAGATTAATGTCTGCAGAGAATTGCATGACAACCCATGTGTAGTTGTTGAGATATCTCAGTCTGGATCGACAGGCAGGCAGGCAGACAGACAGGCAGGCAGACAGGCAGGCAAGCAGACAGACAGACAGACAGAGCCATCTATAGATGTTGCAGCATGAAGTTTTCTAGAATTCAAGGTTAGACAGCAAACTCTTTAGAACAGATGTTCCCTGTAAAAAGAAAATGCTGTTCAGAAAGGAAGCAATCTACTTGTCAACTTTAGCACTATGTCACTGTAAAAGAAAGAAAAGGGGTCCCTGGTTCGATGTAATTGCCTTTCCACAGTCCAAAGTGTGCAAACATCAACACATTTTAAAAACTTACGGGATGATGGATGCCCACTGCCTCACACAAGGGGCCAAGAGCAGCAACCATATGCCTGAAGATCCCTATCAACAAGCGTTCCCTTAACTCTAAATTGTGCTGTTCACTCATTTCCAGACAATGGAAAGCAGCAATGGGTTGACACATGAGTGCAGCCTGCACAGAAAAACACACTGCCTGTCGCCACACTGCAGGTCTAATTCAATAATGTTGGGTCTCTGTTTGCACTAAAAATGATCCCATTGCTTCTTAATATTTCAAAATGTGAGTCGCCAATTTCTTAATATTCCTTCCCTGTCTTACCCAACTTGACGCTTTCTATGTGTGTGACACGCTCATTACGCAATAACATGGGTTGTCATACAATGGCACTTATCATGGTCTTTAAATTTTGCAACGGCGCCTTCTAAAAAGGTGTTTTAAATATGTATGTGGTCTCTGGCCCCATTTCTGATGGTCCATAATGTGGCTTTTTGCTTTCTCGATGGTAAAAAAAGACTCAACAAGTTGGCTCCCTTTATGAATGTACGTCCCCAGGCCACCGGCAGCCCTTTCTGCTGCTTTCTGACAGCGGCTCCCGTCTCCGTCTCCCTCCCTGCAGAGGAAGAGGCTCGAGGCTATGCTGAAAATAAGACGAGATATTCAAATATGTCCGCGTGTTCACCTACAACTTCTCGTGTTCTTCGGCTGGTGAATCAGACGTCTCCGGTTGTGTGAGTGTGAGTGTGAGTGTGTGTGTGCACATACGAGACCATACTGTATGTGTGATTATGTGTTTTGAGCTCTTTGGGTGTCAAGGTGAGATGCCATGGCACGTCACACCATCTTTTCTCCATTGATGCCCCTGAGCTGCAGTTCAGTCAACAGTCAACAATCCATCGATTGAGCTGCAGAACAACAGCTAGTCATAAACAAACAGGCAGAAGGAACACGGGAGACCACGCTGAGAAACAGAGCGGGGACGGCTTTAAGCAGCAGCAGGGAGCTTTGCTCCCTGACAGCAGTGGAATGTGTGCTCATGCATGTGTGTGTCGCCGACCTTTCTGCATCCTTAAAATCTGGGTGATGTTCATGTCTGTATAAGTACATCCTGACCCTGAATAATCGCTTTGATGCAGTTGTGCTCATGTGTGTGCGTCAGTGTAAACTGCTTTGATGTTATGTTCATTGATATCTCTAATGTATGTGTTTGCCCTTGAGTGCTTGTATCTGTCTGCGCATCTAGGTGTGTGTATATGCACACACTGGATTTGATTGAAGGATGGAATGAATCTGCAGCAATTTTTTACACTGAAGAATACTTTAAGAAAGGAGTTGTACACGACCTCACCTACTTTCTTTTTCTCCATCCCCTCTTTCTCCCCTTTTCCCTTGCTGCTTCTTTCTCTCTCTCTCTCTCTCTCTCTCTCTCTCTCTCTCTCTCTCTCCCCCTTTCTCTATGTCTGCAGTTCAGACCAGGACCACAGCCACGGCCACATTCCTTAGCTATCCCAAGCTAAGATTAGCATACTGATTAGCTAGCCTTGTGGCTCTATCGTCGCCTTCCCCGGAGCTCACATGACGGGCTACAGCCTCATGAATACATAATAGCACCGTCGGCAAACCGATGCATGGCTGAGAGCTTCCAGAGGAGGGAGCTAGTGCACAGAATACAATGCTTTTATTTTTTTCTTTTGGAACGTAATCAGAGGGTCCTTAAGGCATTCTCGTGTGATCAGTTTTCAACAGGTAATAAGTGGTTAAATTGTTCATCTTTTATCTTTCTCTCGCTGCACTATGTTTGTCTCCTTCTCTCCGATTCTTCTCACTTTCTTTTCCCACTTTTTTTCCTCTCGCTAGCTCTCCATGCCTTCTCCTTTACCCACAACAGGGCTTCTCTTTCCTTTACTCATTTCCTTTCTCCATCTCTTTCTCTCTCTTCCCTCCTTCCATCCTCGAGAATATCCTTTTCATTAGTCACTACCTCTCCTCCCCCTTGCCTCCTCTCCCTCCTTTCTTCTCCCCACAAATATCCCTTTTCTTATCAACGTATTAGCGAGGATATCAAGCCATCACCTGCTCTCACCTCGTTCAGAGCCACTACTTGTAACCCTCCCCCCCTTCCTCCACCACATCTCTCTCTCGCCTCTTAAATCTCTCCCTCTGAGAAGGGCCTGAGTGAGGACGGCAGATCGTGTGAAGTTGGATGTTGATTCTAGGTGACAGGCACCATATGAGTCATAGCCATAATCACAGAGCTCCCCTCAACCCCCCCCCTCCCCCCCCTCCCCCTTTGGCTGCACAACACAGCAGCACTGCAAAGCAAAATTGCCCTTGGTAAAAACAACAGCTATACAGTACACACCATGCATGTAATGTCTAAAATACGTACAGTATTTTCTCTCTCACAATCCACTAAAACAAAATAATGACCACATGGGTCAGAATTTATGTAAGTTGTTCAGATTTGCATAAAAGCACCTACAGGTATGGTACAGACCGTGTACATATTTTGCACCATTTACCAACCCATATGTATGCATAAATACTGTATATGTGCATATGGAAATAGCCACTTTTATAGCCAACTCAATAGTCAGTTTAGAATACATGGGTTTCCTCCATACAAACTATTGTTAGAATTGAACAAAACGTGTATTTATGGCCAAGAGTATTTATGAAAACACTAAAAACTGTTAAAATATTGCGAATGCAATAATATTGTATAAAGAAACACAGTAAAATGGTAGAACTAGAACTGGTCCGATTAATCAATAAGTCTTTTGACAGGAAATTAATCAGCAACTGTTTTTTTCAAACAAAAATGACACATTTGACAGTTCTAGCTTCTTAAAGGGAGAATTGGCTGCCTTTCCTTGTCCTTGTCAATTATAGTATTGAACATCTTGGGGGTTTAAACTGTCAAAACCAAGACATTCGATGAGCTCTAGAAGATTTTTCACTGGCATTCACAGGCAGTTTTCAATGTTTTCTAATGCTTTACAAACCAAATGATTTATCAAGAATATAATGTGTGGATGAATAAATAATGACTAAAATATAAAATAGTCGGTTGCAGCTCTAAAATGTAGAGACATGTAACATGAAAATGTAACTGTCTGGGCCAATTTCTAATATGGGATAAAGATTAAAAATGTTCAACCAAATTAAATCCTTTTTTCAACAAGTCCAAAGAAAGTCATCAAATTGTCAATAGATATGTATGAGCCAGTCTAAAGGAGAAGATAGGAGAAGAGGTCAGCAGTGGAACAGAAGAGAGGACAAGAGATGACGAGAGGGCCGACAAAAACAAAACTGCTGAGAGAGCAGAGACCTCAGTCAGAATTACACACAGTAACGTCCAGTGGTCAGCTCTGCTCTTCACCAGAAAAGAAACCCAAAAATGATAGGACGGCAAAGAAATGGGGGGGCGGGGGACAATTGCAGCAAAGAGAAAATATGAGAAAACCTGAGCATGCAATGGAGATAAAGATATAAGAAACATTTTCTTTTTAAAAACACTAGAATTTGAGTGTAATAGGGAAATATGTAACATAACACAGGGGAACTGGACCGGACAGCCTACTGGGACATGGAAGGACACAAGAACAAAGAGGAGAGGGTGAGATAAATATAAAAAAGGGAAGGTTAAATAAAATGGGAATGGATGAAAAGAAAGACAAAGCTGAAAGATAACGCAGTGAAGTCGTCTGAGCTGCGAGTTCAGAGGATTTGATTTATCTACCAGAAAGACCAAAAGCTGAGACAAAAGAAAAATCAAAAGGAAAAAAAAAAAGGGAAAAAATATCAGAGGAGCCAAGATGAGGAACCAAGAAGGTTCGCTGGCTTTAGTTTAATACACACACAGCGTTAGTCACAAAAGAAGAAACGTTATTGGACCGGACCGTTTCTCGGCACATGTAATACCCCACAGAGTGATTCGTCGCACAAATGGCATTTCAAACTAAAGGCAGTAAACAAATCCGAGCAGTATGTGGTGAAGACTTTATAAAAGAGAAAAAACAAGAAATCAAAGAATCACTATTTCTCAGACTATTAACTCCCAGAAGGGGTGAGGTGTTGCCGGGCAGGAGGTTGAGGTCCTTGGTGGGGGGGACTCAAAGACTGCTGACTGAAACAAACATCCAAGCCCCATTGATTGGACACGAGCAGAAGATCAATCAACATGGCCGAAGGCACCATAAGAGAAGAGAAAAGACCCCCCTATCCAGAAGCTTTCACTCCTATAAACTTAACCCCCCTCCCCACATTGATTAACAAACTTAATCTTATGTCCATTGCAGACGAAGAAATACGTGAAGAGCTGGGGTTATTTGCGGAGGCTGTAAGGAAAACTCCCGTAATTAATCTGTTCATTTCTACAACACCAGCATAGCTAATGTGCTTGAAGACAAGACGATTATATTAATCATTAGCTCGGCGGCTAATGATATAGCTCAGGGTTTTTTTTTTTTTTAATGGGCTTTTCATGGCTATTGCACATAGCCTCCATTTTTTTTCACACATAGCAGACTGGAGCACAGTGTGCCAGCTGGATATCTCCTCAAAAGTGAGTCAGAGAAGGGAAGCGAGAGGGAGAGAAGGTGTGAGGGTGCCAGGGAACAAGAAATGAAAAGACATCCAGAGAAGTAGCCTGAGAGAGAGAGAGAGAGGGGGGGATTGTGTGTGTGTGTGTGTGTGTGTGTGAATATATTGGTTATCCCCAGGCAATAGTTGAATTACTGCCTGGAGTAACACTTACTATCTGTCCCACTAAAAGGGGCTTATTCTTAGATAATAAAAAAGAAGTCTGTTTTTATACTGCATGTCTCATGTGAATTATTTATCTCCTGCAACCAGTGTTTAGTCCAGAGACAATATGACAGATGCATGACTGTCTCACCTCAGTAAGTGAGTCTGACAGTAACACAGCCCTCAGGACCGAGCTGTGCGTGTGTGTGTGCGTATGTGTTCGAGAGACAGAGAGAGAATAAATGTGTGAGCGCACCTTCGAGTGCGTGTTTTCCAATAATTGTTTGGAAGGGAAAAAAACACAATGACACTAGTGAGATCAATACGATTGCTAATGACAGTCTCAAAATGTTGTTGCCCCCCCCTCATACGGTCCCCCGCTGCGCACCAGCGCATTTTGCCCAAATGCTGATTTGATGTGTGGTCAAAAATTGAGCGCCGGGACTTACCGCAGTAGAGAACCAGCAGCGCTGTCAGAAGCACCACAGCCCAGAAAGTTGACGACATTCTCGGCCAGCGACTGGCATCTTTGCGCCTTGCCAACCTCGACACTGAAGCCATTGAACAAACGGAGCACTTCCTCTTCGAAGAGACGAATAAAAAGCAAAAGGTGGTAATCTCACAATCCAGCTCGGCCTCTCACAATGCTCATATCTCCGCGTGTAATCCCACAAAAAGACATGTCAGGACGGAGCAACTGATAGAAAAGCAGTGATTTGCTCCTAAGGTAGTCGGATTGCCGGTGCGCAAAAGAAAAGGTCACATCTTCCTTAGGAATCGGAAATAAACGCAGTGTTTCTTTTTCTATTCGTCCAGAAGCACAAGTTGGTAAACGTCCCTTTAGTTGTCCCAAAGTTAACCTTAATTTCCGTCCTTTATTTCAGTAAAAGGAGGCTGAAGATTGCGTTGAGTTGACGCTCAAAGTGTTCAATCATCTATACCGCAGCGTCGTAAAAGCCTCCTTTTACCTGTGGTAGGTTTCCTCGAGTCTCTCCAGCCTCACCAGCCCCGGCAGCATAGCCCAAAAACCGGGTTGAAAAATAAACGCGGTCCTTTAAAAATCCGCTGCGTAAACGTCTGGATGAATGAAGGAGGGTTGGTGGTAAAAAGGGGGGTGGAGGGGGAGAAAGTCCTTCAAGCTCTCGGTTGGGGTAGAAGTAGCTGAGGATCACAGCATGCTTGCAGGAGGATGGAGAATGGATGGGTAGAGAAAGAGAGTGTGGGAGAAAGGAGCGGGAGGAAAAGTGCGCACTGTGCTACTCCAAGAGATTTTTTTTTTTTCCAAAGTGAAACGTTTAGATAATCGATATTACGTCAGCAATTTGCCACTTGAGGTCGCGGTGTAGTGATATAAGCGCGATGCTGTGAACGGGAGGAATCGTTTTACATGATAAAAAGCAGCGTGAATCACGACTTAATATGTTATTTATTTATTTGATATATTTGGAGTATGTGCGTTTGATTTTTGAATCTATACTGACAGTGATATTTTGCACACTACATACAGTATGTAGACCCTCTCTTCAATACGAGACACGTAATTCACACGTGCATATCATCTTTGTAAATAGTTATTTTATTTATTCTGCAGCAAATATAGAAACATCAATGTACTTCTTTTTTCTCTTTTATGTTATTAAAGGCTCATGTTACACGCAGTGCTCATTTTCGAAGTAAGGAAATTGTTAGACATACTGTAAATGTGCCAATGAATATTTAAAACCACCATGACCAGCACGAACTTTGATTTTAAATTAACTCTAGTCATGTTGGTCACGTATTTATTACAAAACATTCTCTTTTTATTGCTGGAATATTAAAACTACTCTGTAAAAAGTGAAGAAAAAAATGGACTGAGGTACTTTTTTTTTTTTTTTTTTAATGCTACTATATTTATTCTCCACTACATTTCAGATGGAAATATTAATTTCTTTACATTTATCTAATATCTTTGTTTAATGTTTTTGTAGATTAAGAAAAAAAAACGTGCTCTATGATCTTAAAATATATCTTATATATCTTATCTTATAAAATATGATGCATCATAGATTAAACAAACCAAACAGCATTTGAATTATAGGTACAGCTATTATATAACATATAATAATATACCACTCACAGTAAAAGAAAATATTTCTACATAAGGATCATTTAACTTTTTCATACACTGATTACTTAGTGAATATGGTATTTCTGTACTTTTACTTAAAGTGGCTATAATCGCTATTTTCAGAATAAAAATGTATTAAGTGACAATATGGAAACAATGTGAAAGAGGTCACTCGTAGTGATGAACCCACTGAGAATTATCACCTGAATCTGCAGCTCCCTCGGCGGAGCTGTAGAGCGAGCGGCAGCTGTATTCTGTGAAAAAGCTCTAAAAACTGACCGTTCAGCAGCAAACAGCAGCCAGACACTAGTTGGTCGACAGAGTGAAGCATTTATAGAGTCAGATATTCCCCTCTGGAGTTGGTGGAGGCCAAAACCAGAGCTAAAAAACAGTCAATATTGAACTTACATTCACCAAGTAGGCCAGAAATAGGACTCCAAAAAATGTACAATGTTGAAGGATGTTTGAATAAGCAACTGTTAACATGTTTGCCATATTAACATAAAAGGTGATCAAAGGTCAATGTTGAGTTCACAACTTTTTTCTGCAGCCCCAACGTGGCCAAAAAAAGAAAGAAATAGTTATTGCAGGTTTAACGAGGACATGTAATGCTCATTTTCAGGTTCATACTTGTATTTTGGGTTTCAACTAGGACATGTTCACATGCTTTAATGTTCAAAAAACACTTTATTTTTCTCATACGGGTTGTCTGAATATACCTGTACTACCTGTGTCTGAAACGCTCTGCTTTAGCTCCTGTCTCTTGAAGCCCCCCTCAAGAAAAAGCCTGAAAGGCTTGTTGAATCCCAATGTTTTCTGATCTAGGCAGCGCACAAAATTGACTGGGCTGGGCGTGGTAGTGTATTTGCACAAGCACTGAAAAAGTGAGTATTCCATAATATGTCCCCTTTAAGTTAGATGTATTTTTGAGTGCAGGATTTTAACTTGTAATGGAGTATTTTTTACATGACTAATGCTGATCGTACTTCAGTTACGGATCTGAATACTTCTCCCTCCACAGCTTCAATCCCATGAAAAGCGCCATCATCTGTGCCACAGTTTTAGACAGCTCTATAGACAGCACAATGAAGAGTTGGTACCAGAGACAGCGCCAGTGACTAACAGCCCATTGGACAGTGCAGTGGAGCAAGGGACTTTCAGCACCGCGGAAAGCGCCAGTGACAGCACAGCAGAGCCTTAGTAACAGCCCGCTCCTGGACCTCAGCACCACAGACAGCGCCACTGAGAGCTGTACACTCTGGCTGCTCCTGTCAAACTGGAGCAGGCTGTGTCTGCTGGCAGGCAGGATCTGAAGGCCTCTGTGCATTCACCTCAACACCGCCTGCTGTGTATGCTAAACCTAAAGCCTGTGCCTGCACATGTGGTCCTCAGGGAACAAATGGGCATGAACAACTCTATATTCAAGCCAAACATCTTGCCTCTACTTTTGAGCTCATCGCGATACTCTGTCAGCTGGGCAATCATTTCAAATAAGTTCCTTTATAGAGACTCCAAGTTATCCCTGCTTAGCCTTGCTGCAGTAATGTGCATTAGACTGGAGCACTTGTAAACCAGACTGTGAACCACACTTGGTGTAGTAAAATAGTTAATTGCTGCATGTGCCCCCATCAGTCCTTATAAACCCCTACACCTGTATGTGATCGCTCTATTCAGCAACTTATGTTAGTAACAATGTGAAAAGTGAACATTTATTCCCCCAACATCATCCGTCCCCCTCCCCCTTTGCCATGTCTCTTCGTGTCTTCTCTCCATTTCCTGGCTGCGGCGCCGATCTTTAAAAGCAATGGACTCAATGTAGACAGTCAATTACAGCCCTGGTGGGAAAGCACTGGCATGGTGCCTCCTACATGGTGTCGTGTCAGTGACTGTGGCAGTAACTGTACAGCGAGGCCAAAGCCTCCTTGGCACCCACACAAATACACCAGCACATAAACCTACAGACATTCTTTCAATGCAAATTATGCAATTAAGCAGATACACACTGGTTTCCCTTGCCTTTCTGTTTTTCTCTCACACATTCACACGAACAAAGGCATTTGCTTTCAGCTCCGATATAATGCACAAGCTGTGGCCTACATATGTTATCCCCCTCTTTCATTTTTACGTAACGTTTCTCAAACTACAAACAGAATGAAGTGCACACGGCATGAAAACACTGACTCGGATTTTGCTATTTTGGAGGATGTTACCCCCTCTTCAGAGGCTTCAAAGTTGAACAAAAAGATACTGGCTGACTCTGTTTTGGCTGTGAACCATAGTAAAATATTATCTTATTCCCTTTCAACATGAATCGACATTGTGGCACCGGTTCTCTTGACTCCCAGTGTTCATTTGTGCTTAGTGCTAAGGTCTGGTTTCCATTGGATTTTAGATGGATTTGTAAAATATCTGTGCAGTTTAAATGATGTTTTAAAAATGTAGATGAGGATTTCTAGTGATACATCCACACGCTGCTGCCAAGTGCAACAGCGATAAAAAAAAAAAAAGAAAGAAGAAAAATTAAAAATTGAAATCAACATTTTCCTTTGGTAGAGATATGATCCCCCATGTTGGCAGCAAGCGCAGGACTTCTGTGGCTGAGACTAGAAAAAGACTTGACTATAGAGGAAGCAGCGGATGATACCTGTAGGCGAGCAATAAAGGAGCTCTGCTATTCTTTTTTTACTTGATGCTTAATGATGCTTTTGAAAAGATTTGGTTTCCAAAAGCAATATTAAAACTTGAATGAAGTACCATTTAAAAAAACGTGTACTCACATCAAATTAAAGCAACAGATGGTATTTCATAAAGAAGAGAGAGCGAGAGGGGGGGGGATCAAACTGCATCCATATTTTAGAAATCCCTAATGATTACAGTCAGATAATGATCCTCAACTCACTCAGACAGACAGAGACTCGGCTTTACTCCATAGTTATACTGTATTTCCAGTGATGTGGAATGCAAATATTTAACTGAAGATGTATGCATAGACAGAACATCCTTGGAATCCAGACGAGTGTAAGAGGAATTTAATGGCATTTCAGAAAGTAAAAAGGGATCAATTAGACCAGGACCAGGCATCCTGTTGAACTTATATACACCAACAATAAAAACATTTAAAAGGCAATCCGGCCTTTGTCATTAAGTCCCTCTTAACATGGAGCCCTGAAGATTTAATATTAAATAAATAATAGTAAGTTCCTGGGTTCTCCACTGGCTGTCTGGCTTATGAATGGCACATAACCCATCAGTAAAACGTCAGAATATTGTTTTACACAAATTAAAACAGCTGAGATATAAACTCCAGGTCTGGAAAGCCAATGCGAACGTTCCCTAAACTTGGATTTCTTTTTGTCATACACATTTTTTTTCATTCATGAAAGTTAATTTTAACATTTTGGTCACCTAAACATTTTTGGTTGTACTTAGCTCCACCTTCTCCTGTCACTTATAAGTGCAAAAAGCAATGTATTTATGCATTATTCTGTGGTCTTCAAGTGGAAACAGTGTTGTCAGGTAGACTGTCAAACTGTTTGGTGACAGAGTAGCGTACTGTCGATATTCACCTAATAATGTTGGTGACCTCCTGACCTTTCCTTTAGAACCACCCTCAGGACAAACTTTTTGATCTCAGAATAGCTAAATAATCAGCATGTTGTTTGCTCTGTCCATAACTTTCATATTATGTTTGAAATGAACACGGTACTGCAGACAGAGGCAGTCGCAGTTCATCTTCAACCAAGCCTCTTAGAAATTAGGTACTCTGCACCATTACACAATTGTCTTACTGCCTACAAATTGCATTTTGTTATATATAACTTTTTAGTTCATTCATATATATTATACTTTTTTTTTCATATGATTACTTATAATGAATTATTTTTATTATATACATATATGTATATATATATATATATATATATATATATATATTGTTTTATTATTCTATTCTATTTATCCCATACTGGCCACCTTGGTGTTCCATATCCATATCTTAAAGCTATACTGAGGTAAAGGGGAGGAGCAGGAAGAACTTTACGCAGTTGTATAGTGTTACACTACATCACCAAAGCAGGAAACAGACTGATTTTGCAGATACAAGACTTATTTCTGCCTAGTGAGAAACTACAAGAAAGTATAGCCAAGCCGCAGTACTCATGTAATAAATGACTTGATATGGAGCAGCTCTCTTAGAACATTTTGCGTAGGGAGTCTCAGTAGTAAATATGGGGGGGGGGTGTCACTGTGAGCCTAACAAGCTGTGTCCCAGTAACTGACAATTCTTCATCACAGGATTTTCGAGACATTACTTTAGAGAACATATTTCCTCATATACGTCTTAATTAAAATGATGTATGACTATGAGCAGCAGGGTGACTTAGCAGTCAGGGTGTCCAGTCTCTAGAAGGTCGCACGTTCAAACAAGATGAATCCATAAGGGTCTTAAATAGGTAGGACAGGAGGCTTTTCTCTACTGAGACACCAGTTTGTTTTTAGGCTGATGAGAGGACGTAGAGGCAGTTTGGAGCCACAATGTAAAATAACCTTGCGTGAACCTAGCAGCAGCCATGGTCTCTGTACTAGAAAACTTGTTGGGCTTCTCAGTGTTGGAGCGTCTGAAACCTGACCTTTCTCTGTGCGCCTTCCCTTTGATCCTTCCAGACACAAGATACTTCCTCTTTATTGGGCCACCGAGGAGGGCTTTGAACTTAGCTGGCCACTCAGTTATTTAAGTGAACAGGGTGTTCTTATTTGTACCACAGCAGGCTCTCTTTTGCTGTCATGGATAGAGAAAGGAGAGGAAAACCGGGAAGCCTTTTCAGCTTTCTGTATATCTGAGAGACAGTTGCTGGCCTTGGAGAGGGAGGAAGGAAGAGACTTAATGCTGGAGCTGAACAGCGTCATAGAGTCAGCATGTTAATTGCTGTGCCGATAACATGTCAGCATAATAGTAACATTTTCCATTTTGGCCCTCAGCAATGACGATATCGTCTAATTTTGGCTTGCAATGAAAACGATATCCATGTGCTCGGCTTCTTTGTCAACTGGCTGACACCGTTTATTCAAATGGAAAAGGGAAATTAACAAGTACATTATTAACACGGAAAGTAAGACAATACCCAGCATTGCCTTCCATAACAATAACAATTTTCTTTCAACTACACTAAGAGCGTAAAGCCACCGTAGCAGCCATATAAGGCTGTAATTAGGCACAGCAGTTCTTTGAGCAAAATGCTAACATCAGCATGGTAATATGCTCACAACGACAATGCCAATGTTTAAGCTGCATTCACGTAATGGGAAATACGGCCCGTTAGTTCAACTTGGAAGTGTTCAGGCATTATTCCAAGATGGCAGTAGTGTTGTAGTTCTTTAGTAGTGTTGTAGTTCTTTAGTAGTGTTGCAGCTTTAAGAGTTTCCTGATATCTCCAACTTGTATCTACAACTCTAAGGCTGAAATGAAGAGTTTCAACTGTTGCCCCCAAATAACATCTGAGCGATATGATGTGAACACGGCATCAGCAGGCAGGCCTAATGTTTATCATATCCACAGCTTAGTTTAGCGTATTAGTATGTTAACATTTGCTAATTAATATGAAACAGAAATGTCATTAATTTTTCATTGTAATTGGTCACAAACTAAAGTATTAGATACATAAAACATTTGACCTGATGTGAACATGAATGTACCAAATTTATAATTTAATAGTGTTGACATTTCAATAAAATGTTCCACCTCATGGTGGTTTATGTAACATATATGAACACTTAAAATCTCGGAAAAGTTCAACATCCCCAAATTTGGGTATGGATGTTTTTTTTTGTTTTTAAATGGGGATGATTTACTTCACAAGATCAAATAACTACTTTTAAGTGCCTGAAGTTATTGTGCCACATTACTTTTAACTTGTAAGCCAATAAGAGTGCAATGGAGGAGTTAATATGTACCACTGATGTCCAACTCATCGTTCATTTCTGAAGTCAGTCATGCCATTGTGGATGTCCACATCCTACTGATTTTTGCTAAAAAAAAATATTTTTGATTGCCTATTTATCTCTGTGCTGACATGCGAGATGAGAAAACATTAAATCATTGATGAATATTCTCAATTTAAGCCCGTATTTCACACCAGTCGTCCCTCCTGAATCACCACTGTATACTGTATGTATGAAAAATGTCCTATTTTTGTGCAATTTATTACCGTGATGCATGCAGATAGTTCATGAGGCAAATGCCATAATTTAACTTTCCAATCAAGTATTCAATATACTGATTCAATCCATGAAAAATAAAATGTAATTTAAACACAATTTGTCCACTCTTCAATCAAGTGTTAACATTTTCTGACAGCTGGCAATAATCCAACGAGTACTGACGGATCATACAGCTTTGATACGGTATAATGACACAGTGTAATTGTCCCCTTGACTAATGGAGATGTCCGACTACAATCAAAATACATTCCATTCCAGCAACTCCTGCTGACACCTCTGATTACCTGAGATCCCACAGGGAATAGGCACATACGATAAATGCATGTGCACGAGTGATGGCGTGCATGCATCATCTCCCACGTGTAGATATATATATATATATATATATATATATATATATTTTTTTTAACATTGCAAATGATGATGCTGACCGATGATTACACGCATGAGATAAATGTCTTGACCCTCCATCGCTCCATTGTCCAATTGACCTGAGTGCAGAAGCTGGTGAACCCCTCGTGCCTGTGTTCTCCTCTTGCGGCAAATTACCATTTCAGCGCAGCCATTTGACTCATGGAAACGTAGCTAAAGGATAATATACCTTCCAGCAGCAGGGGTGAATGTTGATCCCAGGTAAACACCATGGTAGGAACAGAGTGACCCACCTGTTCCCTGCACCAATCTCTCTGCTGGCATTTACAAATGGATAACAGGTGCATTTGCTTGTGTTGCCTCCTGGCTTGGCCCAATGCCCAAAGCCAGAAGACAAATTTTAATAGAGAAGGGGAATAATGGAACAATTGAAAAAAGAAAAATCGGATACATAATTCCAATTTTTGCCACATACTACGTAAATCAATTAGAAACAATCAAAGGCAATATTTCCCCTGTGGTTGTAGTGTTCCTTAGCTTAGTGCAAAATGTATCAAAATCCAGCAGCTGCACCTCTAAAGCTTGCTATTAACATGTTTTATTTCATTTGTGTTATCTGTACACAATGAGAAGTGTAGGCAGATTTAGTTTTCACCAGGATAGCTTCCCAGTTGTTGGTCTTTATGCTGAGCTAAGGCTCCTGGCTCTAGCTCCATATTTCACAGATATACATTAGAATCGTATTGATCCTTACATCCAACTCTTGGCAAGAAAGCAAATATATTCCAAAATGTTGAACTACACCTTTAAAATTGCCTCCAGCAGATGGGGAGAGGTATTAGCATTCACTTGGAGTCGTGTTACTGGTTACACCTTACTGTTATTAGCTCTGTTTTGCTCTTTACTAACTCTTCTCTAAAATATCTCAAAAGTGTCATTGTCAGAGGCTGCGTGATGAAAAAGGCGGCTTGTTGCTGCTGGAAACAGTGTTGCTGAGAGAGAACCTGAAAAAAATGTACAGTAAAAACCAAAATAATGAGGTGAAAGAGTTCTCCCTGGGTTTGTCACTACAGTACGAGCAATTTGATCCAGTATGAATGTTAAAAAAATATTGATAATTGCAGGTTAGGGCCTGAATAAATCAATGGAGTCAACTTTCCAATCAATAGTTTATCATTTAAAAAAAAAATGCTCACAGCTCATGTGTCGTTTGCCCTTGATGGCGAAGATTTGCTGAGCTTGAACACACACGACATGCATCCAATGACTCGGCCTGTATTTGTTCAGGGCTGTTTGTCTGTCACCTGCAACTGACCCCTATCATGCCTGATCATGGATTATCACCATAGTGATAGACTGGTTTCCTTTCAACACGCTGTAGGCTTACATTGTTCAAAGTAAAATCAATGATCCTCACTTCTATGTGCTGTACAGCGTTTTGGATCCTTCGCTTTGGATTACTTCACTCCTCCTATTGCATACGTCTCTTTATGTCTCTTCCCCAATCGCCACAAAAGTCGAATTTCACACGGCATCCGTCGCAGCCGGGCACTGCAGGTAGCCTATTTGCATAGATTGTTCAAGAATGGTAATTGAATGGGGTGCTCTCAGAAATCATGTCGGAAATCATTTTGTGTTGCTTTGTTGTGAGTATCGCTTCATTCATGGCAGATGAAAGAGGTTTTATTAAGCCATTATGGGGCCTATGTCGCAGTTACGTGATGGCTACCATTTCCTCTCAATGCTATGTTTTACTTGGGGGAGAAACTTTTTAATAGGATCCCGACAATGACAATTATCTGCAGGCAATTCTCTTTCTTGTGAACGACGTCTCATTAATTGCATTTACAGACTCTAAAATGAAGTATGGCGAATGCTTTAAGTCAACGACTCCCAAACTAATTTGCATGGTAATGAATATATTTCTCTGGGAATATGAAATGTTCCCATATGGGCTTTTTGGAAGCATTGCTATGAGATGCTTGGAAATGGAAGTCTGGGAATAGGAGGTGAGCATGAAGCAAGGCTTTAATCAAAGCCATTGTGTGTAAATTTCCCATTGGTTTAAATCTTCTACGCTCGGTCTAAAGCCTGTAAAAGGGCCATTTATAGAAGGGAAACTGTGCCTCCTTAAAGAAGCTTAACTGACGGGCATTGTTTTGCCGTAATAAGACTGTGTCTCAGTGAAGACCAATCCCTTATTGAAAACATGATTGATTTCTAAATGGGTTAAAAACTTTTTGAATTACATCATAAACAAATACAATAGAATATTTACATGTGGAGGAGAGGAAGATTCCATGGTTCCATCATGCTTTGGGCTGTTTGGCAGTCTGCTATCTCATCATCCATATTCGATCAAGAACAGCCACCTTGTTGTACATTAGATCACTTCCAGACAGGCAGGCAGCAGTCTAATCTCTCCTCCAGTCCTAACCCTGCTCTAGCCTTTCCCATGCCTTCTTCTCCAATCTGAGACAACTTTTTAAAACTTTCCTAACCACTGTGCTTAACCATTCCTTCACTCCCTTTCCTTATAGTTTTTCCAACCCAAATGCCCTGATTCTATCTCCACTCAGACCGTTTCCATTCTGTATCTCCCAGCTTTCCCCTCCAGCATTTTAATACCCTCACTTCAGTATCTACTCGCTCCCCAGCCGTGGCCTCCACATTGCAGCCTTTCATATTTTCTGTTGAACCCCAGAACCTCTCTTTTGGCCAAACTCTACCCCGGCCTCTCTTCCAAACTGCAGATCTCTCCCTGGCTTGGCCCAGTCTTCTAAACATTCTACTTTCTGTCTCTTTCTTTTCATCTCAACCCTATGACTGAGCAATAAAGGAGAAGCATGAAGGGCAGGAATCTGTATTCTTGAAGAAAAAAAACTAAAACAAACACAAATTGACGGGCCTGAATCCTCAGGGTGGCTTTATGGATTCTCGGCGCAGCGTTGAGAAAGAGGCTTGTCCAGCCATGCGAGACCAGCCACTAGAAGGCTAAATACAAAATAACCCCGAAAGAGATCCGGGGATATGGGATATGTGTCTAACAATCTCAGTTGGCTAGAATGGCAATATACAGTAAACTCAGGAGATAAAAGCCTGCAGAAGGAAACGTTAGATTGGTGGGGATTTCTTGTTTATATGTGTACATGTGGCAACGATTACAAAAGGTGTGATCTTTTTCTTGTGATTCCTATTGGAGTGTAACCTTGACAAGCCCTGACCTGTTCTTATATTGTACCAAAATGTGTTTACAGCCTAACAAATGTAAATGCATGGCAAAACAGTCTGCCGAGCCATACTGTTGAGTGCACCGTGAATTGGCCGGCTCCCAGCTGACTGAATAAAAATCTGGTTTGATCCAGGGGACAAGCAATGCCACAGAGCCCGTGTGTGTATTAGCTGTGTAATGTGAAGAGGCGGAGGAGAGCTCAAGGGAATCGCTCCATAATCTACTCCACCATTCACAGTACCTTTCTTGCTCAGTCCATAATACCCCCAAATGGGTTTATACTGCCCAGGCTCAAAGCTAGCCAGCGAGCTCTGGAGACAAAGTCCCATTCCGATGAAAAATGCCCAACTGCAAACAATGCGGCAGAGATGCACACAAAAACTCACACACAAGTATGCAACAAAGTCTCTACATCTGGGTGGGAAGTAATTAGAGAAGGTGGTGAGTACCTCTGTTGGCATATCAGTCAATAGAACAGAAGCGCTGTTTTCTCCCAAATGACCTGCCAATGTCTTCTCTGTCTCCCAAACACAGACACAATGCACTGGCAAGACAGAGAGAATGGGAGATGGAGGGAATAAGCGAGTGATAGCGAAAGAGCAAGAAAGGAGTGGGGATCGTAGTTGAAGCAAGAACGAAGCAGGAAGAAGAGACAAAGGCAAAACCTGTGCATGTGATATTCAAAGGAATGACAAGAGATTAAGTGAATGGCAGAAAGAAAGAAAAAACAAGTGTGAGGGAGCTGCACACCCCCACTGTTTATTTTCTGCCTCGTAATTACTGAAATGATTAATGACTGCTATCAGGAGTTTTCATAGCCTGAGAGATGATCTTACAGGAGCTGTGAAGTTTGTTGGTGCCGCTGTTAAGTTTTGTCATGCCGGGAATATTGACATTCATGTTGTGTCCGTCCACAATTCACAATCCTGTCATAACTGTAAGGCCCTTATGAGTGTCGATGGGAGGATATGCTGTGTATAATAGCTCAATGTTTTTCGAGACAGAGAGAGGTAGGTTGGGCACATTTGTGTGGGAACAGTCTGATGTTACTGTTTGCAATGCCAGTACAGTCCGTTTGCTTCCTGCAAAATTGGTTAAATGGAGTGATGTGGTGAGTCACCGAGCTGAACTGGACTCTGAAAGTTGTGCACTTCAATTTTGCTCATGGCCACTCTGCCATTAATCTCACGTGAAGCCTACATGTTATCTACCCTCAAAGAAGAACTAAAAACAGGAAGAGATTTTATAGCTACGAGCTAAGCTTAGCATAAAGACTGAACACAGGGGGAGCAGCTAGCTGGCTATGTCCAAAGGTAACAAATAGTCCAGCACACAAACTTTCATTAGAATACAACATGCTAGCCAATAACAACCAACTAACAAGATGTTAAGCTAACTAGCATGCTGCTTGAGCCACCAACCAATTTTCTTCATCCAGCTCAACTTCACAAAGAAGCATACACTTATGTCTAACACCATCAGCTACCAACATGTAACTAACTGGAAAGCATGTGACGCTTGCTCTGTTTCACTCAGGTCTAGATCTGTCATACTTAGCTACCCATCTTTAATTTAATTATTTCCTTTTATCCCTGAATACCTCATTATTCTAATTTGGCAGTACCTTAATCTCTCCGTCTTTTATTTTCTTGCTGCAAAATGTCAGAATGGGGTACAGGGAAGCAGACAATCAATCATGCATACATAATTTGTACCTGCAAAAGTGACTTCTCATTTGTATAATTTGAGGATTCGTAAGAAATTTGACCAAAGTCGGAGAATACACAGAATCACAACCTGTGCATCAGAGGAGATGATTGCATTAATAACACCCCTAGTGTCACACAATTTGGCTGAACTGTGAAACATATTGTTATCGATATTGTTCGTTATTTCATTTTAAATGGCAAAAATGAGTTGGCTTAATCAAGCAGAGAGATAAAATCAGATTCATTTCCGTCAAAGACATTTTCAACGTTTCACGTCATTTAGACAATTATTATAAAAAAAATTTAAAAAGTTTTTTATTTTTTTCTCGTAGTTGATGCAATACTGATTGTTAAAGACATCATTCTGTCTTGGCTCCCTGTAATGCAACACTGTCACTTACTTTACCTCACTTTTTGTTTATATACTGATGCAGCGGACTTGGGGTGAAGACTGTCATCCACATTTCACCATCAGATGCAAGCTTCAGCAAGTTAGCACAGTCAAAGTGACAAGCCTGCATGTGTGTTTGTGTCCCTAGGTGAGGCTCCAGATTTTCTCGATCTGTAGGTGGACAGTTGATAGGATTCTTCCTTCCACCTCACTTGGCCTTATGAGTGTGTCTGCATGGATTTTTACTTATGTGTGCACCCATCAGGGGATGTGTACATATACCTGACTGCGTACCTTTGTACTAGATCTGTGGCTGTGTATGTCTGTCTGTGTGTTAGTTGTGCTTTGTGCACGCCTGTCACACTGCGGATAGCTCCTGAGTGTGAAGAGGGACAGTCTCGAGGCTGACAGCCCACGGAGGGAGTTGTTTTGGGGGCACACATTGCCAAGGTGTAAAGCTTCACGCTGGCAAAGTAGAGTGAAGGGCTGGAGCTGTCAGGTGTTTCTCTTTTTGCCTGCCTGTCTGTCTGTCTGTCTGTCTTTTCTGCCCTTCACTGCTACCTCTTTGCCTTTATACCTCTGTCTTTTTTCTACGAGCACTGCCTCTCCAATTCGGTCTCTTCTCCTAGAAGTAATTGCCCATGAAGATTTTCTGACAAGTAAAAAAAGAAGACCTGATAATTCATTGCAACCCTAATCTGTTGAAATTCTTTTAAGCACAGTGTAATAAGGGGCGACGTGAAAATAAGGACAGCAGCACTCCTTTTCAACCAGTGTGTCAGAAAACTACCCTGAAATTAAAGCTGGCCGTCAGCAGCGACGCTGTCAATTTACATCCAGAATAATAAGAAAGTGTGTCACTGTCCAAATACTTGAAGAGCTTACTCTGTAAAGCCTTTCCTGAGCCAGGAACCCACAGTGAGAATTAAAAAAAGCCTATATTTCAATGCCATAACTCTCCTGGGCAGAGCTCATGCAGAGAAATATTGCTAATCATCACTCCACAATTCTCACTGTAGTCACCAATCGCAGTCTCAATCCTAATACGAGTCAAATGGTGGTTTTACTTAACCTCCCACCAACGTCTCTTAGCAAGTCACTGTTTCCTTACAATTATTACCACTAAGACCTTTCCCTTCCTCTAAAAAAGAAGGAAAAAAGAATTTCAGCTCCCCATTCATTTTCCACTCCTCCTCTCTGAGGAGGCTGTGGCACGTGTAACTTTTTTTCTTTGAATTCAAACTTAAAAGGTACTAAGAAAAACTGTTGACTGGTTATGGAACAGTTTCTATGCAATACTGATGCTTCTATATGACCTACATAAGCAAATGAGACCATCAGTGAGAAGATTTGCTATATAGAAATTCCTAACGCTCGTCATCGGTGCCACCAGGCCAGATACTGGCGAAATCAGACAAAATCATGCACATGCTTCTGCAACTCTCAGCCCAGCAGTGACCAGCCTGCTGCGGACAGACCCAGATCCGGCTTTGCTGCCGCCTTTGACCTGCAGTCGGAGCTCCGGCCAGGAGCAGAGCTTCACCTCGCTGCTCCGCCAGTCCCCGCTGGGAGCCAACACCAACACAGCGCTGCAGGAGATTAAGGCCATATTGCTGGGCCCGCTGGAGGGATGGGAGGTAACAGTGAACTAGAGCCAGTACTGAGTGGGGCAGAATGTCAGACCCTTGAAAAAATGAGAGGTTTTCTAAAGGGAGTCTGGTGCTCTGGAGAGCCAAAATCACAACCAAATAAAGGTTCCTCGTATGAACTTTGAATATGAAATCCAATCACCTTTTGTGTAAGGAAACATATGACAATTGTGAAAAACTATTTTGTAAAATTAGAATTTACTGTTTAGGTATTTAGTGATTATAAGACATCTGTCCTCTTACAACATGGGGGTCTAGCTTGCGTTATTACAAAAATGATTTTGCATTTAACTTTAAAGAAACAGTCTGCAACCTTACTTCCACGTATCAGTGATAGTGTTGTAATTGTTAGGATCCCCACTATGATTTGGAGCGGCTTAGTTTTTCTGCCATCCACTGATTCTTATGTCCAAATTGGCAGAAAAAGATGGATGATCATACAAATCCGGCTGAACATTATGAACATTAGCAGCAACTGGTTATATATAGAGCAACAACAGCAGGATGGGCGGTGCAAGCATTTGCATTTCTTTAACATGCCTTCTTGAGGCAGAATCAACATAACTTGTTGCATCCGAAAGGATCCAACAGCAGGTTTATATCAAGGCTGAAGGCGGTTCCCCTGGAGATTTACTCTGCCGCTTCACACAAGACGACAGAGCAGCAAACAGCACTTAACAGCAACAGCAATGTGCCGCAGGTAGGAGGAAAAGGCAGCGGTAGGAAGCCAAACACAACTGGAAGTTTTCATTAGTGCCAGGAGAAGCTAGGAGCGATGTTCTACAGGTGCAGCTAATTGGATTGATAAATAGGTAAGTGAGAGGAGTGGCAGCTCTAGGCTTACTTAATTGGATGAAATTAATCAGAAGGGAGTTGCCTCTTAGATTCAAGCTCATAAGATAATAAAAGGAAGCAGGGACATATCTGAATGGAAAGGAGCCAGGAGGCTGAGAGGATGATGAATGAAGGAAAAGATGAGAGTAAATGAAATAGAGTACATCAGGCTCCATATCAGGTAATATATCTCACATTTATAACATGTTGTCAGAGCCCAATATGATTTCCAATGCTGAGGTAGGTAACAAAGAGAATAGGAAGCCTCAGGGCCTTGGTGCTTGACGGTGCTTGAAAAAAGAGGTCCGTGAGGTGGCCCACAGGTTTGCACAATCTACGCGTTTCGTGTCCAGTGTGCACAGGAAGGCACTTCATAATGCATCGTCGCAGGGCCGGCAAAAGCTGGATAATAGCAGGAGGTTGTCAAACTCAAACGGCATTCAGGGATGTCTGTTAGAGCTTTTCAATAAGGGATCGAAACTAACATGACATGTGATGGGAATTGTTGCAGAATACTGGCTGGTGGGAGGACAGGGTACAAGGCGGTGTGGAGGCGGGTGGGTGTCGGAGAACGTCCTGTGAGTGTGGGCTGTCATTGTGAAAAATCAGAGAGAGGGGATGTGCGCAGATTTCAAAAACAGACCTGAAACTTGAAAACACAAACTGGAAGCTGCAACACAGCAAAAACATTTGAGCAGAAGATCCATTTATGTTCGGAAATGCCTTGCAATGCAATAACACATCATTTATTGTGGCAATGACTTCTCATTGGTGCTACTGCAGTCACAGTATTCTGGTACTGCAAAATGCAGGCACGTTCAGAGACAATGTCTATGTGAATTCTGCAAAAGTGCTTTTGATTTCAATGGACCACAAGCGAAGACTCGATGTCCACAAATGTCCCTTTTAAAGTGAAAGATGTTTCTGTTATCCTATAGAGTTAGCAGCTCTGCACTGCACACACACACACATATTTTCAAGCATTCACATACACTTATAGAATGCATGTTCAAACGCAGACGATATGTATAAGTATACTCGAGCAGCCCTTCACTTTGCATTCATACTCCCAACACTTTTATCCTCACTACTACATGCCTATCGTTAACTCTCATCCTAATCCAAACCTTGACCTTAACCAACATCTTGAACTTAAAATAACATGAAACCATAACACTGCACTCATTAATATTTATCAACAATGAATCACATGGCTATGTGTAATGTGAAAGGACACAGAGAATTGACCCGCCACATGCTTTTACTCAGTCAGCTACCATGGATCCCGCACTGTCACTAACTGTCCTCCATGAAGAAATATTATCTCTGTTTTTTTGGGAAAAAAAATGGATTTTAGAGATAAGTAGACAGGAGGCTCAATTTGATTTTGGAGGAAATATCTAGGATATCAAAGTGATTCAGCAGCAAAAACAGGTTAAAAGTATAAAGATAGAAGCTAATATTAAAGCCTACAGATCGCAGTGTGCTTTGAAAGTGAACTAGCACATCACCCCTCAGCTCTGAGCATTTTAGCATTTCTCAGCACATTGTTCTGACTGTTGGCCATCAAATTCCGCTAAAGAGCAAGGAACCTTTTGCTCTAAAAGAATAAGTGAATATTCATTGAGCATTTTTGCATGTGGCCAGAAACATGACTACAAATGAATGCTAACGTTGCGTTGTATCTAGTGAGTGTGCTAACATTGTGCTAACAGTCTGTTCCGTTGTTCCTGAGTGGCCAAAAATACACAAAGGTAGCTTTAATATGAATCCAAAATCCAGCATCTAATCCTAAACTCACCGTTTAAAGGATTGTAAAAAAAAACAGAAAAAAAAGGTCTTCACTTGGAAAGATTTTCTTCATTTGGACCTCACAAAAGTGCCCACACACACACACAAAAACACTCCACGATCCACACTAACACACTGTGGTAGACCACACGCAAACAGCAGGGAAGTCGCAGAGTAATGGGACAATCCATCACCAGCGGCTACATGCTGCTGCATGGTCTTAGTCAAAGAAACCCACCCATGGAGACACTGAGGCAGCAGACTGGAAGGAAGCAACCGCAAGGTGCCGATCTAGAGACCAGAGGTGATAACTGGTGAGTGGGAGGAGGAAATTTCTGCCAAAATTGTCGAGTGATCACTGTCGGGGTGTGTTCCTGTGTGTACTGTATGTCTAGTGCATCTGTGTGTGCGAGTAGTTGCACAGGGTATGGTGCACGTCAAGAAATCCAATATCAAATCATACAGATGGAGATTTGAATATAATAAATAATACAACTTTTTTGTTTTAAATTGATTTATTATAAAGAAAAATGTATGTTTATTTTGTGCTCTCTCAATTATTTACGCCAGCCCGAATGAGGGCTTCTCCTCAATATCACTTATTACTGAATAAAGATTTTGATAAATTAATGAAAGCCAGTCTTGAGAGCCTTGGTTACAAAGGACTCAAATGAAATATTGAACACTTTCTTGAACAATAAATGAAAAGAAATGCCATAATAACTAATGTTTCCGCTGTTTATTTCTGTTCTGACCTGTCTCTCTACCACCCTCCTCCTCATTACCGGTGTGCTCTCCAAATGTCCTTCTACTTTTTATTGTTACTCCCTTCATCCCTTGGATTCTCTCCGGGCCGTAACATTAGTAATATTTTATTCTGCTTCAATAAGCCAGATGGGACTTTTTTTCTTCTTGGTTTTAAAACTTTCAAACAGCCCATTTGATTTCAGACGGATTTAATCTACAAGCTAAAATGTAAATGTAACCACAGAGTGTGTCGTCTTCTCACAGAACACCTGATAAGACAACACATGAAATCTTAATTAAGTCACTCTGAGATGATTGTGCAAGTACAAGAGCTGGTACAGCACAAAAAAAAGAGTCTCCGGTAGAAAAGAAGAACAATAAACAGAATAATTAATGGATTTATAAAGAAGTGTTGCATCAGCTAGTGCAACGAAGTTAACACTTCCTGTTGGTTTACTTCCAGTTCGACTTCCACTTTTCCAGTAAGTATTTGTTTTTTTTGTATATTCCGTTTTTGCAACTGATGAACAACACAAATATCTCTTTTGGGCTTTTGCAACACAGAGAAACACACATCCTACCGCAATCAAGTCAAAAGCACACACCTGCTGCTATGGAACTAAAGATAAATCTGATCTCTTCAGAAGCTGATATTCCTTGATCCAATTAAATCTAGAGCTCATTTGAGACCTGTGTTGCTGGAGACATGTGGCCAAATCACCAAGGAAAATGAAATTAGAGTAGATTTAATAGAGCTGTATTGGGCAATGAAGAAACCTAGCGTGGAATCAGCCCGCCATCCATCGTCCAAACGGAGGCAGGTGATCAGCAGAGACATGGCCTGCAGATACAATTAACAAGAAGGCCAGGACCTCTGCACACATTTCATATGAAAACTAGAAAGAACCCTATATTGAAATCAATGTACTGCACACATCAAAACTAGACAGACCAGCATAGTTTAAAGGTCATGACAAATTCAAGAGACACGCACATGCGCACGCTACAGTACTGCATATGCACATTCTTGTAGAGAGTTACACAACCACACACACACTCGCACACTGATCCAACCTCCTTAGTCATTCATGCCACGAAGGGACATATCGACTCCTAACCCGGGTATTCAATAGTAACCACATTAATCCACCACTGGGCACAGTCGGCCTGTCTACCAGACAGGCACTCAGTCAGCCACTCTGCTGGCTTGGGATCAGTATTGGTTTACAGAAGGAGTCTTAGAGAGAAGCAGGAGAGAGATGACCGAAAGACTGCAAGGCTCCCTAAAATGTCACTATGTTCTTCTGCTTGCCCTTTGCAAAGATGCACCGAATCAAACTACTGTGAAAGGCAAAGTTTAGGCAATTAGTCCACTGTGTGTTTTGTACATCTACAAGAGAATGTCATCTCGAGAAAAAAGAAAACGGCATCAGTTGTTTCAAGCAAATGCCCAAATATGAAATATGTTTATGTTCAGAGACAAAGACCTCAAGCGGCTGTAGAAATGAGAAAATATTGGACTTCTGTTCAACCGTCACATTGGTTTCTTTTAACTATAACAACAGTGTTTCCCTCACCTTGACAAAGTAGTTATTCTAACCCAAACCATGCTCTTTCACTTTCCATTTATTTTTTTTTAACAGTTTAGAAGGCACAGACATATGATGTCATACGGCTGATAGTGGGGGCAGATCAGAAAATGCTCAGATGTGTCATTCTTGAGGGAAATTACAAACAATGTATCACTAAAGCTCCCAGAGGTTCTTTCTTTTATCTCTGTTGCGTGCTGGTTAGTCATTTTGTTCTTGGTACATCGTTTCATCTAATGAAGAGTTTCATAGTGTCAGAGCTAACGAGCTTGCTAAAAGCTTGTGGTAACTGACGGTTAAGAAGTTAATGGAACAACAAATCCACACAGATTATTTAAAAGACATATTTGAACCATCAACTCCTGATTTATAATAGTCTACCAACTATCTCTCTTTTGTGGTGCATTTCATACTCTGACAGAGTAGGTTAAATCAGGCACGCAAACGTGTCACCTTCAGGGAAAATGAGCTGTTTTGAATCCAAAATAGGTTATCTCTGTTTTGTGCAGATCCAATGAGTTTTTTTTATTGGGGGGAGCGGAAACTTTTAGCATCTAGCATCTGATTCTGATGACTTTAAAGTTGATGAGAATGATAAGTGCAGATATTTGTTATTGTTATTCTAAAATATAGTTGGATAGTTAAAATGAGTACACATTTTTTGTTCAGTAAGAACATGAATAGGACTCCATCACTAGTAGCATACCTTTTGAAGGTAAAATGTTTTATTTTATACTTTTTTTGATGCATAAATCGGTGCCTTTGCCAGGGATAAAAATGCACTTCCACAGACCTGTTCACGCCACCTGGTCTTCTCCTCAAACTTACCAAGTGTGCTCACCTCCCAATGAAAAGCAACTCTCTGGAAACCACTGAAAGAAGGACAATTTGAGCAGCCATGCCAGTGTGCACGATGCTGGCAAACTCCTTAATGAACCCATTACAGCCAACACTCATTTCCCTGACTGAATTCAAAGAAAGCCCACTTTCCTGGAAAGCCCTCTCTCAGCACTCATTTAGATCAAGTATATATTCTCTCCTTGGCCCAGTGGTAGTTCAATCGTCTATAAACAAGGTGTGAGGCTGATGACTGAACCTGACACGACCTGCTAAGACCCACTGGCTTTAAATCAGGCTGAGCTTTTACTGCTTTGGCTAGGATTATGCATTCAAATGCAGTTAACAACTGTTATTCCTTAATTACCGTTAGAACATTGAGTAAATGAAGTGTCATTTTGTGTAACTTGTACAAAAAGCTTAAAATGTTGAGTTAGAGGCTCCCAACAGAAGACGTCATGGTGTGATTGCAAACATTATGTGCTAAATGGGTGAAAGAGTGGCGTCTTTTATCACTTTGTGTTAGTATAAGTGAATTGGATAAAAAGGAAACGTCTCTGATGATCACAGACATTTCTTTAGATAAGTGTGAATTTGAGACTAAAGTTTGATCCAGTCACTTGTTTTCCATGTTTGTAGTATTCCCGTTGCTCTCTTCTTCTGTCTCTTTCTCCCCCTCTAAAATAGCCTAAGGAGATATTGCAAGCTTGTTTTGGTATTGATTTGAATTTCGGAGCATCAAAACATTGTTGAATGGATTTTAAGATCATCACCTTCACTGATATGCTTGAGCGGACTTCCACTACGTGTGAGTGCATGACTTAGTTTGTATGAGTGCAAGGATTTGGTTGTGTGTCTCTAGTGTCCTCCTTTCAGAATCGAAGCTGCTGCATCTGTGCCCTATGGCTTTCCAGGAAAACTAACCTACAAGGTGCATGCACGCACGCACGCACGCACACACACACACACACACACACACACACACACACACACACAAACACAGACACACACACACTTCTGTTAGTAATCCCCCTAGTGATCCAATAGCTTTTTCCTCTCACTATCCGCCTGCCATCTTTTGTCTTTCCTTCGGGATCCTCACATTCTTAATTCATGCCGTATGAAACATTTAGCAGCAGAACTGCAGTTTCCCTCCTTAATCGATGCGAAGGAAGTAAAGCAAACAAACCACGATTCATGAATCACTTGCTCCACCGATCCGGCCTATCATATCCTGAGACAAAGCCATGGTCACGACAACACTACTAATACGGAATAATTGTGGAACTGCCTTGAAGCTAAGTAGCAGCTTTGCAGGTGTTTATTGAGATTAGAAATCAGCTTTCATACTTCTAATGCCTTCCAACCACTTTAAAATTGGAATGAGTAATAAGGCTGCTCCATTTCATGATTGAACTCTTTTTTCCTTCTTTTTTTATTATAAATGCAATAAACAAAGACTTTGTGTGGGGTAATTACTTATTTTCTGCCTTTGAAGTAGGGATGATGAGTATTGAATGTTTTTCAGCCACACTGTTGTCGGCAATGTCGGCCTGTTGGTCCGTTGGTCAGGCCACCACTTTGTTCAGACTGAAATATCTCAACAGCTATTGGGAAATGTTCACTCATGGTTCCCAGAGGATGAATCCTAATAGCGTTGGCGATCCCCTTACTTTTCCTTGTAATGCCACAATGAGGCTGAACATTTTTGATTTTAAGTGAAATGTCTCAACAACTGGGTGGATTGCCCTTACATTTCATAAAGACGTTCATGTCCCCTTCGGGATGGATTGTAATCACTTTGGTGATCATTTAAAGGGGAACTCCACCAATTTCACAAATCAAGTCTGTCCACAAGGGGAGTACTACTGCATGTGAAAAGGAGTTATATAAATCCCTTTGAGGCTCCATATGGAGTTGTGTGGAATCTGATAAATGACTTGAGTCATCAGTTGGTGCTGGAGAATACACGTTTAGAATTGATAATAATGTGTCTGAAAACTGTCTGCAGTCGATTCATTAAATTTTAGGTAATGTAGATGCCAGGTTTTGACAAAGAAGAAGAATGCATGGCATGAACTAGAATGGCATTCGGAGAGTGCAGACCTCCACCAAGGCCATTGGTGCATTCAAATGCTCCTCGGAGGGAGCCATTTCCTGAGTTGGGAAGTTGCTCTTCCGACTTCGCTGTGTTTATGAGCTTTAAGTTGCTGAAACAACATGGACGCTAGAGAGAGGATGTGTTGTCGTTTATTGCTCAGAGTATTTAAACAACGCATTGATAGCAGAGTTGTTGTTACGACTTGAGAGGGCATTCAAATACATTTTTCCGATTGTTCCGACACCGCATGAATGCAGCACAAATGCCCTATCTCGCATAATTAACCAAAGTGAAACATAATACATGTATGTTTCTCATTGTGTGTGTAAGTGACAAAAAGATAGCACCTGAACAAATCATGTTTAAGTAAACGTTCATGTTTCATTTAGAAAGAAATAATTAAACAAACGGCTAATACCTCATTACCACGGACTGTATGATTAAACTTCACAATAAAACGGCAGTCTTTGATGACCAAAAGACACAATTGTACTTGATTTGTTCTGGGCTATTATTTTGATTTGAATTGCTTGTGGTGACAGCAGTCATAGCATCAGAGGTTGTGTTCTTTGTGGGAATTTTGGAAATATAAAGTAATAACAAACATGCAGCCATGGGTTGTGTGGATGCAGATGCAAAGTTAAAATTTATTTGTGATTACTCTGTATTCAACTACAATGCGTATGCAGGTGGTGTTGCTCTGTTTGACAATTTCATGACTGCTGTTATCTTAAGTGGTCATATTTGGTTGACTGATGTGCATATAAAGTAAAGAAGAGGCACATTTGAGATGGAAAAGTGAAGGAATTTAGTTGATGCTGTCCCCCAGGATTCCTATCATAGCAGGTTGGTGTGATTGGTTCCAGCCCAGCGCTGCCTGGGCCCATTTAGATAATAAAATGGCCCGCAGTCTCGGGACTCATATATACAGATGCAAATGCTGTGTATGCACACATGCACACACACAAATAGACACACGCAGATAGGAAGAAGGATAATATTTTCACAGGCTCATGTGCACAGATGGTCCAACAGGCACAAGCGTGCTTCATCTGAACTCTAAGGGTGGATGTGAATCGATTGCAGTGGGGGAAGGAAGGCACAGGTAGCTGCTTCCATCTAGATTATAACTGCCACACTTGAATACCCTACCACTCTACTATAGAGCCTTCTCAAGATCGCCTTGCGAGGAAATCGTGCCACTGCTTCACATCTAGTTTGGTGTTTAAAAGTTTAAAAATATATATTTTTTCCTCCCCCTCCGTGGAAAGTAAGGAAGCATTCTCTGTAGGAGGAGGAAAAGCATCACAGAGGTCTCATAAATCATTTTTAATCTTGTTAGGAGCTGTATAGGATGACCTTTCCCAGTGCATCCGTGTTTACCTGCCAGCCGCTGGGTCTATTGTGCAGTTTATAGGACATGCAGCTCCTACACACTATTAGTTGAGACTAAGGTCAGAATGAGTCATTTTCTAAACCACTGGGTATGTGACTGGCCTCATGTGTGCACACATACACCTTGCTGGTAAAGCTGCAGGGGAAGGCTTGGCTTGCTGCACCTGCCTAATGATCAAAAGGGGCTAAAAATGCATAGAATAAAAGTCATGGAAAGTATATCAAACTGTATTAGGGTAGTTCTTTATCATCCGATTGTAGCTTACATCATTAGGGTTTGAACATTTAAAAACAATTAACCATTTTAAACTTGCCCCTGTAACATAATAAGGAAATGTTTATTCTCAAGAAACGTTGTGGTCCCCAGAGGATGGATCCTACTGACTTTCCCTCCAGTGCCGCCATGTTTACTTTCTACTGAAATGTTTCAACTGCTATTGGAGGAATAAAAAAAATTACAGTTCCTCTCACGGTCGATTCGGGACTTTTGTGATCCGTTATGTATCCAACACTTTTAGGCTGTTTTTTAGAGAAGCCACGATTCACTCACAATGTTTATAGAAAGCCCAAGTACAAGTGGGAAAAAAAGTCTTGCCTATCCCAGGATATTATGAATGAACTTCATTAATGTACAGAGAAAGAGACTGCAGGGATATGACAGAAAGGACTGCAGATCCTGGTGATCAGTCAGAGGCACACTACCATGCATACTTGGTGCATTTCTTTCTAGCCAGCTTACTTCCTGGACAAACAGTCCATTACAGAGAAGTAATACCACTTGACTAGCTTAGCACATGACTGTTAATGTTTTGAACATTGTGTCGTTTCCACACAAGCAAGTCAACTGCACTCAGAAACTAGAAGCAGCATCACAGTCGGGTGCACACAGGTTGACATTTGCGCGGAAAAAAGATCCGAAGGCTTGCAGGCAAACGCATGCAAAACACCGCTCTGATAACACACATGTGCATGCCCTCTCACAAAACAAGTTGCATGTCAATTACATAAACACAGATCTTTTTAGTGATGTCTACATCTTACATGACATTTTGCTAAAAGCCTCTATTCAGTGCAAGTATGTTATAACCACTTTAGGACATCTCCCGCTCCTCAAAATGTGAGTAATCGCATCGAAAAGGCATTCTTCAAAGATGTATGAATAGGCAATCTTCTTGCTGTGTTAAAATGGCTCTGAGGTGCGATTCTATGAATTTTAGTGGACAATTTTAGTTAAATTGCCACATGTTTATTTGTAGTACGAGTACCCGGAGTTATAATCAAACCACTCAACCTGGAATTTTCGCACCATATTCTAACCATTTGGCACCAAAGCATCCCTTGTTACCATCTTGACAGACAGTTTGAAGCATCTGTGACAACAGTGGCTGTGTATGGATGGCATGCAAGCTGTTCAAGGAAAGTTATTCCTGTTTTTGTCGACCTATAGCAAGTTTTCTTTTGATTGGGCCCACTGGAATAAACTGCACTTAATCCTCCTAACGACATTCCTCCATGTACTCAACAGATGTCATAAATCCCATTACATCTACTTTAATTGCTCTTAATTTATGCCTTGCAATCACGCTAATGGACATGCAATACCTTAAAATCCATGTCTAAGCCAATGCTGATTGCCCGTGACCCATGCAAAAGGTCCATTTCCCACCCCCGCACATAGGGTTGAGCCTTGCACATCTTAGACTGTGGGATGTCAGCTCCAGATGCCTATTCACATCCTGAAATTTATTCTACTGAATGCACAATAAAACAAGCTTTGGTTCAAACCAAGACATGACCCAGTTCATCCCACGGCAGCAGAGTCGTCTTGTCTCAGACTATTATACCTTCCGCTGTCAAAGGTTCCCATTTGACCTTTTTTACAAATGTTATTGTTTTCCATTCGGAAAATCTGAGTTTCAGTCTGTGAATAAATACAAGAAAAGGCATAGCAGCTATCTATTTGGTGATACCAGTATTCCTGGCCATATGTTTTATTTAAAATAATTCAATCCATCCCATTTATTAAGTAATGGTGTAGTGGGTTATTATAGGTCCACTGGATTTTTTTTTGTTTGAATATGTTTATAAAAAAAAATAAATAAAATATGTTTAAAATCTCTGAGAAGAACTAACAGCAACAGGAAGGTGCTGGTAGCTGATCTGACCATTTCTATGGCAAAAACAAATTCAATGTTCAGTTTTTGTTTTTGTTTGCTGATTCAGTCAAACAAACTTTCTGTGTTTGATCAGAGAGTGAGGAAATGGAAGACATGACACATTCATCTAATATAAAAACTAACCAATGCAAATGCTTCACACACTTTCAAAAATCAGCAGCTCAGCAGAGAAATCACAGCAGTTGTTGGTATTGAAGGATTATAACTGAGCCTGATCAAAGTATATCATACAAGCATCTAATATATGGCTCCACATGAAATTCTGAAACCGATTGTGCTGAATTTTGTTTTCAATTCTGATATGTATAACACATATTCCTTCATTTGTGCTTCAAAGACAATACACCAATACACCCACACCAATACACCCCCCCCCCCCACACACACACACACACAGACAAACCTGGTTCAAAAGGCTTTGCAAA
>CALSBV010010890.1:1362097-1377360 GCA_943590825.1 Bovichtus diacanthus | reverse complement strand
AAATTCAGCTGCAAACACACACACACACACACACACACACACACACACAGACAGTAGGTAAAGCTGGCTCTAACAGCTTTTTTCCCCACTTCAAAAAATATAAAATTAAAGGATGGACAATATTGAGAATAAATGTGAGGAGGAGTTAATGGTGCAGTACAGAGGAACTAGACAGAAACTACAAAAGGCTTTTGTGGCAGACTATCCCCCACATGCTAGGCCATTAGCAGCAAGTTCACAAGCTAAGTACCAACTAGCCCTGCATGTGTCTCTCATGTCCGAGCACCTCGAAGATTCTGTGAGGATGCATGGATAAACTTTGCTGTGCCATTTTCAGGTGTGACCAGCCGTCAAAACCCATTTAGGACCCATCAACATTTGTTTTTTTTAGAGACTGTCTTCGCTCCCAAGAAGAACAACGGCATCAGTCATTTGCAGCAAGTGGCCCGAAGCACGGACAGCTATAGTTACGTCAGTTCATACCTGGCATTAGAATGCGTCTCCACATGAGTCTTGAGTGACCACTTGTGATCGGATCTCACTTCCCCGCTCTATGTGTAAATAAACATTTACAAAATTTCTGTTTGCATTTACAAAATGCATAATGAAAATTGTTTTTGTTATTCCTGTGCATGTTAATACCAGGTGTGAACACAGTCAGTTGTCAGCTGACCCAAACCATTCCATAACCATAATCTGGTGTTTATTGTCACCATGACGACAATGCCGCCCAACCTTATTGAAAGTAGTGATTTCAACGTATATCATGATGTTTCCTTAATCTTAACTAAATACTTTTTTAACCCAAACCATGATCTTTCCATAAACCTGGCCAAACCTTAACCAGAGAGTTGGCAGATTATAGATAAACAGATTTAAATTATTTTATTTTTAAAGTGATTGATTCTTCCTGCCGATAAGGAGTCAGATCAGAAAACCCCTCTATCGGTAGTTCTGTAGGTTGTGTATTTTTTTGCAAGTTGCACCAAAAGAACGTTCAAGGACAGACTGGAGGGAATAAACTCTGCTCATCTATTCTCCCATAACTCTCCAATCAGATTTTTATTAATCAAAGCTGACAGTTTCAACACTCAAGTCCTTCCTCTTGCATCGTTAATGTTAAATATCAAACCTCATATATACACACACACACACGGGTGGTACATGTGTCACAATAACAGCATGTGTCCTTACCTGTAGGTAGCAGACACAAAAAGGAAGATCACAATCACAAGGCCAACTGAGGTCTGACACAGCCTAGTGAAAGCATCACTTATTTCACATTACATTGCCACAGACAACATACTGAAGGCAATTCAAAGCACCAGCACTGTACTGGAATGTGATACTTATTTACTTTTCTTGCGCAGCTTTAACTAGTTAGGCTTTGAGAAAATGAAAGAAGCTGCTAGCATTTTAGCTATAACCCTGATTTTGTAAATGTTGTGTCCAAGTTGTGTAGCATAGCAAGCACATGCGGCTATATCATGCTAACATGCTTAACATGAAAGTCATTTCTGGTCATTTCAGCATGATTCACATTGTTAGTTACACAAACAATCACTATTATTATATTCCATTCACATTCATTTATTTATTGGCTATATGCAACTTTAATTATCCAAAATGTTTGTAAATGATCTCCCATCAATATTACCTGCTGGCCATGGGTTTAAACTGCCAAAAAGGAAGTAAGAGCATCCAAAGGGCTTTAGAACTCAGGGGAGGGTTTCATTGTTTCAGAGAATTGTCTTTTTAGATCTGCTAAACAATCTATATTCTTAATATGTTAGTTAGACAGTATATAGACAATGATAATGTGTTTTTCCTTTATTGATTATACACCGACTTTGGTTTGTCTGTAAGAGGAGCTTCCTGTTTAAAAACAAGGGGTAGAAGCTGCTCAGCTCATTGATGAAGTTGATGAAGTTCAGCTGCAGTGATTGCTGAAGCTTGCTGCGAGCTGCCTAAAGGCCAAGGCTTTTCTTTAGTTGACTAAAACGCACACCAGGTGAAGAACACTCCTTCCTCCGTATGTTCTGCTTCACCCACTCGGCTAATCCTTACACCTCAAAATCCTCCAACTATAGAGAACAGTTAATATGTACATTGACATTACATTCCTCATGACATGCTTCAACTCAACATACACTGGCTATGTTATAATCAAAACAGTAAATGGCAAAAATCAACAGCTCATTACTAGGCTCTCCCTCCTTTACTTCTTGAACTTTTCATAATGTGCAGTTACAATTTGAGAGGGGTGTTGTAATACAATGCAACAACATTCATTACCACATTATGGAGCTGATATGCAGCTGAAGGCCATTAAATGGGTCAAAGATGTCACACAAATAAGCCATAAATGAGAGTATAAATATCATCTTTTCTCCACAAAACTCTGACCTTTCCACTGTTTGTTGCGCTAAATAATGGTAAGTTAGAATTTGCCTGAGGTGATGACTCATGGTACTCATTAAGTCTTACACTAACAGTAGGATTCATTATCATTAGCAATGTATGCACTGACACTGGCTGTTTAATTAGCTGATCAAGATAACATTGTGCTCTTAGCACTGTGCCAATTCATAGTGTACTATACACATGTGCTATATGTTACTGAATTTTACATGTTCCATCAAGGCTAATGAAGGCACTAGGAATGGAAATGAGCAATCACTCAGAGATACGAGCAAATCATTAACACACATATTCATGGTTTTATAGTGTTATTAAACACTCATTTGTTTTGGTTTTTTTTAGCTGAAACTCGTCGGTTCCCTATGCCTTATAGTTTGTGAGACTTCAAGAGGAAACAATTCATTTAGAGTGCGATGTTTTTGGTGAATCAGCAATGACTTCTGTTTAAATGCATTCATTATTGTGTTTTGAGTCCCGGGAAAAAAATATCCCATTAATCTTTCAGTTTATATGCAGTCATCCATATTATAGTAATTATCTGATTATGTCAGACAATCTTCCCAACAGGCTAAGCCACATCAATCATTCCCCTGCTGTCAGAAACTGCACTGATATCGGTCCCCTGGCATTTCTCCTGCTGTCATTTAACTTTTTCATGTGAAACAAGCTCGAGAAACACTTGATTATTTGATACGTAAACGTAAAAAACACAAAGGACAATATACATATCAAGTGTCACATTTACCTGCGGATCTCAGATTTGAGTGCCCTCGCTGGTCTTTCACAGCCATGAAGTGAAGCTCTCACAGATCACACTGACAAAGAAAATAAAGTGTGCGATTAAAAGTGATAATGTTTGTTCTCGTTCATCATCTTTTAGCAACGGCTTCCGATGTAATTGTCACAATCATTCTCTTAATACCAGCCAGGTCGACCATCTGTACGACCAGTATTTCCTCAGATATCGTGGTGTACGTATCCAAAGTTTGGAATTTCGAATGAGCTTTTTTTTAAATTTCCTCACATTTAATTCATGTTGAATAATAAGTTCTTAATTATGTCCAATTATTTATTTTCTTCACTTTTATGTTTTTTTTTCCTTCTGACAAACTTGTCACAAAAACTTCTTACCCGATTTTCCTGAAACTTGGTGGAAGCGTGTAGCATGGGCTGAGGAAGAACCCATTACATTCGGGTTGGATACGCGCATTATTTTGCACTTATGAAAACTGCCTTGGTGCTCTTCTAGTTGTCATTTACTTTCTTTGTATTTTGCTAAGCTTGGTATTTCCTTTCTCCTTTGCTCTCTTTTTTTCTTTTCATAAGTCAAGTTGAAGTCTGTTGTATATGAATATGAATGAATTTCATTGTCATCACAAATGTCCTGAAATGACTCTTTGTGTTATCAAAAATGATGTTGATCCATTAGTACCACGAAAAGAGCAGTTGGGGTGAAATATCTTCATGCCTTTAATGTGTGCCAGGAGCCAAGGGGAGGTCCGATGGGATTTTAAAAACAGATATATAGTTTTTCAATCCGAAACCCTGCGGAGCACCCTTTCTGTCTCCTGTCACTGCTGTCAGCCAATGGCAGAAGAGGACATAGTGGTGGAGTAACAATCATTGTCTGTTATGTTCTTGATGTTGTGTTGCCAAACCATAAAAAGTTCTGCAGCTCTGGTGGCCAGCTGGAACAAAATAAATATTACCAGTCGAATGTACCTGTTGGCTCCTAGCAGCGCTCTTTATTGGCCAGCTAGCGGCTCTGCCAGTGTCAGCTGGGCATTTGCCAGGCGGCGGCACTATCTGCACCAGCCTGAGCTTCTAAAATGTGAGGTTATTCATCAGGTCCCATCGGGAGGTCTTTTGAATTGACACTCAAATAGCAAAAATGAGCTGTAGTGACACTGCCAGTGCATGCAGGGAGAAGAAAGCAGAACGTGTCTGAGCCAAAAATCACTCGTTAATGTCAGAATACATCAGCGGACAGAGGAAGTAAAGGCAGCTGGAAGGATTTAGAGAGCACTGGCAAGTGTTAAGCATTTCAATCAATAGTAACAACGCATATTAAAAACTATAATGAGTCTGAAAATTGGCAAAGTGCTTATTTAATGCACACAATTGAAGCAATTTTTCTCTCTATAAACAATATTAAATCAATTTTTTCTTTCTCGGGGGATAGGAAAAGCTATCTTGGACTATCAAATTTGAACTTAAGGTAATAACATTTCAGAAAACATAGCACTAGAATAAAGTAATATCGCAGCAGTCATAATATGTTATCACATTATAAAGCTTAAAGTGCAGAAGATGAACTTTCCCAATAATACACAAAATATATCCTTTAATCTGAAAGTGTCTATAATCTAAGATACATATTATTTACGTAGAGAATAGTGGCTGGCTCTCTCGTTTGACAACACTACAATATCCTCCATCTTTTCTTGTGGAACTGTCACTGAGTCCACATGCATAATGATTAGTTTCAACCATGCATGAAACTACATTGAGGGAGATTGGGACAGTGGTCACGCTTGTCAGTGGTAGACAAAGGATGGGTCCCATTAAAAAGATGAGCTTTCGCACTCCAAGACACACACATGCACATGCTCACTCATTCATGTAGTCACACAAATACGGCATCAGAAAAGTAGACACATGAGTAAGCTACCCCGCATAGTGGGTCAAAATCTGCCACGTTCAAGGAAACCAGTCAGAAATGTAAGCTTCTGTCACTTCCTATTTCATGAAAAAGTCCTATATTCTTTTGATGACGTTTGTTTTGACCTGTCTGTCTACACACACAATACAACCCTGTCCCCTAAAACATTATGTTTATATACAATGACAGGCACACAGATACACAATCTTTGTCTGTCATCTCTAATTGGTTTGTTGTCCATCAACATCTCTTTTTTTCTCAGCATCCTTCTCCCCATCACCCTTTTCTCTGGCTTTTTTTTCCTCTTTTCTTTTGACTCCAACTATTTTCTAGTCATTGTTTACCAGGGGAACGACAGACATTTTCTGCCAAATTTGAGTGACAGCCATGACATCACCCTCAACAATTTCCTTTGCTAAAGCGGATGTTGGAAAAGAAAAACGACTTGGCCCTTTGAAGAATGAGGGGTCAGGTTAACCTTGGACAAAACCCTTTAAAAGGGACTCTTTGTACGGCGCTTTGAGGTGGCAGGCAAGAGGAAAAGCTGTGGGAGTCCTCGTCTGTTGATCCTAATGGAGCTCTCTGAGACCATATGTCGGCACCAGGGCCTTGTGCTAAACATACAGCGCCAAGGAGGCACAAATGCACTTTTTTTTGTCTCTGTTTCAAGGTGGAAAGGTGACGCAAGTTCAAGTGGAGAAAACAGTGAATATGCATCAAATTCGGATGATGATGTCACATTTTAATTAAAGAAACTTCTTTCTCTCTTTTTTTTTTATTTTTTTAAACTTATCGAATCAAAATATTAATTTCATCTGGTTATTTAAAATGCAGACTTGGATGCAGAACAGCCTGTTTGCAAAGCACAAATGTAGCTTAGCAAATAATTAGAAAATAAAAGGTGTGTATAGCATTAAAGGACTAGCTTGAAATCTTATGAAATATGCTTATTCACTTTCCTCCTGAGAGGTACATAAGAACAAAAATATCCTATTTACATATGTGCATCACCTATGGAGCTATAGCTAGGAGTCTGTTAGCTTTAGCATCAACACTAGAAGTAGGGGGAAACAACTAATGTGGCAACTCTTTACTGGTTTAACAAACACGATTGTTAATTAATAAGCTTAAAAGCTTTCGGAAGGCATTGTTTTTATTTTATTTTACTAATAAGCTAGTTCATTACACGCTATGCTTCTATACTGAACGCACATACACAACAGTGACAAAAGTGTCTATTGGTGCACAAATACATCATTCAGCCAAGACAAAAACTATTCTGAATATTAAAAAATGGTGAATAACTAACACATAGTTGTTTTAGCATCGGCCACTAGGTTTTCAAAACATTAGTACGTTTTTGTAGATCGGTACTCATAACATGCTAGTCATATTACTATTATGAAAGCATGTGAAGTGTAGGCTTCAAAGTTCGGGGGCAACAGACTCTTTCCAGGGAAGATATTTTGACTCTCCGTAACTGCAAAAGCGCAGGTGGAATTTATTAACATACGCGATGGCTCCATTCCATTTAGTATGAATACTCACTCACTGACACGGCGGACTAAAAACTTAATGGAATGGAGCCATTGTTTATGTTATTGTTGACACTTGTGCTTGTCCTGTCTTAACAAGTCATAATGTATCCTGTACCATATTTCCAACTGATATCAGTGCATGATTTGTATGATCGTATGATTTCTCAAAAATGCCAAAATTGCAATAACGATGCAGACAATGCACATTGATTGAAAACATGTGCACCGAGAAGCTTTTTCCCGATCACAACTATAGACCTTCTTCACAGCGGACCTTTTAACTTATCGTCACAATAGGAAATGCACAGGTGTACATTAATAATATCTCCATAAGCAATTAACAGTGAGCCAGTGTACATAATATCAAGGCTCTGAAACTGCACCAACTAAATGGAATAGAGACATAATTTATGTTTTTAATTACATCTGTGATTTTCATGCCGTGCCTGGCATGAAAAGAACGTGTTCGCAACCTCAAATAAACCTGCTTGAAATTGTTATAATCATATCACGTAACAGATTATCGACCCCATTACTTTCCATAAAGCTGCATGCACGCCCAGGGCCATAGCACTTGCAGCTGGTGCATAGCTAAATAGTACGACCAAATCTTACAGGCACAATTTTTAGCTCCACCGTGTTTCAGTACATAGAGCTTCCAGTAAAGTAGCAACAACAGTTCTCAGCTCGTCTCCCTCGTGGCTTTTACACATCAAACCCAGCAAAGGCTTCACCGTGTGATTGCGTTGAATCTCAATTTGGTGTCGACGAACTGAGTAGCAGTGACAAAGTTGCCATGTCAGTGGTGGTTTTCTGCTGGTTTCTTGCTTGAAAACACACCCAACAAACGTGTTTCAAGGATGTCGAGGACCATGATGCAGCAGTGCAGCAGGCTCAGAGACGCTTTATACATGCAAACTTACAGCAGCGTATGAACGCTAAACGTTGCCTTTGTTTAGCATCACTTGGTTGTCGTGTTCTGCAGCAAAGACAATTAGAAGTTCTTTATCAACGTGTGTTTTTGTTTAATTGTTCTCGTACTCACTTCCACAAATGACAATCTATTAGACGCCTGTAGGCTAAATTAGGTTTGTTTGTTTTGGCTAATATGAATGATGGTCCAATTTGTTCGGCCACAACAAGCATTTAAGAAGTTGAACAATGAATAATATGAGAATTTGGACAAAAGTGTCAGCTAAATGAACTGTAATGTAATTTAAGCGCAGGTGCTGGGTAACCCACACGAGTGGGTGTGAGGCTGAATTGTACCGTGTTTTCTGATCCAGTAAACAACCTGCCCGACATATTATTCCCAGAGGTGTTGTTTTGTTCGCATATACCCCCTCCTCCTACTAGCCTTATTCTCATTTACATTAGAAAACATATCTTGTAAATTAATGAGCAGAAGGTTGCAATTAAAGACGTTACGCAGCATATGTCCTTTAAGCTCCTAAAGCAGAAATGATTGGAATTCAGGCCGGTCTGCCAAGTGTTTTCCTTCAGACTGCCTCCCATTTCAAGTTGTAGGTTTGTAAATGGGGACAGGTGTTACGTCGATACTCTTTTTATGCTGTGCTCAAACTTGTTTTAAATGGCAGCTGGTGAATTGTGGAGGGAATATGCCTTGTTTTTTTTTCCTTGTCAAAAAAAAAAAGCAACTGGGTTACTTTCACAGGAGGGTTTGGTAATACTTGAAGAGCTCACCGAAAGACGTAGGATAGCAAGATAGTGTATTGGTGTTACACATGCGTGTGCGTGTGAGCAGGAGATCAGCTGAGTGGGAGAAAAAGTAAAGACGAGAGAAAGAAGTACAGCAGATTGAGGTGAAAAGTGTCAGAGTCAAAGAGTAGAGATGGCAAATGTTTTTTTAGGAGATCAATAAAGTGAAAAATCAGACCTTTCCCTCTCTTCTCTTGCATACAATTACAGATGAGGAGACATCCGTTCAGTAATGTAGGTTATTCAAAATTGAGCAAGAAATTATTATTATTACATAACAAATCATTTACGAAGTTAATGACCTATTGTTCGTCTGGGCTCAAGGAAGGAAGCCTGTTAGCTTTGCTAGGTACCACTTTCTGAGTGATACAAACCTAACAGCACGGCGGGTCTTCTCCAATGTTAAATGCTGTAAAGGGACAGACAATTAAATTGCTAACAGTACATAATCAACGTTGTGTGGGTTTGTTGCAAAAGGGAAAAATAACGTCCTTGAGCAACATTCAAGTGCTGTGAAAGCCCACCATGCAAGCTCCCAGCAAAGTCGTCTCTCAAATGTCAACTGCTGCCAAGGTTTTACCCTCTTTTGAGAAAGGCAAAAATATGCACAATAGCGGCAGTATTACTAAACTTTATATATCTTTACACAAAAAGTGGAGCAAATTCAAATTTCAGCTGAACTTGAAGTCGTAGTATTTATTTACTCCTTCTGTATTTGTCTCTCTCTGTATCTTGTAGGGACTCACCTGAAAGGTGCATGTTTGACAGACAGTGTTGGCACAGCCCCTCACAATTTTCTTGTGTAGGGTGAAAACAAACTCGGGCTGGCTTAGGAATGCAGAAATTGAGGGTTTACGTGTATAGTGCTGGTTATCTCTCACAAAAGCTCTTAAAAGATACCGTTCCCCAGTGTATATATTTTTTCAGTCACAAACCCAACCTGTTGGAAAATACATTATTCACAGTTTCAAAACATAGATATTTCACCTCAAAGTGTGGTTAAAAAAAAAAACTCAATTCATGACCTTTTTCACTGTTGCCAGCTTGCCTAGTTTTTAATACATTATTTTGATTCTATGTATATTGAATGACGCAGTCACACCTACAGTTGGCTATTTGGACCAAACCAGACTGAAGAAATGACTCATTATTCTTTTATCATCTTTTACCCGTCTATTTCTGTTCAGGATCACAGCGGGACTGGAGCCAAACCCCGCAAGCATTGTGCAGAAGAATGGACTGAAGGCAGCAGCACTTGGAATGTAAAGTACTACATAGCCTTGAACCACATGTCTGAAGGCTGTTACTCTCTGAACCAAGAAGGTCTGTCAGGTCCAATGGGGGGCGGACTTTGAACTGTGCCAATGTTTAGAACAAAAACCTTTGATGAGGCAACAGAGACCCTATGTTCCCAGAGCCAAGGTCTCCCTTAAGCATCTAAACTGAGCTTTTAGGCATAAGCTTAAAACATTTACTTGTCTAAAATGTCAATAATTTATTTGTTAATTTGAAACAAGGCCTTCCCCAAAGGATGTTGACTGTAAATGTGTTTCTTGCAGAAGATATGTGACCACATTTCCCCCCAAATATCGTTATACAACATTTGGTAGTCAATCCTTGTTCATTAAGTTTTATGGCATCTCGGGGACGAAAAGTTATGGTAATAAAAGGCAGAACTATTTGCTGTGCTCAGCCTTTCACCCAACCGTCTGGGGGAAAACATTTAATGAAGGTAGTCTGTAACAAAGAAGGAGCTGCATTTACTTTGAGAGTATTTTCATTTTGTCGCACCTTGATAATGACTAAAGTGGCTAAACTGATAAAATTTGAGCCCCATCGAAATGTGAAGAATTGATTCTTACACTGTCTTGATGTCCATTGTAAGATTTACTGTATTGCTGTCATTTTGGTACACAAGTAGTGAAATGTGTTTGCACCCTTTATCATTGTTCGCTGATGTTATTTGGTTTGTGGTGTTAAACTATTGTCGTGTGGCTTTGCCTGTAACTTTCAAAGACAAACTTCGTCTTTATTTCTTTTCAATGAGTTGTACCATGCATGTTGCACCATGCACAAGCCAGTAAACTAAAAATGAACTTAAACCTGGTCATTTTAACAAAGTTACAACAGTAAGAGCAACTGTGCATGGCAGTGGATAAACTCCATTTGTCCTCGTTCTTCATGCACCACTCCTCCCTCTACACAGGTATGAAACACACGTAAGCATGACAGAGCTATCAAGCCAAAAGGTTGAGAAGGGCCTGGCTGCAGACAAGATGGCATACGACAACCACCGTGGTCATACAGGAAATGATGTTGGGAAAACAGGCAGAAGTGGTTCTCTTCTTCTTTTTTTTTGTCAAGCAATGTATGTGTAAGTGGAGGTCAGGTCAAGAGAAGCCAGGTTCTAAAACTCTATATGTAGTCGCTATGCCCATTTCATTGGATCACACCATTAACTGCTCCTATCTGAAAATACAGCACAAGTTAGCTCGAGTTAAAGTTACAATCTCAAAGATTTTGTTCTCTTTGGCGGCACCTTTGGCGATAAGCGGCAATCGCAGGTGTGTTTTTGGATCTTACTCCCAAGAGGTCAGCCCTCGTGATTTCGTAACACTGCAGATGCAAGGGCTTTCATCGGTGGCCCGTAGGCTCCATCGCCATTGTGTTACCTCACTCTGCGATAGATAGATAGATAGAGACAGAACAGATATTTATTTAAATGAAAATCTTTGAGATTATTACTTTAATGAAGGTTCAAGCCTTCAGCTTGCCAGATATTAGTGACTCATGTGGCTACCGCTAACTGTAACATTGTGGATTTGAGTCATCCTTTTATCAGTGGCGGGAAACTGAAACCACCTCTATTTCTGCTACAGTTGGTCCTAAAGTAAATGCGACAACTACTCGAGAATCAAGCAAATCTCCAGAGTTGTGTTTACAGGCAGCTGAGTATGGTAAAAAGGGTTACCGCTGAGGCTAGCAACAACTTTGCTCTGGAGTTGTAAAACCGTCTCCCCTGTTCTCCCCAAGCACGGTGCGGAGCAGTCTGTTATACAAGCATGTAAAATAATGTCACGTAATGTTCAAATACTGTCACTCCATAAAACATCCGGCAGATAGAATGTGATCACAGAAGCCATAAACGTCTTATTCAAATCTTATCGTAATATAACTTATTTTTATAGTCAAAGGGTGTGAAACGGTGCCTTTGATTTTAAATATACCTACAAGTGTTCTAAACTACTAAATATGTAAAACAAATGTTGCTCGGAGTCATAATCCGTGATTTACTGTTTATTGTTGAGTACAAAGAATCAATAAGAGCTCTCCTGAGGACAGAGAATCTTGTGCCCAGGTGTACTTAATAAGATAGTGTTTCATTAATCATTACCAAGGTAAGTTTTGACAATAAATCATGAGATTGATTCCAGGTGATATATACATCTCCACAGCCGATATTTCCAACACTCACACCAAAACAATCTAGATTGATAAAATAACACAACAGGTAAAAGGCAAAAATGTGGGGGTTTTTTTATTTTGGGGGTGAAATGTTCCTTTTAAATAAAGTTTGCAAACAAATGGTTCTAATTATTGTTTTAAAAACCATAAAAATGTCATATGACTTCCTGTATACGGATGACCATCGTGGTTGAAGTCCTCCATCCTGTCCACAGCAGTGTTTTAAATGGTTATTACATAGAATATTAAGAGTAAAATACTTAAGGAGAACTTCCAACAGTTGTCACTCCTTCATGGATTTAGCCTCCATGTGAAGTTTAGGAGAGCACTAACTGGTGAGTTGGTTTTCATTTATTAAGCCGTTACTGGCAGGTTTTTCATCATTTTGAAAGACGATGTTGTAGAGTATACTATTTTCAGTGTATTTAAATACATGCACGTGCTTCAGCACTGGATCACAAATTTTGGGTTTGTTATAACTGCTTTTATTACTTTTTTTCCACCATTTCAGCCATAAGTCCAATAAGTTTAATTTTGTAATCGCTGTAAAGGGCTTAAGTTGATGACATGAACACTCTGCCTGAACTGCGATTCTTTCCTGATTCTTATCAGTCAAGTAAACTCATTTTTATTAATACACCTCAATATTACAAATCCCAAATTTTGCCTCAGGGGTTTTTGGAATCTGTACAGCATACGACACCCTCTCTCCTCAGACACACCATGTACTGTTTGCTTTTAATTGGCTACCTTTTCTAAGTCTGACTTGCTGATGCGACATTAAACTTTGTAAAATGGCAGTTAACTTTGATATATGTGCCTGATGGGGGTGTTCAAACAGGAGACGTGGAGTACCGGCTATGAGGACATTCTCTAAGGGGAGGCACTTTTGTTGGTTTGCTGTCTCAAAAACTTGCGAGTAACATTGCTGCTTGAATTATAGTTTTTCTTTCATTGCCACTGCTCAGAACTTGGAACCTAAAACATGATTCATTTCTTTTCTAGTTTCCTTTGGAAATGCAGAAAACCGTGACGAAAAGGCCCCTTCATAAACAACGGTAATGAGATGGTCCAGCTCATCATTCAACATCAATCAAACAACATGACACGTATAACGAACATGGTCCATTTAAAAAACAAAAAAACAATGTGAAATAATTCCTAGACCTTTTTTTTTTTTTTTTAAATCAATTCAAATCAGTGCTGCTCTACTTATTTAGATTAATATACTGTCTACTTTAGACACGTGTTGCAGTGACCAGTATGCTCAGATAAAAAATGAAACGCCAGTGCAAAAAACACTGTACATTTTAAATGCTCTGTGGCCATTTTATTCATTAACCTGCATTAATAAAACATTTTAAGATTAAATAATGTATCGGCCCATTCTTCTATATCACAAATTTGAGTTTAATTGGAATTTTCCTTTGCTCTTGTATCATTTAACCATCAAAGGACTCATTAGAGTTCAATCTTTAAGATATTCATCTCTGATACAGGAAGTGTTGATTGCTGTAATGAAGTGCTTTGAAATTACATATACGTACATGTATATGGCTGCCTGGGAGTCCAGAGGCAATTCTAAGTATTTCTGCCCTAAACCATGAAACCTAATAAACCTATTGTCATTTACTATAGCTCTTTGAGCTATAGCATCTGCAAACAAATTTAGCGGCATATACGATAAGATGGGGCACGGTGGGACGTGCTTTAACATGTATGAAGGCTGTTGATTGCAGATTGATTGATTAGCAGAGTTACACAAAGCATGCTCGAGAGAGATTCAGTTATCAGATACCGTAGGAAAATCATCCAGTGGATAAAATGTCAAAAACATCTCATCCATATTAAAAGATAAGAAGATAAAAATTGGAACTTTTGAATTCACAATAAAAATATGTGGCTACAAATGTCTTGGATTAGGTTGAACAAGATATGTGGACGTTGGTGTTTGTTTTCACCTGAAATGATGAGATGACCACGCTACTGTCAGTGGTTTGGGAGAGGAGTGACATCTATGAGAGCTCATTCGTTATGTACAGTATTTGTTCCTACAAAGATCAATGGATTTTTCATTGTCATGTCTGTCTTTGAGGCTTCAGCAGTCTGAAGTTAGACCACTTACAAACTTAGACGTGGGCACCTTCCAGTTTTTGTGTTAGTCTACATCCTCCACAGCTCAGCAGGGAAATACTGTCCAGGGAAACATGAAGAGAAGGAAGATAAATCTCTTGATTTTTCGAACTCAAAATGAAGCTTCATATTAGCTTCAGCTGAACTTTGCACAGACTGTGGATTTTGTCCTACATCTCTTACATTGGCATAGCATTAGCAAGGGATCTCTTTATAGCCAGCATTGGCAGGAGGAATGATTACAGCGATCAAGAGCTCTTCCAATGTACACATGGGCATGCTAGTATTGTATTAAGATGGATTTGAAAAAATCTGAACCCATCCTTTAAAGATCTCCCTGCTGTAAATTTGTGGGACGGTGCTTCTGAGGAACTTAAACAATATTAAGCTCTAATTGAGAGTCCTTATCTCTACATTAGTAGCCGCAGACACACTTGTTTAAGAATTCCAGTGGTTTGTGCAGGTTGTTAAATGAAAGTGGTTGAGCTTTGCCTTGTGCACAATATACATGTTTGCATTCTGCACAATTGGTCTGCAAAGGTTCAATGACGCAGGTTGAGACATAAGTTAGAGCTGGGCTGGGATCCGATATCGGTCATTTCATATATCGATAACGATATATATCATGATATAGCATGTTCTCTGGTAATTCAATAAATAAGTAGTCTATATGAAATTACTGCATGGTAAAGCCTGTTTTTGTATACTTTTGTGTGAATTAAATACTGAAGACAATAGTAATAATAACACCCCAGTGTAGTTAATAATACTTAACCCTATGAGCAGAATTCTTGGTCCTGCCCACTGCTGATGGAAAAGGCAATTTATTTTAAGCAGCATTTGGATTCCAAGTAGACATTATGTACAAGCAAAACCGCAATCTTCAAATGATCCCTAAAAATATTTCATATCAGATTCTCTGACAAACACGAGTTAGTCGGTGCTCAGTTTAGAGTATCATGATATCTCCATGTATGATTTCATCACGATATGATCCCATTGAAAGATGATAAACTATCCAATTGAATTATCGTCCAGCTGGAACATCAAGCAGCTGGAGGTTAAGCACAACCTATTCAACCAATAGCATGCTGCATATGTACAGAATATAAGCTGTTTATACGCTTTTTACTGAACATGCATGCAAGTTGGTATTACCACAAGATCCATTATAGTACTAGGTTTCTATTAGCAGTAGAAACATGCTCCCACAGTCCAGAACCAAAGGATTAAACAGTGGATATCAGTCTCATCACATCACTGTCTCACACACACACGCACACACACACACACACACACACACACACACACACACACACACACAC
>CALSBV010010890.1:1345274-1362087 GCA_943590825.1 Bovichtus diacanthus | reverse complement strand
CACACACACACACACACACACACACACACACACACACACACACACACCCCTCTGTGCTCACTTCCACTCTCTTGACTGAGTGCTTAGTCTAGCTGTCTCCATGGGGACAGTCTCCTAGCTACACGCACACACACACACAAACACGCGCACGCACACACACATGCGCAGGCACACACACAAACACACACACACACACGTCATATCCCATTTCTCCCCTGGCTGATCAAAAGCAAAGCTGTCAATCATACACACGCCCCTCCAATCTGAACTTTGTCCTTGGTTATAGAAAGCAGTCATTTACTTTCTCCCCGTCTCTTCATTCCTTTTGGTTCCCTCCGTCCTTTCCTTCCTTCTCCCTCCTGTATTGTCTCAGCCTCCCCAGCCCTCTCATATCAAAGCCAGCGAGGACAGCTGTCGGGCTGTGGATCTAAACAGCGGGCAGCCGTCATGGCAGGAGGTGAATAATCCACCCTGGCATTTGAAACCCCCGGGCCCCTTCCAAACAGTTACATCTGTGTGGCCCTCTGTGTCTACCCCAGCTATTACACGCCAGGCACTGATGTGGACAATGACACAGTTAAAGTAATCCATCATCACTAGGCAATTAATGATAGATGGTGACTTCCACTTTCACTTGCTCACTGCCGGTTTTTGGAGGGTAACTGCTGATTGTTTTAAGGGAGATCAGAACTGTCACCATGAGAGATGCCGGTTTCATTCTCTGCTTTTCGGCTGTGACTTAGGAGAATACTCCCAGACAGTTGTGGTGTGTATCGCCTGCTTTGGGTCAAAATGATTCTTATCAAAGTTGTGTAACACATATGACACATAGACCTATTTATTAGCTGGGGTTCAATACATTTTTCCTGACAAAAAAAAAAAAAACAACTGAGTGAGAAGAGTTAATCAACTTTTGAGGTGAGCTAGACTTTATTTAAAAAGTAACATTTTGACACAGACATCATCAAATATGTCTAAGTCTGCAACTAATGATGATTACAATGATTGATTTTTCTTGATTTATCGATTAATTTTGTTGTATATAAAATGTGAGAATTTTATTTGAAAGTGCCCATTCCCTGTCCAAACCAATTCAAATTTTTATTACTTTTTCAATTTATTACCAAGAAAATCATCAAATTCTGGAGATGGAACTAGCAAAATGTTTGGCAAAAAAAATAAATTTAATGACTCAAATACAAAAGTTAAAAAGTAGTTGCGAATTCATTTTCTGTTGATTAATTAATCAATGAATCCACTAATGGTACAGTACATACTCTACATTAAATGGCAATTGCGCAAAAATGGAAACTATAATTGGGGTTTTATTTCGTGAAAATATTAAGGATTGTAAGGCAATTGTGTGCAGACTGTTCTGTCATGTAACCATTGCACGAGTCTATGTAATCAGGCCAGTTTGCTGCATCTAAACTGACACACTGACTGGAAAACCTCTCAGCAGGTTTACCACATCTGAGTTAGAGGAGCTGAGTTTTATGCCAATCAGGGTGCTTTGTTGTGACTGCCTGGGAGGAATTGGCTTCAACTTCAGTTGAATTTTAGTAATTCAGTTTAACTAAACCACTCCTTTTTTTTTTGCCAAACACAGATAAAGCCATTTGTATTCTGAAGCACTACAGATTACATATTTAAAAACCTCCCCAAAAGCCATTTTATACAATGTAAAACCTAAACCAATCCAATAAAATTGTATAAAATGTATTCATCAAAGATCTTTAATATTTTTGAAGTAAGTTTTACATTTCTACACAGGAGCCTCTATTTGCATGTGAGTAAGGGATTAGGTAACATTAGTGAAACTCATTTCTGAGTAAATAAAACAGTAGATTTGAGTAAGAACGACGCATACGATAACTTTAGAGTTTATTTAGTTTTTACATTTTAAACTTACCCAAAGTTTGTGGAGGTCATTCCCGACACTAGTCTCACACAAGCAGGACTTAATAATAGAGACGCCTCGTGTGAGTGTTTCTGGCGAGTGGCTGCAGAAAAACACTTTTTTTTCTTCTGGCTTCACCTCAGTGACCGAGCAAACTAGGGTGTCTCATTTGGCTGGTCAGATATGTCCCTACAGTATGTTCCTAGCCAGTCTTATCTACATGGAGCTTGAGAGGATCATTATTCAAAGTCAGGTCCCTGGACCCAGCGGCCCCGATTACAGGCATGTTGCTCAGCACTCTGTTGGCTGGTTATCTGACAGAAGAATAGATTATGCTCCAAATAAAAAGATTAAATAGTAAGTGAGAAGTCTAACAAATGTACATTCAAATTCATGGGAGGCTTGTTTTTTTTTTCCAGTAAAGAAACATCAAAACAGTACCGAAATAAAAGAGCTGAGAAAAAAAAAAAAATCATCGTATATCCAGATCTACATGTTTCAGCTACGTGTCATCAGATCATGATGGCTTTTTCTTTGTCAGATTTTCCCACGTGGGAAGTATTTTGTTGGCTCAGTGTTCCCCAAAGAGATTACATTTCATTCCTCGCTGAAAATATATGGTCCATTGTGACTGGGAAGTAATTTGTCATCTGGTGCACAAACATAGAAGTGGGTTTGTATCTGATACCTGTGAGCCGCTCTGCCATTTTTGGGGCCAAGTTATCTGCCTCATGTGATCCAACTTTGCTGGGGTTATCTCACTTCAGAGGCTGTGTGGACAGACACATCAATGAGGATTTGAAAGCAAAAATCTATACAAGAAAGTGAAGCAGAGTGATTGCAAAGACAGATAAACCTTCCCAAGTGTGGCTACAGTTTCACTGAACTAAGCCATAAGCACTTTCATTAAAAGCCAATAGGTTTTTATGGCTGAAGCTTGATTGGACCTTACAGAGTTTCACTTGATATTGAAACGGAAAATGATAGCTTAGTCTGCTGGTCATTTTGTTTCGTGCAATCTTTTGTAGCTCAGCCACGCATCGAGAACTTAATGTGCATATGGCTCGTTGCTGTTTTGGCACAGGGAGACAAGTGTGACTTTTCCTGGCTGAAATTGTTCAGCGGATAGAGAGCCCTATGGCTTTCTGGCTAGGGACAGTGATTGAGAAAGGCCAGCTGGCTTACTGCAGGTCTGGACGTGAACTGACAGGAGAAATATGGTCTTGGGGACTGCCAGAGGAGAAAGGGGTTCTGGGAGAAATATCTATTGGCCAAGGTTGGCCAACAACAATCAACCGTTCATGGCTTAAAATTCAGAGAAGGGTGAAAGCACCCAGCTACTCTTGGACTGGGTTGGACCCAGCAGGAGACCAAAATAAAAGACAATGTGATAAGATACTCTGATGATTCACGTGCCAAATTTCTACATTTTATGCAATAATAAAGCAGATGTGAAGCTACTTGATGAAATGGAACAGTTTTGTTTGCTGTTAGGAGCAATTAATCACTCAACACATTTTTTATCTTAACGACTTTCTTTAAGCATACCGTCTGAGGGAGGATACTTAATTAAAACATAATTTACACCTTATGATTATATGCTAAATAAGCCCAAGCGAAAGTGAACTGACTATTAACCAATTTTGTGGACAGTATTGTAGCTTAATACAGGTGTTGCCTTCACTTGCCCTAAAAATAGTCTAACAGGTGTTGCCACATTCAATGACTGTAAGAAATAATTAACTAAATTACGTCAATACCATTTGGTATAATAATGTAATGTAATGTAAATATATATATAAATATATATATATATATATATAAATATATATATGTTTATAAACACACACACACACACACACACACATCTGCTCTTGCTCAGGAAGTTAAAACACACGCTTTATATTTTTAAAGAGAAATATCATTGAGTTGAGTACATTAGGTTCTGCCACTCTGCAGGTGACCAGGCAGCTATTAAAACACAATTTGCAGCAATGTCCACTTCCCCAAATGCAGCTGCCATGATTGACTGCACTCATGTTAAATTAAGGGCACCTAAGGATGATGAATTGGTTTTCTGCGATTAAAAAATAATGCTCCACCATGCACTAATCATTTGTGATGCAAAAGTGGTTCTGACAAATGTGGTTGTGCAACATGTCGGCCGCTGAGTTAGTCCATTTAGCACCATTTCTTACACATTTTAAATATATTCTTGCAATGGTAACCCTTTAAAAACAGGATTCCTCTTTGCTTTTATGTGTGCTCAAGGTGCACAGCACACGGTCGGCAACACTGCTCACAGTTATGCACGCAGTTTGATAATACGCACCATTGGTTTCTTCAAGGGAAGTACATGTTGTCTGTAATCAAGTGGGGTGAAAATGCTCAATAAACCAAAGGAGGCCTGTAATATTGTTCAGTATTAAGCTATGTAGTACACAACCTGGCTGTAAAAAAGAGTATTGTCTAATCCCCCCTGAAGCCACCTGATGACCAACACAGGCCCCACCTTGGGCCTTCAGTCTAGATCTGTACTGTACCCTTGAGAAGTCATTGAATTTGTTTTAATCAATATTCTTACTATTAATTTATTCCGTCCTCTTACTGTGAATCAAGCTTGTTTAGGAGATCCTGTTTTCAGGTTATCACAGACAGTATGGACAGGAGGAGAAACTCTTTCAATGCACATGCGAGTATTGTGCCAACATAGACGTGAACATTTTTTAACATATCCTTGTGAGCGGATGCGCTCACACCGGGAAACTGTAGAGGGAGAATGACACGAGGGAGCGTTCGTTGGGAGCGTAAAACAGTTTATTAAAGGCTAGCTCGGTCTCTGTCTCCGTCTCCGTCTCCGCTCTTCTGGGTCTCGTTCCATCCTGTCCGTCTCTCCGACATGAACCCAGCCTACTGCAAGACAGAACCAGGTCATCGGCGTGCTTTTATTGTGCGACTGATTACCTGATTCCGTCCAGCTGCCTGGCCTCCAGCTGAGCCACTCCCATCTCCTCCCCAGCAGCCGACCCAGCCACCACACCCCACTGCCACATACCCCCACCTCCCAACTCAGGCCGGGAGCCCACCGGCCGCAAGCTCCACCGAACACGAGAGAAAGTCAGCCACAACCATCTGGTTACCCGGCCTGCGGATCACCTTGAAGTTAAACGGCTGTAACGCCAGATACCAACGAGTGATCTGGGCATCGCCATCCTTCATGCGGTAGAGCCACTGGAGCGGGGCATGGTCCGTCCAGAGGGTGAAAGAGCATCCCAGGAGATAATAACGCCGGGCGCCAACCGCCCACCGTATGGCGAGGCACTCTTTTTCCACCGTACTGTAGTTCACCTCCCGCTGAGCCAGCTTCCGGCTAATGTACAGTACAGGGCGGTCGACCCCCTCCACCTCCTGGGACAAAACGGCCCCCAGCCCACTGTTCGAGGCGTCGGTCTGTAAAACAAACGGGAGAGCAAAGTTAGGGGAAAACAGGAGCAGCTCCCCACAGAGAGCTTGCTTTACCCTCTCAAACGCCAGCTGACACTGCTCCGTCCACTGGACTGGATCTGAGGCACCCTTTCGGGTCAGGTCGGTCAGGGGGCTGGTGAGCTCCGAAAACCCCGGAATGAACCGCCGGTAATAGCCCACCAGCCCCATAAACCTCCTGACCTCCTTTTTCGTCTTGGGAGCCGGACAGGCGGCGCGGTCTTCTCCAGCTGCGGCCGCACCTGCCCGCCGCCCAAGTGGTACCCCAGATACCGTACCTCCCTCCGTCCAACCGCACACTTCCTCGGGTTAGCTGTGAGCCCTGCTCTCCTCAGGGACTCGAGTACTGCCCCCACCTGCTGCATATGCTGCTCCAACGTCTCGCTGTGGATGATGACGTCATCCAGGTAGGCAGAAGCATATGCCGAGTGTGGTCGCAGCACCCGGTCCATGAGCCGCTGGAAGGTGGCAGAGGCTCCAAATAACCCGAACAGAAGCGTCATGAATTGGTACAAGCCGTACATTGTGGAGAAAGCAGTTTTTTCCTTAGACTCTGGAGACAGGGGAATCTGCCATTAGCCCTTGGTCAAATCCATTGTCGTGTAAAAACGAGCCGTGCCTAGCCGATCCAGGAGTTCGTCGACCCGGGGGCACCGGGTAAGCATCAAATTTGGACACCTCATTCACCCTGCAATAGCCCACACAGAACCGTACTGACCCATCGGCCTTGCGCACCAGTACGACGGGACAGCACCAGTCACTGTTGGACTCTTCTATTACACCCATCTCCAGCATAGCCTGAAGCTCTGCCTGAACAATTTTCCTCTTGTGTTCAGGCAGCCAATAGGGCCGTGAGCGAACCGTCACGCCCGTGAGCGTCTCTATGTGGTGGTGTGCGAGAGTGGTGCACCCAGGCAGGGTGGAGAACACATCAGCTAACAGCCTTTGCAACGCGGCAACGTCTGCCCTCTGACTCGGTGAAAGATGGCTGTCACAAGAGACCGGGGCTGATTTGCCCGTCTTTTCTACCTCCGGTCCCAACTCATCTTTCTCCATCACCGTAGTAGCCAGAGAGGCAGAGGCCACCTCCCTCCATTCTTTTAGGAGCTAGTGGACGGGAGCAATACAAGCACTTTATCTCCCGGTGTAAATTGACGCAGTCGCGACCCTCTGTTATACAGGCGCTGCTGACGCTCCTGAGCCTGGAGCAAATTCTTCCATGATAACTGACCCAGTGAATGGAGTTTTGCTCTCAGGTCCAGCACGTATTGAATTTCGCTTTTGCTGGTGCTTGGACCCTCCCGCCAGTTTTCTTTTAGCAGGTCCAACACCCCCCGTGGCTTCCTGCCAAACAATAATTCAAAGGGAGAAAATCCCGTGGAGGCCTGGGGAACCTCCCACACTGCGAACAACAGAGGGTCTAACCATTTATCCCTATTACGGCTGTCCTCGTGAACGAACGCACCATGTTCTTAAGCGTTTTGTTAAACCGCTCCACCAGCCCGTCTGTCTGTGGCTGATAGACACTAGTCCGGATGGAGCGGACGCCCAGTAGCGCATACAGTTCGCGTAACGTGCGTGACATAAATGACGTGCCCTGGTAAGTCAAGATTTCTTTCGGGATCCCAACTCGGGAGATCACGTGAAACAGTGCCTGCGCCACACTCTTGGCCGAGATAGTACGCAGCGGCACTGCTTCGGGATATCGTGTTGCGTAATCCACGAGAACTAACACAAAGCGATATCCCCGTGCACTCCGGTCTGATGGCCCGATGAGGTCCATGCCAATTCTTTCGAATGGTACCTCAATTAATGGTAACGGCCGCAAAGGCGCTTTTGGGGTGGCCGGCGGGTTAACCAGCTGACATTCGCTGCAGAACACACACCACCGCTTCACGTTCGCGCGGATGCCTGGCCAATAAAATCGGGCCATGATCCGGTTCAGTGTTTTTTCATACCCTAGATGACCGGACATGGGGTTGTGATGAGCCGCCTGGAAAATCATTTCCCGACGGCTGCTCGGCACCAACAACTGGGTGTTTTCCTCCCCTGTTTGAGTATCTGCGTATACAACCTGTCCCTAATCACCGTGAAGTGCGGGTGAGTGAGTGGTGTGTTCGGGTGCAGTGGGGAACCATCGATACTTACGACCTGGTCGAAAGCATGACGGAGGGTTTCATCCCGGGACTGTTCGATGCGGAAGTCCTCCACTGGACGCACAGGTTTGGACGGGGGGCGCTTCCCGAGCCTCCCCGCCCTCCCCCTCGAAGGGCCCCACCTCCTCCGAGTCCCCACTCAACACTTCACACAACTCACATGTCCCTACTGCACGGGAACGCTCCCCCATAGCTTTCCCCACTAGCCTATGGAACCCCGGCCAATTCATTCCCAGAATTAGGGGTGCGTAAGGCGAGTACTAACTCCAGCCTTACCCCTATGTTTTTTTCCCATGAACGAAATGGTAAGAGTCACCACCGGATACTCGTGAATATCACCATGAACACACCTCACCCTCACCCACGACGCTTCCACCAATGCCCCGGGCCGAACCGAGCGCTGGTGGATCATGGTTTGTGTACAACCGGTGTCCAGCAGAGCCTGGCGTATACCCCCCTGTATACATACCGGTACGCGGTATGTCCCTTCCGGACCGGGAGAGGAGTCTGGCGGTCCCGCAACCCGGACCAACTGTCCGACCTCCATGAGTGGGCACTCACGCCGGAAGTGGCTGTGTCGCCCGCACCACCAGCAATTCTGCCCCGGCGTTTGAGGACCCCCTCTGGGTGCCCGAGGACCCGACCCGCCGACTGGGCCCTGTGGAGAGACAGAAGGGATATTAGGGGGGTTGGCGGCTGCCGGGGCACCGGAAGTGGCACTGGAAGTGCAGTGGGTCGGTAGTCGCTGCCCCCGCAGGGAGCCTCCTCCTCGGGGCTGGGGTCGGCCGGCCCGCTGAGACGCTCGGTAACCCGGCTTCCTCCCTCATGCTCCGCCGGGGAAGGGAGAGATGGTCCTCCGCGAGGACTACGGCAGCCTCTAGACTGCTGGGCCGGTGGCACTGGACCCAATTTGCCGTGGTGGAGGGTAACCCGGCGACAAACTGTTCCAGTACCACCTTCTCTACGACGTCCTCTGCGGAGTTGCTCCCTGGCTGAAGCCTGCGCCTCGCCGCCTCTAAGAGCTGCTTCGCGTAGGGGATGGGCCGGCCGGCGTCCTCGAAGGAGAGCCCCCTGAACCGGCGGCGGTGTCCCTCCGGCGTGCCTCCCAGCCGGTCCAGGATGGCCCTCCTCAGCTGGTCATACGTCTGGCGAGAGGACGCCGGCAGACTGTGGGCCGCCAACTGTGCTTCCCCAGACAGCAGGGGTAGCAGCCGCATCCCCCACTCCCCTCTCGGCCACCCGCACGCCGCTAACGTGCCCTCGAAAATGTCCAGGTATGCCTCCGGGTCATCCTCGGAGGTCATCCTCAGCACGGTCGGGCCGGGCTCGTAGAACACTCACCCTCCGGAGTGGCCGGTCGCTGCAGCAGCTCCCGCAGGAGAGCACGGTCCTCGCGCTGAGCCACCGCAATCTCCGCTAGAGCCTGGCTCTGCTGCCGCTGTAGGGTGGCCGTGCCCTCCTGCATCGCGGCGAGGAGCTCGAGTGTCTGCCCCAGCGGACTGGGTGGGTATTCTCCCTCCGACATGTCCCTGTTCAGGCGCCAAATGTGAGCGGATGCGCTCACACCGGGAAACTGTAGAGGGAGAATGACACGAGGGAGCGTTCGTTGGGAGCGTAAAACAGTTTATTAAAGGCGAGCTCGGTCTCGGTCTCGGTCTCCGTCTCCGTCTCCGTCTCGCCTCTGTCCCCGTCTCCGTCTCCGTCTCCGCTCTTCTGGGTCTCGTTCCGTCCTGTCCGTCTCTCCGACATGAACCCAGCCTACTGCAAGACAGAACCAGGTCATCGGTGTGCTTTTATTGTGCGACTGATTACCTGATTCCGTCCAGCTGCCTGGCCTCCAGCTGAGCCACTCCCATCTCCTCCCCAGCAGCCGACCCAGCCATCACACCCCACTGCCACAATCCTATAATCTAGTATCTGAGCATGCGGGCTACACTTGAGATAAAAATGACCACACATTATCTCCCCTTGGTTAATACGTTTCTGCAAAGTGTTGGCAATATTTGGGATAAAGTTAGCACACAACTCAACAACTTATATAACATGGGTCTAGTCTTTTTCAGACATTTGAATGCAAAAATGTTACATATTATACTTTAGAGTAATTTGTACAGGAAAATCAAATAATCACACTTTTACTAAAAAAAATCCCCCCCAAATGTTTTTAAAATGTCCACAACCAAAAGAAATGTCAGACTTCAAACATGCAACGCTATGATAAAATTCCCCTTGGCGGAACAGACTTCAATAGTCATTTCAGATGGATGGCACTGATGGTAAATGTAAAGGCAGAAGCAGTGAACCAGGGGTGAGCTGCTAATTTCACTTCAAAAGCACACTGGCCTGGAACTCCTCATTTGATCACTGAGGGCAGTGGAAACAACAGTGCTGCGAACACAACATTGATTTATTATCATCGATTCACTACGAGCTGTCACATTGGGCCTTATTCATTTACCTTTCTTAAGAAGACACTTCGTCTTAAAATCCCACTTACGCAGTTTTCACCAAAATGTTCTTATTTAAGAACAGAATCTATGCACACTCAAGACTTACCCACATTTGAGTGCCGACACGTTTGTGCAGAAATAATTGGTTATTGCTTTTTCCTCAATTCTACAGTTGTATAATATAGGTTTTGATTTACATTTTTTATCATTTATAAAAAAATATATATATTACTTTCATTATTTTACAAAGCATTATGGTCTTTTAAAATAAATAAGCACTACACTAACACAAACCTATTAAATATGAACTAAATTAATGAACATCCCAGCTGAATCAAATCTGTTCAAATTGACTTTGAATCAAAGAACTTCACTACATTGCTCAGTTTTATCTTTTCTCTTTTATCCGTGAGCGTCTACGGAGTAAAGAAAGATTAGGAATATACACAAGATGTGAATGTTCCAAGTCAGTTCCTTGGCAGATGTGGAGCTTATGGAAAGAGATGTACATAATTTACAGAAATAGCATACTACGGTTTTCTCCTTTGCTCTTCAGATCCTCAATTATTCACCTCAGTTGTTGCCAAGATATGTGTTTAGAGCCAACTATCCTTATTGCATCTACGCACAGTATCGTTTCCCTGCCATGGCTTTCATAATTCATATTTCATCCTTGATTTCCTGAAAAGCCTTGAGAGCTTGTCAGTCATAATGATTTATTGATGGGAGGTTTGTGGGAATAGTTCACCTGTTGTGACCTCAATACTAACAGGCACTGGAGTTATGCAAATTGAATGGTCCATTCAGTGCCCTCCAAAGGCGAGGGAATAGGATAATCAATATTTAAATATCAATCACACTGTGTGTACACTTGGAATTGAATGGACTTAAATTTACATCCAATCTGATGCACAGCGTTCAGAGCTCTGCATTACTGAACAGACAACGCAATCACTGCATGTTTTACTCATTACTATACTGTACATGGGGCTCTGATGTATATTCTCATAGTGACATTTGCACAGTATTGATCAAATGGAGCCACCTCACAAATCTGCCTCTGTAAAACACACAAATGGTTGGCTGATCATCATCCTTCAACAGGCCGCGTTTTATTGTACGATAATTCACAGATTCCTTCGCATGGATAAGGGGGTTTTACATAATGCCGCTTGCTATTCATTCCAAGAACAAAGTGGAGCCCCTCCTCGTGTCTCACACCCAAATCTGCGGGTGAGCTCATGATTAATGTGTAATTGACTTGATGAATGGGTTTCCCATTCCGTGAATCCATCAAAATACTGCTTGATTAAGCGTCCTCTGTGCCTCTGATTAAAAACCAGCAAGATCAGCTTCATTGAAACACAAGCACGGACCCATCATGTTTCAAAATCTGGTCACGCCCACTGATTATCTCTGTGCAATGTGGGGTAATCAATGCGCGCAGAGGCTGGGTATCGGGGGTGACATAGTTGTGGTTGTAAGGGATACTTTGCAGGCAGAGCGGCAGAGATTCAGCCTCAGTTTGAGCAATCAGTCATGCCAACAGAAGTAGAATAGGATGGATAGGGGGGCGGAGGAGGAGATGGATAGTGGAGGGTAAGAGTTTGAGAGGTGAGAATGAGATGGAATGGGATTCAGACAGGGACAGAGAGATGGATCCAGAAAGCAAGACAGTGGAGTGAAGAAAGTTTGATAGAAAAATCAGGGAGTGAGAGGAGAGGGGAGGGGGTGGGCATGAGGGAAAGGTGCTGACAGAGGAGATGATGAGCAGACACGTGGAGATATGTTACGAGGTATTACGAAGAGATATATGATTCCCCCCTCCTCGCTTCTTCTCGCTAAAGAACTCTATACCTCTTGGTCCATACTGGCTCAAAGTGTAATTACAAAATGATGACGACGAGGATCTCGCCCTCACAGCCACCAGTGAGAAAAAGATATGGCAGTCAGTCCCTCTCTTGTGTAACCCTGTTAGTGTTTTTCTGTCTATATGCCAAGTAGTAATATATACGGTCATATAATATATATATTTCATACTGTTCATACCATAGTAGTTAACCCTTTGACATCTCTGGGTATATAAGGTATTGTTGGCAATGTTGTAAATGAATGACCAGGGCTTTTTATGGCAATATTGAATTTTTATATGGTTTTTGCCTCAATCCAATTCAGTACTTTTCAGATTTTTCCCCAGGTACAATATTTAAGCCAAAACCACACATCCATGTCTGATAACTTAATAAATTTTTAATTTGTCAATTAGTAGTCATTATATCACACTATATATCAATATCATATTACTAAATTACACACACCATGAGTCATGATTTGAATAAGTAAGAGATTTCATTTATTCAACAAAAAAAAAAATCTCAATATCTAAGAAATCAAATCTTTCATAAGGGAAATGTCTTTGTACCCCAGACAATTGTAATGATGGTCTCCATCTACATGTAGCTCACATTTGACTATGCCAGATTTTTGATATTTCATTCCCTTTGTGGTCCACTCACCCAGTTTAGTTTCCAGAGCTTGGGAGATAATGAGACTTTGGCTTGTGTATACAGCAGCATTCATTAACAGTAAGATAGTAAAAGCAGCAGAAAAGCATTTTCCTCCACTCTTCTCTCAGCCCTTTAGTTTTACTCTCTTGGCAGCCATTAGTCAAGCTCCTGTTTTCTTACCTCATCGCAAATTGTTGATCTCCCTGATTTCACCCATCTTTAATCTGCCAAACTTCACAACCTCTTCTTTCACTTTTTCTTTGCACTTTTATCCTCAGCTCAGTCTGTATGCCTCTCTTTCTACTTATCTTACTTATCACTCTTATTTATCATTTTCTGAGAACCCCAACTCTTTGACTCTCCCCCCCTGCCTCCCACACCATCACTCCCTCCTGTTCGTACCGAACATCAAACAGAATCCATTTCCCCTTGAGAGCAGGACTAGCCCGTGAGCTGCTCTTGATCTCTGTCCGAGCATCTCTGTTGACAGCTTACAAATGAGCCTGACCCCTTGTAAATAGAACACACACACACACACACACACACACACATACGCAACCACAAGTGTATTGCGGTTGTGACCGCTGTCATGAACCGTTTGTGATTCCCTGCACACGATGTCTTCCTGATTGTCTGACCCCTCCCCCTGTGGTGTCAACTTTCACCTATAATAGTAGAACAGAAGGGAAGCAGTGAAGAGGGGAGTGCATTAAACATGCACAAATACAGCTGAAAAAATGCTTCCAAGCGTTACAACCGTACACACACACACACACAGGTATCAGTTCAAGGAAGCATTTTGCCCCCTTCGCTCTAACTCTGACTCTACAATATAACCATGTATGTAATTCACTCCTCCGACATGTTTCCTGCCACAGCCCTGCAGCATTAGAATAACTGGAGTTGTTGACCCAATGCGTCTCCTGACATTAGGGACAGAAAGCTCCCAACGCGCTTCTACCATGGATGAAAAATTCATAGGAAACCCTGGCAAAAGTCCTGATGCAGCTTCATCCCATAAATATGTATCTGTGCATTAACTATAGTGTTTGCCATAGAGGGGAAAGAGGACTACAGGGGAAAGAGGTCACAACCCCAAAGGTAAGTGACCAAAACTGAGTAACCAAAATATATCAGCTATCCACAAACTTTTGGCTTGCCTTTTGTGGTTTTAAGTCTCTCCAACTTAACTGAAGTACAGTTAATGGCATCATATAATAAAACATGCAGTTTACTGCCATGCGGAACTTCTGTAGCTAAATGCTAACATCTGTTTGCTAACATGCTCACAGTGACAATGCTAACCTGCTGATGTTTAGCAGGGATGAATGTCTGTTCAAAATTCATGGAAGTTCAATAGTTGTTGAGACATGTAATTCAAAACCACAAATGTGAACCTCAAGGTGGCAATAAAGGAAAAGTCACAGGTTCATAATTGGGATACATTCCCTGGGGAACATGAAGGCGATGGCAATCTATCTCATAGCTGTTGAAATATTTCAGTCTGGAACAAAGTGGTGGACCAATCAACCGACTGACCAAGTAGACCGGCTCTGCCATCCACAGAACAACGCAACTAGCACGGCAACAAGTATGCAACATGTCTATGTCTATATAAGGTCCAACAGACGACCGGATGAGTTGGTAAATGTATTCAATCAGTATAAAAAAAAACATGGAAAGCTATAGTAGTGAGTATCATCACTCGTCCTACAACTTCCTGCTTTATCAAGTTGAGTAATCGGGTGTGAAGGACCTCGATCAAGAAGATGACCCGAAGCAGCAGGCTAAAGGCTTGAAAAAAAAAATTCATGTTAAAGCTCTGCGAGCATGACAGAAAATTTGTGGTCTGATGAAACAAAAAAATTGACCTTCAGCCAGTGTTATGTCTGACAGAACCCCCGGCACAGCACAGCTCATCATTCATCTAACACCTTCCTACTGTGATGCGTGCAGGTGGAAGAATCAGGCTGAGGGGGGGGGGGGACTCTGAGACTTGTGAGAATTGAGGGAAGAATAAACAGAGACAGATGCAGGCACACTAATAAAAGGAGATATATTTTAATATTGTAGTGGATATTTTAATTCAGACAAGATACAAGAAGCATACAACAAAACAACCAGTGGTTGTCTTCAGAACAAGAATGTAAAGGTTTTACAGACAAAACCCCCAGACTTGAATCTGATTGTGAGTCTGTGCAATGTATTGCTGTCAGATGCTCCTTAAATCTGCTAGGAATAATAGAGAAATATATGACAGAATGCAGATCTGCTTGGCGGGTATGCAGTCGGCAAGTCCTTGTGAGGCTTTTGGTGCAGACTGATGACTTAATGTGTGAGTTTAAAGTCGGGTGAGGCGGCGTTACATTCTTTCCCATGAGACGATAGGGGTTCTTCAACCTGTAGAGAACTTGTTATATTGTTTTACGTCAAGTCACTTATTCCTGTTATATATCTGGCTTCAGGAGGTAATGGAAGGCAATTTTACAAATCAATGAGCAGGTCTGCTTCCTAGCGATATTATTAGATTTGGTGAATTAGGCTGATTTTTCAGCCATTTCATTCACTTGATTGGCCAAAAACAGACAGTGCTCTTTATTTTATCTATGAATCATCATTTGACAAATGAAATTTCCAAAAATGTATTATACTGCATCATGATATACTGTCTATGCCTATTGGGATATGAAAGGACATATAGGCTATTAGAAGATTTCATCCAACTCTACTCAGTCCACCACTTTGGTCCGGACAGAAATATCATGAAAGTCGGGACAGACATTCATGTTCCCTCGAGGATGAGTCTTCCTGACTTTGGTGATCCCCTGACTATGTCTTCTTGTGCCACCATGAGATTGACACTTGTCAAATGTAGAAATGTCTCGACAATTTACTAGATGGATAACATGAATTTCATGAGGGTCAAAATTCCCATCGGCATCAACTGCACTTTAGGGGCAATGTTAGAATGCCACAATAAGATGGTGAATGGTAAACATTTTATATGCTAAACTTCAGCATGTAAGCACCGTGTGAGCATGCGGATGTTAGTATTTAGCTCAAAGCACTGCCTTCAGCCCCACAGAGCTCCTAGCATGTCTGTAGGCTCCATGTCTTGTTAACTGCCCATTTCTTATTCAAAAATATTTATGACATTGCAGTCTCACGTCATTATCCAATAGTATTTTCTGTTCTTTACAAGCACTTTGATGCTGCAAGTTTCCACGGGATCACACTAAGAACACAACAGAAATAATTACACAAAAGAACAAACTTTTAGTTCAATTAAAAGAAAGTACAGAAGACAACAGTTACAAGGATTTCCCCCGACAGCTGCTGTTGGTCGTGTTCAGTGGATACAAGAAATCTGTTTGCATTCACCAACTCACAAATCTATTCCATGGAGCTGATTTCGGGGCTTCATGCAGATAATGAATGGTGTTATTTGCTGAAGGGAGGCCACTGTAGAGCAGCGAGAGAGGGAAGATGGCTGGGAGGCAGGCAGATGTGTGTGTGTGTGTCCGTTTCCAGTCTTTGTGGTAAGCTAAGCTAACCAGCACATGAGAGTGGTATCAATCTTTTCATCTAACTGTCAACAAGAGTTAATCACTGGGGTTCACACGCAGCTGCTGACGTCAGGCAGGAATAATCACTGTTCTTTATCGCAGTCAAAAATAGGAGGTAAGTAATGAGGGATGAATTATATTTCTGACCAAGCAGCCTGGAAATGTACAGCTCCCATGTAATAGCAGTGTGGACATATCAAGTACTCGGTTAATCTTAGAAACCTCTTCCGCCTCCATTCTCTGGCAAGACCTGTCTTGATTGCAGTGAGGTTGCCAAATTCACTCTGTCTAAATGATCCATGATTTCTCTTTTTACCTTGTCTTCCTCTTCTTCTGCTTTAGTCTATTGTGTGTGTGTGTGTGTGTGTGTGTGTGTGTGCGTGTGTGTGTGTGTGTGTGTAGCACAGATGCCCTGAGTTAATCTAGCCCATCCTGCTTCTGCTAGTCAGGCAGGCACCCTCACACACACACACACACACACACACACACACACACACAAACAGTACTCCTCGACATAACACCTCCCAGGCACATGCAATTGCAGACACACCAACACACACACACATACACACACACACTCCTACACAGCATCTGTCCTCTGCTGGCTTTAGCAGCCTATGAGGTGCTGTAGTGATGAACGATTCCAGCAGCGATTTGGCTAAACTGACAGCTGCAACAAAGCAAAGTGTATCCGTATGTGCATCTGTGTGTGTGTGTGTGTGTGTGTGTGTGTGTGTGTGTGTGTGTGTGT
>CALSBV010010890.1:1289013-1343223 GCA_943590825.1 Bovichtus diacanthus | reverse complement strand
AGAGAGAAAGGAGAGACCACTCACACATCATTAACAGTATTACCTCAATTACACCGTCTGACAATGAGAACTAGCTGAGAGAGATGGAGAGTGAGTCAAAGGAGGGAGGGAGGAAGAAATTGACAGGATTGGGGGGGAAGGAGGAGGAGGAGGGAGAGGTCTCACTCAGCAGAAATGAAGGAACTCGGCAGCAAAATTGTAACCCATTTTATTCACCTGTCAAGAAAATGTATAACAGCTACTGTACACAAAACCAATTTCTCCACTACACTGGATTCAATCCTCCATTTCTGTTTAAAAAACATATTCATATTCAACACATCCCAGGTATGATTGAATTCACATTGACACCTCACTTTGACAGAGAGATAGCAGTGCATGGAAGTGGGGCCCTGATGCAGTCTTACCAGCCTAATATTGTTTTTCTCTCCTCCTCCAGCTCTTTGCATGACAGTGCTTTCCGCTGCCTCCGCAACAAAAGGTAACTAGATTTGACTCTTGTCATGATTTTCCACCCCTCGTTCCTCCTCCATTTTTTTTTCTTCTTCTTTTTTTTTTTAAAGAGGCTAAAAAACCACACTCAGTCTTTTATTTATCACTGAATTTCCTCTGGGAACAAGAAACAAAACAACAAAGGTCGGATGAAAAAAAAAGAAGCAGCGAAAAGGGACATGATGGAGGAGGAGAAGACGCTGGTGGAGGGAGAAATGGTTCAAATCAATATCATGAATCTACAGGGATTTGAAATAGTGCCCAGGGACAGTTTAGGAGCAGCACATCCGCTGCCGCTTGTGTGTCTCACCCAAGGGGCAAGGCCAGTCAGGGCCGCTCGACCACAGTGCTCAACAAATCAATAGTCCTGCATTATGTGTGTGTATGAGTGTGTGTGGCCATATAAGCTATCTGCCCACAAGCCCAACATCCATTGACAGATAGGGCAGGTGAAGTGAGTGTTGGGTGAGAAAACTGTGCAAACAAGGAGGTTGTTTGGGAGGGGGGGGGTAAATAAATGCTGCAATAAAAGGTCCTGAGGTTGATGTAGAGCTGATGCTCTACTGGGTGAGTTTCATCCGTTTTCTCCTTCTTTGTAATCAAGCAAAGCATCCAGTAATTTAAGCAAAGCTGTTTTACAGATATGTGACGTGAGATAATGAAATGGGATTGGAACTAAACAAAGTAGAGGGCTGGGTAATAAATGAAATCATTAACATTATATTCCCCTAAAAATAGTCTTAATGATGTTCAATGAAAAGCACTGTGTTTCACTGCAATGTATTTAATTATGTAACACCACAATGCAACTGTGAGTGTTTCTATAATTTACTCCAACAGAATGAGACGTCCTCTTTCTAGCTTATCCTCTTTATTTTGTAAAAAAGAAAAAGAAAGCGAGGATGAAGAAGAGATTTGGCCTACTGTACTTCTGAACTTTCCACTTTCTGTGCAGAACTGAAACTACAGCAGATTTAAAGCATCAAAAGGCATAAAATATAAACTCGGTTAATATCTTAAAGATGCATAGATGGCAATTCAGAAAGTTGGAATAACCCAATAAGCTACCAGGAAAAGGGCATTTGAATATTTATTCTGTTATGTTAAGGTTTTGTGTCAGAGAGGTGTTGCCTTAACGTTGGCGTCGTAGTCAAATCGTGGGCCGGATGATATTGTAAAGTGTTCACGCTGTGGGGCAGACCCCGGTTTCTTATTAGTATTTAATGTTACATGCTCTGTTGTAATCGCAGCTTGTGGCTGTCACAGACATACTGTAGATTGTGAATCAGTGGTATCAAGAGCAGTGGAGCTACGTAGCGACACGCAGCATCTAAGCACAGCACACGGCACAGATTCTGACATGTGTTGGGAAGACTCTAGGCGATCCAAACTAGTGCAGCAGACTAGATGAGTGCTTCCTTTCTTTTACAATGTTCTCGCTCAACACATACGATTGTGTCACCTGCTTACCAGTGATAATAATTCACAGTTTACTAATATTTAAATGAGCAAGCTGTTGAAATAAAATGCAAAATATAAAATCTAAGTAGAAAATACACATTATAATTTCAGCAAGACTTTAAACGATAAATGTGCATTTTATACACACTCAACACTTCAGGCCACATCTTATAAGCTGAGGCAATACTGTATGCTCTTATGCATATCTATTCTTTCAAAACGGTGGCAATTAGCATACTGTACTGCAGGCAACAGCTGGCGCTCCATACTTGAGTGCATTATCTGTAAGCTAGGGAACAAACACATGTACTCTGTTGTTGTTTTGCAAGACAGAATCATTGTTGTTGTTTTGCACGACAGAATCATTATTATTTCAAAGGCATAAAATTTTTTTTAAAAAAACAATTAATACAAAAATCAGGCAAGACGGCTGAAGGTGGAACAAGATCGCAAAGATGGCAGCAACCAGAGGGCCATTTTCTGAAGTAAGATTACCAGTTAAGCCAAGCACTAAACCACACTACTAAACAATGCTGAGCAATAGTCTCGCGCTAAGTACCATTGTCACCTTTTGCCCCTTAAATACATTTGCAATGGGCACCCAGAAATTGATCTATTAAAAATACAAGAGGGGCAGAAAGCTAAACTGCAGGTGTTTGAACTGTATTTTCAACACATGGAGGTGTGATTGTCACTCGAACACAGTAGCACAACCCAACTGATAGAAGGCAAATGCTCACATCTTGTTGATTAAAACAAAAAATGGATAACTTTTCCCTCCTAGCGTCGCCAAGTGTTTTTATTTAGGATAGATTAACAGCATTGTTAGCAACATGGCTACCGCTAGCAGCCTGGCTACTTTCCAAAGCGAGAAACAACCATAGGGTTTCAAAAGAACTAAAAACTCTGATCTCAGTGCTATGATACAGGCAGAGTAAAACACCGGTAGTATTTATACATTGGCAGGTTTTGTAATTTACTAATCTAGCTTGGTAAAAAATAATGTTTTTTTTAATTGATCTCCCTCTTCACCTTCTTCAGCCATTGCCGATGTACTTGTCCCTGGAGGTAATTTAGTCTGTTTCATTAAGTATAACATATTGGAATAGGAAATTATGTGAGCAATTAAAATAACTGCTTAGTGTTAATATATTGTCTATGTGATCCATTCCAACTAAGCATCATGTCATTACAACCTTTCCTGTTTTATTCGGGGTTTTTTTACTCTTTAATAATATATTTGATTATGCTTTATTGTGAATTATAAGGTGCGATAGAGTATACTTTTACAATCAACAAGTCAGTGTGATTTTTATCATTTTTTAATCCTGTTTTTTGTCACCCATTGAGCCATTTCATATGGATTTACCATCCACTGTCTGACATTAATTGCTGTAAGGTTGGTTGTAACAGTGGAAAAGAGGCACTTGCCTTGCCTGCTGAATTTTCCCCTTTGGTTCATTTAGCTCAGCAGTACAGAATGGCTTCAGGCAAATTCGATGAGTCATCCATTCGAAATGATTTTCTTGATGCTTGTCTCGCTTTTACATCCCTCGCGATATTGAGCTAAAACACTCGCTTTCAGTGAAAATCTCCATCTGAATGTAATCTGCATGTTAAGTAATCTGGAACAGTACATCAGAGCGATTGATCTAATGTATCTGTAGAAAGGCATTACGGCGGATTGTGATTGTGAACTTCAGTAAGCAAAGATATATTTATTGTTTGTCAGAAGAATGTTACACAAGTGAAAACACAATTAAACAATTCCTGTTTTTTGCAGATGCCTGCACCTGGGGGAGCACACACATGTTTGAGTATGTTGCTCTCATTGTCTTTACTGAGCCCCTGCACTCAAACAGAGACAAGTAAAGCTGTCTCTAAATCTTTCTTTGTGTCATAACATTTTCACAGAGAGGTGGGATGATAGAGCTTTTACCTAACGTCATATCTCCATATCTCTCTGTCATGCCAAATATATCCATTTATTTGTAATGCGTCTTGTTTCTGTCACTGCCTGACACTTTATTCTGCTGCATTTGTTTTATTTTTTTTAAATAAAACCAAGCCTTGCTTGTTGATTTAGCTGGTGCATATATGCTGGCAGCTGGTCTCTCGAAAACTTGTATCAGGTCTTTTATAAACAGACTGAAAAGCAACGGACCAATTAACGAAACTTGGGGAATACCCATTCTGCTTTCTGCTTCCTGTACTGCTAGTGTCATCTAGAACCCCAGTACACAAGTCTGGAACCAGCCCTGACATTAATGGAGTTAGGACTATCCTGCCCACAACTGTTTTAGAGTAGGATTCAAACCAAGTCAAGTCACTTCACTGTCTGAAGCCTTATAATAGACAAACCCCCCCCCCCCCCACACACACACACACACACACACACGTCCATATAAACCATTAACCCCAGCCCTTCCATGTACCTCTGTATAATTACATTCTACAGGTAATCTTGGGCAGTAAATGCAGGGAATAACCCATAACTGACCTGATAATCACTCACTGCGATAACAGAAAAAAGGTCACTAAAAATGATAAGGGTCATGAAGAAGAAATCACACACCGACAGCATTGACACTCCTCTTGATACGGTATGTGACAAAGCAGCAAGGTTTTGACCTTTTCACCACACACTGATGCTTCAATTATTAGACCATAAGGCCTTAGGGTACACATTTAAAGACTGTTTATTTTAATCCCTGATTCATTCCCTTAATACACTTTACCATAAAATCTATATTGATGATACAGGGTCAATTTAAGGTGAAAGATCAAACACAGTGGCCTGCAAGGAAAAAGATGTAGCATGGATTAATTTAAATGAAAAATGAGGAGACGAGATTATTGTGTCAAATATATTGTCATATGATAAAAAATGTGTACCATCTAAATCATTGTCACTGTATGCTTTAATAATGGGGTTAATGAATGTTTTTATCCACATTAGCAGTGTGGCTCTGGAGATGTCATGTCATTTGGTTAGTTGCTCGAGCCATCTCTTTTGTCTGGACTGAAATCTCCCAACAAATATTTAATGGATTGTTTCCACAGACACTTATTGTCCCCAGAGGATGAATTTTTCTAGCACCAATATGCATTTTTGGTTTTGAGTAAATTATCTGATCCCCTGAGTCTTCCTCTAGTGCCACCGGCAGGTCAGAGTTCTTACATATGCTGTGAAATATAAGTAAAGGCTCACAGAGCTGCTAGAATGGCTGTAGACTCTTACACTGGATTTACTGGATTTATACATTGTTAGCAGCACAGCAGTAGTACTGGAGATGGATGTACAGTATGGGGCACAGCTATATCATGCTTTAATTATATTGCCCGCAGCAACTGTGTTTATATTCTTTCATTGACTTTGTTATACAAGGGATGGTTTCTCATTACTAAGTGGGAGACTATTATATGTAATCACTGTGTTTACTTTCTTTCATTTCACTGTGACAGAACAGTGGTCATGGCAAGCAGAGGGGTTTGCCATGGAGATGGCTTTGTTTTTGCATTTCATTATAGGAATGTGATTACCTCGTTCTCCATCCTACTTTTTGTGAACTACGGCAGTGAGAGTTGAGATGTAATGCCCAGATAAGGATACGTAATCCTTAATTATCCCATAAAGGGATATAACATTACAATAGGTTTTTAGTTCTCCATTTAAATTGGATAATAATAATTTAAGCCACTGACTGACACTTAAAGTAGAGATACAGCTATTACACAAGTTTCTTTCACTTGAGTCCTTTTGTATTTGCCTTTGAACTGAATTACCTGCTTTTTGAGAGGAACCCACACAGTGATAGGCACAAAGGGACATAATGAAGGCAAAGGATAGCTGGGTAAAGCACAAATCAATGGCTTTAATCGTTTTTGACACAATCTTGATTAAAACAAAGTTTTTAACATTGTTATTTTCTTTGTGTTCCTTTGAAATTCAAACTGCTTTGACAAATTACGACTGAGTGTGGGAAAAGCTTTGGCAGCCACGCATAGATAAACACGATGGATGAAATACCTCAGCGGGAGTTTGAAATCTTAAAGCATGAAAAAATGTCTCAAAGATGTCTCAGGCTTAAAACATTGCAAGAAGGAAACTTGTGGGATAAGCGTGCTGGGAATACAGTCAGTCAACTTGGTGTTTGAAGTCAATTCTTATGAAAGAACTGGTTTATTGGACTTAATATGCTGCATGTACAGAGCAGAAATAAACAGGACTAAATCCCCTTGTATAGAGTCTAATGGCTAGCATTGCAAGCACAAAGACCAAGGATATGCTGCGTTGCTGGGTGGCGTATTATTATTTTTTGTGTGTGTTCATGTCAGAAAGAGAGGGGGTGGGGCTTCTGTACTGAGATTGAAATCCACTTGGAAAGTTTGACTGTTTGCCTGCCTTGCCAGATGGCCATGCTTTGTGGCGTGGGACTGCTGTGGCACAGTCCATAAGGCAGCCGTCTCTCAAACCCATGTAAGAATCCCCGAGTGTGGAGTTGTTTTTTTGTCTGCTGCAAACTCTCATTGTCTGTAACAGAGTCTGTTTTTTTTACTGACTGAGTAATAGAGAAGCTACTCAATGAGACCTGGAAGTTGGCGTTTGGGTAATTGATTCTATTAATGAAGTTAATATGTTTTTACATCACCCCATGTGTCTCATGTTCCTAATCTCTGTCCCTCAATGCTCCGATTACAAGATTATTAAAATACCTAGTATCTGATGTATCTGGTGTACAATAGAACTCAATGTCAGATGTACATCAACACCCCTGCTAAAGTTCAAGTTAACAACATATTATCGACTTAACACGTTTTCTGTTGAATCTTTATGACTATTTATGCTTTCATTTTTTTATATTTAAGTAAAATGAGTCTGCTTTGTGTCAGCAAGCTCGATAAACTCACTGGGCTGAGCTGAAACACACATTCTCAAACTAGCAGAAGACCACAAACCAACATGAAATAACCTTGCAGGCAATCTGAACGCGTGTGCCACTACAATAAACAGAAACCCCCAGTTGCACTTTGATCACGATGATTTCACTTTGTTGACATTGCAAGACCTTATTTTAAACTGGAAAAAACTTGACATGGCTATTCTGGAGAAGTTAAGTCAATTTTTTCAACGTTAAACTTGGTTGGTGGATCAAATTGAGGCAAGGACTATACAATGTTGTTGCTGACTCAAGCTTAGCTAATAGATATACAGCATTTATTTCAACTGGATCTCAAGGATCAGTAGTTGAGAGTCAGCAAGACAGTTCAACACCTGTTGAATAAGCATAACAGATTTCTCTGAAAACATTTATGTTTTACTTGCAAGGCTAATAGTGTATTGTTATGAAGCTAAAAACAAAAGCTGTATATAACCGATTGGCCTAAGCAGCAACACATTTTTAAATGTGTTAGATTCTTGTATACTCCCCCCCACTTCCAGTATTACAAGCATTTATGTTAATTCTGTTCTTCTTTTTATCTTGTATGGTAATTAAAAGAACTGAAAAGTAGTATTGATCGAGCACCAGACTGCTAAGCAGGATCAATAAGAGCAGTTGTGTTGATAAAACCTTGAAGGGACAGTTTAGATAGTTTGAAGTGATGTAGTTATCCATAGTTTGTGTATTACCTACAGTAGATGACAGTCGGCACGCCCCCAGTTTGGAGAGACAGACAGGATTACCAGCACATCACAGAGAACTTTCTGAATGCGGATTTTAAAAATATAAGTATGAAACCGTTAAGCAGTAAAATGTTTCTTAATGAAGTATTGTTATTGATATTGGAACAGGAATCAGTACTTATGGGGTGAAGGGGTGATCTCATTTTCCTCACTATTAAGCTTAACTGCAGAGCATAATATCAAATGCGCTTTATGCAAAATAAAAATAAAAATCAATGATGATTTGTTGTTGTCAACTTGCATAGAAAGTTGTGAGAAGGAGAACACAGATTACGTTACAGCGCATGGAGCAGGGAAATAATTGTTATTGACTTCCTGGTTAGTCCTCGCTCCTTCTCACTTCACCTCCGTTGCTTGCCTCTTTCCTTTACTCATCCGTCGTTACCTCCATTTTTTTTACTCTTACCTTACTCTTTATTTTGTATTTTCTCCTCTCTGCCTTGCCACGTTATTTCCTCCTCCACCTACTACCATCCGTCTCTCTTGTGACATCCTCACCATCCATCCATCCCTTCTTCCCTCCCATGCGGACAGGCCACTCTGACCTGTATCTGTCTGGCATGGATGAATCCCAGGTTTGGTTTAAATGCCCCAATTATTCTCCTGAATTATGATGTCCTGCTCTGGGCGGTGTTGCTGCACCTCTGTGGCTCTCTTATGAAAACTGGCACGGTACAACAGAACCATTTACACAGGCCAGATTAAGGGCACGTTCACATGAGCGCTTCTCCCCATGCACCAAGCTGTCGGTTGGTGTAGAAAAGCGACCACATGGAAACACTCGTCTATGTTGAACGTACCTCCTGCCTTTTACACCACCCCTCTCTAGTATTAGCGGATGTCAACGTCAGTATTGACCGTTTCATTTTGGTTGAAGGTGGGATACAATGCATAAGGTCCCGATACAAAATGGACACTGGATTTGTGCGTGCATCATCACGTTTAGAATAAACAAATGTACATTTCCTGTAAATGTTTGTGGAAATAATATTACAGCAGAATAAGCAGAATAGGATCTGAGATATTTAAACATGCAACAGGACTCATGCGCAACAAAAATAAAAGTTGCAACACGTACAGTGCTGATGACCACTTACTTTGTGCCGTTTAATTCAGTGTGCTATTAATAATGCGTTGTGTTGCAGATACTGTAGACGTGTCTGTCCTGTCTCTTTACCTCCACAGGTTGACAGTGGGTTAGCTGCTGCTCTGTGCACACGAGAAGACACTGAAACCATTTCAACAAAATAAGAAAACACTGGATATACTCGATAAAAGCCACCGGGCAGTGTAAAAGCTAGTCTAAATTCTGCATGAATGCATCTGGGGGCGTACAGATAACAATGTAGCCTCACTGTCACTACTAGACCATGTGTTCCCTTTATGTTTTTTTCTGGGCCATATCATTTGTTATGGTCAGTTATTCTTTAGCAGCTCCTCTGAACTCTGAGGTGAAGGCACATGGTCATGTCAGGATACTGACAGGAAATACAGGGTAAACTGGAAGGATATGTCCTTGAAATGTACCATACTCTTCATAGTTGAACCACAACAGAATAATACAGCAACAAACACTTGAAGAGAAGCTGTTAAAAAAAAAAAAATTTTTATGAGGGATTATTTAAAAAGGTAAACTGATATCCGCACTTTGTTTCACAATGGCCAGCACAATTCCGCCTTCCCAAGACTATATTTAAATAGTATTGATTGATGTCAAGTACACAGCTAATGTATTTAATGAGCACAGCCTGGAGTTAAACTTATTTATTGGTCAAGACATTGCAGTTCCATATTTTCCTCAAATTGCTCAGCATGTGACATGCAACAAACGCTGCTTCTGAACACTGTATTTTTACTGCCCACTCTATTCAGTTCTATTAGTTTAGCAGTGACCCTTATTTGTCAGTCAATTCCGTGCCTAAAGAAACATTGTTTAATGTACGAGAGTACTGTAATAAAAAACAATGCAGGTGACACAATCCACACCGATATAATAACCGAGGTGTGCTCACATGCGATGCGCTCGCACTGCTCTCCCTGCTGGAAAGCACAAAACACATTCAGCTCACACTTGGATGAGCTCAAAATAGCCTAACCCTTGCATCTTTTCAAAGCAACTATGTAATCCAGCCTCTATGGTTACACATTCCAGATTTTTTACCACCAGTGTAATCCTACATTACGACTGAGCCCACTAAACCTCGGGTGACATATGTTCCACACTCTGAAAGGTAGTCTAATCATCCCGCTCTTTTTCTTCACCCCATAATTGATCATATCACATGTGGCCTTGATTAAACACCCACTCGCACTTCAGAATTAATCATGCATTGCATGAATTTAGCATTAATCACGGTATAACCCCCGCTCCATCTCCATTCCTCAGTCGGACTGTAATGGGATATTCATCTCTGAAACAATTAATAACATCGGCATGGGGGCTCTTGCACGCTAGCCCCTTTCTCTCAGTTCCCACAGTGTTATTTTAAGCTGGTCGCGGGCGATGATTGAGGGGTCGCAACGAGAGCTTAAATGGGATTTATTAGCGGAGATGCCAGGGGTGAAGAGAGGAGAGAAGAAGTGTACAAGCAGTGGGCTGACTGTGAGATTGGAAGAAGCGCAGTGAAGGAAATAGAGAGCGGGGAGACTGAGAAAGAGAGAGAACCTAAAAGGTGATGGAGTCATTGGCATGTTTTCGCACATGTACCCGCTGGAGAGGCATCAATCTTCTTTATCTCCTTAAGATTTTTTTTATATCTCAGTGTTTTTCTCTCTGTAATAACCCCCTGCCACCTACCAGGTGATTCATATCAAACACTCCGCGGCAGAGCTCCTCTGGGGTTCATAGAATACCTGCCGCTACGATCCACAACGGCACATAACGACACACACGCACAACGGGATAAAAGAGCTGGAAAATAGATTATTATGCTCTTCTCAGAGATTCACTTGAACACAACAAAATGAGGGTAGCCTATCATATTCTGCCGCTGCTGTAGAGCATAAAAAGCACCAAAGAGTTGATTGACAAATACAGCAGCCGCCATCTAGAACTCATTCTTAAGCGTTGAGGTTACATGCATCTGATGAGGCAATGATAGATCACTTTATAGACTTTTACCTTGTTGTTTTTATAAACTTTAACCTGCAAAGTAAAGATGGAAAAAAACATTCATTCAATCATTCTCTAGCCAGAAGAAAACGTGTGCCAATGAACACAACAGAGGGGACACAGCAACAATAACTCTACAACAAGACACAAAAATAATCCCTCTCGGGAGCCACAAAAAGTGTGTGGCAGTGTCCTTTTCTGCACAGATTCAGCCCTCCGTCTGGATTTTTATTTTTCATTTTGAACGTAGCGACCAGGTGCCATATTGTAAGCACAGATCTAAGAGGAAACTACAAAAATGGCCAACTCAGTGCTTAAGAAATAATGCTGTGCACAAGGTGGTTCACTTTGGGAGGTTACTTGTGCTACTCTTATGCTACATCATAACATGTTACAAATAAATATTTCAATATCACAAGTGTAAAATAATTCATGAACACACTGCACCTTGGTAGAAGGTCGAGCTGCTTTGTGTCCTGTTCCTCAGTCTGCTGTTCTATAGAGTGTGGACCACACAAATAACATTATGTTATGGATTATGTTTCTCAACCCAGTTTCTCTTGAGTAACCAGAGCTGCTCTAGTTCCCCTACTTATTATTTAAAATGGAAATCTTTAGACTCCATGCTTTCTGATCTCTCATTCAGGTCACTTAATGATGACATCTTTAAAGGGACTGTGTGATGAGAATATTGGGAAATGTAGGACAATTGGCTACATTACCACTTGTGGCCACTGTTCAACATTAATTGATTTATTATTTAATATTTATTTAATAGGGATAATGAAAAAGTGATGGAAAATAGCTTTAAAATGTGTCGCACTGACAGAGTGACTCATATTCCTGTGGTCTTTACATCCATTTACATCTCTGGGACAAGTTCGCATTCAAATCAAATCAAGTTCATTTATATAGCCCAATATCACAAATTATACATTTGTCTCAGTGGGCTTTACAGCCTGTACAAAGTACGACACCCTCTGTCCTTAGACCCTCACATCGCACAAGGAAAAACTCCCTAAAAGATACCCCACAATTAGTGGGGGAAATATGGAAGAAACCTCAGGGAGAGCAACTGAGGAGGGATCCCTCTCCCAGGACGGACAGACGTGCAATAGGTGACGTGTGTACAGAACAAACAGCATAGTTAAAAATACAGCATGGACAATCTATGCGACAGAAAACATGATACGATCGTACATAAAAAAGATGGATCCAGGGGGATGTCAAGGCTTCCTGGTGTCAGGCAGGACCAGGGCAAATGTCATTTATCATTAAACGTATGTCCATGAAATAATCCTGAGATGAAGCCACTCCACATGCAACTAGGTCAGTTTTACAAACTCCACCTACGCAGTTTTAGAATTGTAGTGTTTGAAATGAAAGATAGAAAAATATTCCAAAGGACAGTTTGTTCAAATTAAATAAACATAACTAAGAGTTGGAAAATGTTGTTTCACCTTATTTTTAACATCTATAGTGAGAAATGTGAATACATGAAATAATGTCAACAAACAAGCACAATGACATCCGCCTCCTGCTTCTTGGACCACCTTGCACATGCTCCCAGATATGGATGCATTCTCTGGCGTGTCTGGTGAGGCACCTGAAGCCAGAAACAGGATGTGTCTTGGCGGGTACATACAATGCGATCGGGCATCAAAGGATGCCAGGTTCTTTGAAGCTTCTTGGCACTGGTCAACAAGTCCAGATGTGCTGCACAGCACCCCCAGTGGACAGGTTGTAAACTGGGACAAATGTGTTGCCTCCTGATCTGGTGAAAAGACAACTGGGCACACATGGTTTTATTCATATTGAGAAACACAAAGACCAGTCACCTTGAACCATGATACGTTTTTTTCTCTTTTATCAAGCACTATAATGCGCAGCCCATGAAAAAAGATTTGATGAATGTCAATGTTGTACTAAGTGATGTACTACAACTAGCCACACGCAGAGCAAGTGATATAGTATAGCGAAGGTTACGCGCTATAATAACGGATATAACAAGCCAGAAGGTCCCTTTGCGGTGGATTTGTCAAACAACCACCAGACTTTCACCCAGGAGACCGCTGTGTGAAACCTGAGGTTGAATTATTTTCACCGACAACGTTGTGTCAGGTGACTCATGTCATGTTACGCTTCGTCCCTGAGTCACATGAGGTCCGTTGTATCTTTAATCCAAACCATGATCTTTTTTCTAACCCTAACCAATTGTTAATCACCTGGTATTGTGATACGAGCCTGATATGAAACATATTTATTAAACGTGTTTGAAACGTTGATATCGATAATGTATTCGTGGTTTTTTGCAGAAAGGTACAAAGCACATCTTTTCTGACGACTAGGTTGTAAAGTGATGTGAAGACAATCCTGGAGCTAGTGAGGATTCAGCATCTCGCTCAAGGCTGGCTTGTATTGATATTGAACTGGAGTTGTTGACTTGTGCTTCTTTGCATGCTGTGCTTCACTCCCTTCATCACAGTGGAGATATTGAATATGTGAGAATTTAATTGTTCCTTTGTTACAAAATGAAACCTCCATGACACATGTCGACCACAGCATAAAAAGGTACAATCCTCAAGTGAACAAGGCCTAACTTCAGCAGAGGTGGACACATGAAGTTAAATAATTGCAGAGTTGGAAAGAGAGGGCGCAAAAGTGAATAAGTACACACTTGAGAATGAAGTTGAGGGAAAATGAAAAGTTGTACACAGTAAATTGAACAAATCTACACCCGCCAGAGGGGAACAAAAATAGACACATCTTTCTGGTCTTGTAGTAGTTGAGGACCTTCCTCAATCATGTAGCATTCAGGAAACGTAGGTTTGAAAAAATTACGCCAGTGACAAGGTTCCGTTAAGCAAACTGTCTTAGACCGTACTCGGTACCAATAGCAATAGAAGAGCAACAAACTATGACAGATTGTGCAGTTCAACTGCCACACTTTAAGAAATGACATTTCCCACTTCCACATAGCACTGTGAACGCAGCGTAGTCTTGGCGCTTGTCGTCCGCTCCACCAGGACAACCTGCACGCTATTTTCAATAGACACTCTGGAAAGGATCCTAAATATTATGATAATGGGTAGTTTTTGCAAGATAGGGACATACATACAAGGAAAATACGTTTTGTAGGTGGGGAGTTGGACTAGCTTTATGCTATTAGCTATAGTGTTAGTAAGTTTTACACAGTGTCCAGCTGAAGTATTTTCTTTAACGTGTATTGTCTTTGTTATCTGTGTTTGTCAGAGTGCTTTTAAGTTTTTAATGCTTACTGTGCACTTGCTGCCACCGATCCACTCTCTACTCAGCAGGACACAACCAGCCGGCTAGCCTGGTTAAAAAAAAAATTAAATAAAAAGTATTTAATTTTCTCCTCGTCGATTCAACAAATCATAGAATTGCAACATCAAAAATAATGTGTTTCAAATTTTTTCAAAGGATTAAAACTTTTGACCTGCGTTTACCTCCATAAATAAAAGATAATTTACCACCATCACAGCTTGTGTTGCATTGTTAAATATTGACTGTGTTGGTCTTTCAACGTGTCCCAATTCAGAGGACAATATAAGTCAAGTTTTCATTTATGGAACTAAGATGACATACCGGGTTCGATTAATAATTGATATACAAATGGTCATTTTGTTGGAGAAGTATTCCTTTAGGATACGCAATGTTATATGAAATACTCACTGATCATGATAATTTAACAGTTTGAATGCATGAAAGGATTTCTTAACCTGTACCAAACCAAGTCATACATTTCATACAAATTCAAATGTTTACATTTAAAATGTCCAACTTATTGGTACGATCATGGTCATCACAGGTATCCAGCTCCCAAATTAAGGTGAAGCTTGTATGTGTTGCTGGGTAAAGTCTCCAGCCACCAACACCCTGAAGCGGTACAGGAAATGAATGGATGGAGACTTTATTGAATCACTGAATCAGGTCAGCAACACAGCAACCATTACCTACATTCAGTGCGTGTGTGCTGTGTGCATGACGTGAGAGCTATCGTTCCCTCTTCCCACCGTGTTGCAGTTTTACTCTATGTATTATATGATTCACCAAAGGCTTTTGTTCATCAGCGCTTCTCGTGTCTCCATGGAGAGAGAGAAAAGCAGCGGAGTCAAAAGGTATGATAAACCCACAAGTGCATTCGCTATTCTCTGTTGGCTGTTTGGCTGTGTGTGAGACAGAGCTCCCATTGCTCTTCACTGTGTCGATTGCACTCAAGAACAGCAGCCTACAGTGATAGCACTCTGCACTGCTTTTCATGCTACTGTAGGTCACAGGGGGAAAAGACATTCCTTGGAAATCAATTCAGCAGAGATTTCAGCGGCTCGAGGTGTTCCAACTTAGCTACATCGTGCAGGGAAAAAAAAATAATCAGCTGAGCACATTTCTGTACCATAACTCCACACCGCTTTTGATGGTGATAGTTCCCTGTTCATTGCATATCTACCGAGCAGGCATGCCAGCGCTTTATCTGTGAAACAAAATAATACAAGTCGGAATTCTAAATTTGAAAACAATATTATCCTGTCTGCTTGCGTCTGTATTATCCCACTAGACACTAGGGTATTATAGCAAATTATAGAAGAAAAGATGTGTTTTGCTTCAGGCACAGCATGCCAGTGAAATGCATATGCCCTTGTACCGCGTGTAACTAAGGAACAGTTCTGCAACAGGAGAACGCTGTAGATGTCTTAGCAACCAAGTAATATAATGGCTTAAAGGGCCTCTAATGGCATGCATGCCAATTATATTGTTCTCTTTCTTCTGAATGGCAGATTATAATCGGTTTTCATGTTAATCAATCATCAGAGCTCATTACTGATTTACGACTATGAAGACTCTTCATGTGAGTATTTCAAGGATTCATCAGTGTTTTAAAAGTATCTGGAACCTCCCTGCTAGGTCTTTTAGTAGCACTAGCCGCTTTCAGTTGCTCTTTTAAAAACCTTCATGTAACAGGCTGCGGGGCATAAGAGCTGTAGTCATATTATAATTGTGTTCTGTAAAAAACAGGAAAATAATGAGACAGGCAACAGGTAGCATAGCTCCTCTCACTTCTGCCAGAATTTATTTATACACATTTATGTACTTTAAACTGTATTATTCTTCACACATGTCTTCACATAACACATTACCAGGTTGCATAATCACAACAATAAACTTAATTTCAGTTTCCCAAATAGAATATTTTTTTACAGTCCATGCGTTTTGTAAGTCTTCACATGCACATTCTGCTTACAGCTTTAACAAATGCAGTACTAGTTGTAAGATTCAAGATGGAGTAGCTGAGAGGATACTAATCCATGTTTAATACTAACATATTAGCTGAATGGGAAATCCCATTAGCAAATAGCATGGCTGGCGGGAGACATTACATAATCTTTAACACTGAATATAAATAAAAAACTGCATTTTAAAACACACACGTGCTAAACAGCTTTTAACATGACAGGGGTCTCAGCGAACAGTTAATATCATAAGAGAGTCCTAAATGAGACATAAAGATAGACATAATTTAGTTACACACATTCTGTGAGTAAAGCTAGCCTGCACCACTTTTGCCATAGCCATGGTCGTATGCAGGGTTTTAGAAATAGAGAGCAGAAACTGAGCTTTCAAGGGGGTTCGGGGGTTCAGAGGCCCAATCGGGTTTATTTAAAAAAGTTTTTTTTGCCTTTTCCAGAAAACTGCCAACTCTAGAGTACCATTTATTGATATATTTCATGCCAGACATTCTCCATACATCTTTCGGTCTTGCATATAGAGCCTTTTCTCCTGTTAGCAGACATGATGACGTATTGTTTTGGCCGGAGTTTAGCTGGAGGCAGAATCATTCTCTGAACATGTTAGCTATCGCTGGCTAGCAAGTTTCGTTGGCTTGTTTTTTTAACAATGGCTGAAGAAAATCTGAGTTTCTCTGAATATGTACAGTCACTCACTCTCCGGGAGCGCGAGCATTACTTAAGAAAGTTAACATTAACCAACGGGGCTAGGTTGACGTTACACGCTGAGTCCTTGGGATGATCTGACCGGATTGTGGTGAATGGCCAAACATTTACACACCGGCTAAAGAAACCAAGCGTTTAAAGTCAAGAAAAACGGAGCACGTATAAATCTTTAGGTACCTATACTGTAACTATTGCACCTATGGCAATTTAATCTGTGTTTTCTCTCTGGCCATACAATCAGAGTTACCTAAAGAGGTTAAAGAGTTACGAGAGAAAATACCGACACCTAACGTTAGTCCTCCTAGTTCCCCAATTAATGATTATGTGAGCATAACAAAACTTAATACACAACACATATCCATACCTACAACAGAGAAAGATGGTTTTGTCGACAGCCATTTTCTTTTTTTGCCCCCAGTATTCTTTTACTCTTATTTTATACAGAATCTGCATCCGATCTGGTTTTATAGCAATGTAACCAAATCTTGGTTTTCCAATAAAAATGGGTTCATCTTGACATCCCAAAGTTTCACACGAAGCTGCCCAGTACAACCACAGACTTGTTGGTGACCGCCAGTGAAGCAGTGTTGTGTTCAAGGGTAATGCAATTTTTGATCAGATCACCCGTACTGTAATGAGATTACAGTCCTTTTCTATCCCCTCTAACCCCCCAAGTTATTGGCCATGTTCCCCGTCAGTTCTGGCTGTACTGCCATTGCTGGTGTCAGCTCTGCTGTCAGCCAGCTCTCAGTAAGTAGGTCTGATAATGTCTGCTGCAGATAACAACGGAGGGATTCCCTGAGCTTGTGTCTCTCATGCCTTGCCAGTCCATTAGCCAGCCATACTGCCAGTGTGGCTGACAAATGACTGAATTAGATCTGAGTGTCATCCGATGGGGAAAAATATCATCTCTCTCCTTCTGGATCCGTGTCACATGCTCTCTTCCTCTGTTGTAGTTGCACTCTCTCCTTGTGATGTTTCTCTTCCCGTGAAGTCTATTTCTTTCTTACATCTTTTCTTCTCTTGATATATTTCCCACTCAGGCATTTCCTCATTTCAAGACAAGTCCATTTCACTTTTCCTCTCCATTTGCATTTCCTATTATTCTTGTTTTATTTGAGTGCAGGCCAGTATTATTTAAAACTTTTTTTTAGTGTGATGTCAGGCTCATGATGAAACACTACCAGGGCCTACTTTGCTACAGCATGTTTGTACGTGTGATTCTACTGTTCTGATCCTCATTACAAATGTACAGTAAATCATCTACCATGTAAGACGAAAATGTCGAGCCATTAGCGGCTGATGCCAAAGTTAGCTGCATTTTTTACCATTTTAAAGCTTCACAATGTTTAAGGAATTCAAGGCAGAAGCCTTGAATTCACTTTCATCTGCTAATTCTAGCTTAAATAGTATATTTTTAGTTAAATATAGAGCAGTTAAATGATGAAGAGCAGTATTTTTCGATAAAGAGTTTATATATATATAAAAAAAAGTACAGATGAATTACTCAGCTAACCATTTGTACTATTTGTTGCTAAAACAAATTCCGTTGTTAGTGACATTTTCGGTTGAATTCCTTCAATATGACAGAGAAACCTCGTATAATGAGTGCTTCTACCAACAGACTGTTTTAGTTCTGACAATAAGATACAGAGACACAACAAGGGAGGCTTCGATAAAGTTGTACAGATTACTTTGTCACTACAGGGAACAGCAAAATCCCACCGAAACCCGAGTTCTCAGACATTCACCATAAAGATTTACACGGAATTTAAACTGAAAATGGACTGCGGACACATCTGAACAAGGGAGGCCAGAATTTCAAGGTACACAGAGGGGGAGGGTGGGCATGTGCATTGAAACAGACAGAGGCCTGTGTTACTGATGTAGGAGTCTTGAGTAGTTACAGAAAACTTTTATAGTCCAAGGTGGCAATCATTTTAAAAAAAATTTAATTCAGAAAAGCTAAACAACAACAACAACAACATACTGTTTCAAAAGCAAAGACATAAGAACGTAGCACTATTAGAGCGCTAAATACATTTAGAATGTCTGAACGATTCTCTGTCAAAATCAGCAAGAGGGGGGGGGGGGGAACAACATCTGTTTCAGTGCTACGGACAGCGCTACACCCACACCCACACACACAGCAAAAAGTGCTGTACGTGGTTTCAAAAATACCCAATATTAATAAAACAATGCATGGGTAAATGTCAAACTGCATCCAGAGTGGGCGACTGTGACCAACATCGTTCGGCTCGTTAAAACTAAAGCTTTGAGAAAAAAAATAAATAAATATTATTCATAAAAATATTCTATCAGACTCCAAAAGTTGCCACCTGCTTTTGCGGTCTATGCCACAGACAGCGTAGCCATACAAACAGTATATGGAGGGAGAACATGACTAAGCAAACTGTCTGCTGATGAAGGCCATGAGATATGGCTGAACAAAATCCAAATAAATTACCAGGTCAATAACGAGCCTTCGAGCTCAGTGTCTAAAATAATCATCAGAACAATTATGCCAAGTGACCCCGACTGGAACATTCACAAAGTTTGGTCCTGCCTTAAGGGATTTCGCACTTTTGTCTTTTAATCTAGGCAAAGGTATTCACAAGTCTACTTCTCCTGTCCAAACTCTTACCGGTGCCACTCTGTATATCCAAAACTTTTTATTAAATTTGATGAGCTGCCATAAAAATCCAATTTTCCACAGTGTCTGCAGGCCCTCTATTATTGCTCTGTTACAGGAGACCTTGCATTGCATGTAGACTACAAACATCCACCTCACAGAGCAGCAGGTGTTTTTGTCTTTCTCACTGCCCCCCCCCCCAGGTTTTTTTCACTTCCTCCCGTCATTCACACACTTCTATCAGGTCCTCTTATCTTCTAAATATCATTCTGCACATCTCCCTCTCTCCATCCGTCACACCACTCACTTTCTATCTCTGCCCAGAAGCAAATATGGTCCATTACATTTTTAATGTTGTTTGTAATTACTTGGCACTCTCAACATGTCAAGAGCAAGTCATTTTTCCAAAGCGTTCATTTATGTTTGGTGTGCAGGGATCTCCATCAGCCCTCTGCGAGTGCTGCACTAAACATGTGTTTTATCCACGCTGACTGTAAGCATTTCGTATCACTCGAGTTGAAGGGGCTCTGCAAGATGCAAGACGTTGGATTACAGCGGGAGATTATTCCGTTCTGAGGAAAATAACATTCTATTTGTGGATCATAACGGTTGCGTATATTATTAAATGTTATGTGCTGCAGTGCTTTGTGTTATGCTATGCACCAAGTCTATTCCTGAGCATTTCATGAGAGACTGTATTTTTCCTGACCGACAGTTTATCACCTCTGAATCTATTCTTCTTCATTTGCCAACAAACTACTCATGTTGCATACTGTCTCAATATAACTTTGCCCAGTTTTTGATAGATTTGTACGTGTGTGTGGGGGCTATTAATGAGCTTTAGAGGTGCTAGCAAGCAGATTTGTTTTACCATTAGACCGAGTCAGACTCTTTATGCAAAACTATGCCACTGTCCGCTTTGCCAGCTTAATATTGAAAGGACAGATATGCATTTCTCAAAATGTCAAACTGTTCCTTTAACAAGGCCTGAATACAGTTTTTCTTTTGCTGATAATGTAAAACTGTAACATAGTAGACAAAGACATTTTCAAACTTTGTTTAAAAAGGGTAGTATTCCCCTATGATGGCCTTTACTTGTGAAAAAACTCAATAAAATAGGTACATATTAAATATTAGCTTTCATAAAAAGCCCGAAAAAGGGTAAAGGATCCCTGCATTAAACTAACGTCAAAACAAAACCTGTTCCCATGTCTCTCCTATCTACCAACCTGCCCGGGCCGAGCGCCTCAGCGAAACATGGCTCCTCCTATCTGTCAAAACACAAAGCAGCTCAGTAAGCCCTCAAGATTTCTTACAGGAACAGGGCTCTGGCTGCTTAGTGGGCAAAATCTGCCTTTCTTCTCACTACACCAAGCACTTTGAAATACCCAACCCCCAACCCAAACAAACAGACGAGGTAGAGGAGGAAGACAACTGAAGCAAAGCACAAGAGGAACAGGAAGAAAGGAGACGAAATGTAAACAAACACAGTGGACTGAAATTAACTGAGTGAATAAATATCTGGTGTGTGTGCTCCCTTCACCTCCAGCACTTGACAGCTGGCATGTCACCCTCTGCCCATACACACACATCATTTGTACTTTAATACTTGCGAGGACTCTCATTAACAGAACATTATTACAAATATCCTCAGTCAAGATCTACAACTGTAACTGGTCCTCCCAAAGATAGAAACACGAGAATGCACACACCTTGCCGGTGCACCGCCTGAATTATGTAAAAGCTTGTCAATTAAATATTGAAATGAACACACAGGGACGAGGGGAATCATGATGAGGAAAGACAAAAAGGAAGGGGAATTATAAAAAAAAAAAAAAAAGAAAAAAAATAACAGAAGGAAGAAAAACACAAAAGGAGTGTGTTGAAGTGCAAATGATTTGCAGTTGTTGTAATTACATAAGCAGTTTTTCCTCATATCCCCTCCATACATAACTAAAGAGCCGACACTCAGTCAAAACTCATTTCTTTTCCTTTTCTCAGCAAGACATTTTCACATTGGTAATTGTCAAACCTACAGTAAACATCTTGTATCCTACAAACAGAGCATGGCTTCTCTCAGTGACGGTAATATTTCTATTGACATTAGTTTTAAAACCTTTTAGGTCTGATAAGTCTTAATAGACGTTTTCTTGGGACAGGCGTCTTTTCAAGAAGCCCGTATAATAGATGATTGACAAGTCAGACATAAACATGAACCATTCATACAGCGTATTGGATAAATGTGGCAGTCACAAGACTTTCTTTGGCAGAAATTACCCAGCACAACCTCAATAAATGTCGACCAAGATTTTTGCAGAGTCAGACTTCAGTAGACCTGTACAAAGATTGATACCGGTGTCATGTCTGTACAGTCTAACCTGTGTAACGACAGCAGAAAGTTTGACCATCCGACAGGGACTCGGCTGAATCAGCTGCTGACTGCTAACGGAGGATCTGTCCCATCTCCCGTCTCTCTCGCACACTCTGCTCCCGGCGGAGCAGCCTCCCGCGGACGGTGAGAACAAGAGGCTGCGAGTCGTTTTCTCGTTTCTGCCTCTTTGGATTTAATCAAAACAAACTATCAAAGCGTGCAGGGATCATGGATGTAATGTTGGCCCTGAGTCTGCCTGAGTCCGGAGCTGTACTTCTTTTCCCTCTGGTCTGAGGGCAGACTGGAGCTACAGAGACTCACTATCACCATGGTCAGTTAGCATGGCTCTTCACATAATGTTAGTTGATTGTTTGAATGTTTTAAGCTTAAATTCTGGCAAATCTTACACATTGAACCTTTATATTAATGAATCTGAAAACTTTTCCCGGAACCCCTGGCGGAAAATCACCGATCTTACTCCTGCTAAAACGGGGAATTAGCAGAATTTAGGTTGGCTTTGTTAAGTGTGTGTGGTCACATAAACCTGGGGCTCCTGGGGGTCTTCTCTCCATAACTAAACCTTTCCAATATCCCAGTCATAGCTACCTACATACAGCGCCCACACATGACAGCAGGCACAAGAAAACACGAAAAGAAATAATCTTGCATGGGTATTATTTGCAATATTTAGTCACATGCAAATATGGTGTATGCAGAATTTCACCAGGCAGTGGAGCAGCAGATGTATGAACAGTTCATCCTGATCTCCTTACGCTTACTTGGATTAAATTAATGTTCAAAAAATGTTTCTGTTACGGACATGAAGTTATGCTTTTATAATAAATCATGCAACACCATGTCTAAAACCTTACCCTCACATTAGCCAAAACAATTTCACACAAAACTAACTTTAAAAAAACAAAGCTGAAATAAGTACATTTTCTGCACCCAACATGATTAAACAAAAATACAAATAAGTTAGAAAATGATGACAAATAGTGTCATCTCTTTTCCCAGTTGATATGAAAAACTATGACTCGGTACAAACTGGAGTTATGGCCATACGAACATGCTGCGTACATGAGTGAAGGATGCACCCATGCAATTAAAAGTGGCATATTTCGATAAAAAAACTGATTCAGACGTCCCTGACCTCTTCCAAACCATCCGTATCTCTGGTGTACAAGCCCAGGTCATGTCCCCTCCGTTGCATTACACATGCACACATCCTCAACATAACACTGAAATACACAGCCCAATGGGAGTGTCGACGCTAGTGCAGGGAATAATCTGGAAAAATCAGCTAGCACAGTGTTTTTATTCATGTAAAACAGAGTTTACTTGTTGACTGAAGAATTTTATATTAGGTTTCTATTTATTTCAAATTTTGAACAGGGATCTGACTCCCTTACCTACATCTAAATGTGGTACAACGTGCTTTCTCAAGAAGATATCCATTCACTTTTCACGTGTGCCAAAGCCTTCATGTTCAGTCACAATTAGGGTGACCAGACGTCCCGAATTACGAGTAGTTGTCTCGAATCCTGTCCCGTTTCTCGCAGGAATTAGACTAAACCCGAGTTTGATTAGTTATAGCCTAATCAAACATGAAATACAGAGCGTTGGGAAACATTATTCTGGTGTTGCACACTGACGGGCACTGTTAAAATTGATAAACGACAAATAAAAGTAAAAACGTTACTGCAGGTACCAGGAAGAGTGGGGAGGGAAATACTTGTGCACTACGAGATCCAAACAAAGCGTTTTGCGAAGTCTACAGGAAGGATGCTACCATTATTATTACTACTTTTCGTTCATGGACACTGAATGTCATTTATTGGAGGCCACGTCCGACGACAACTTTCTCATCTGGTCCCCCGAGTCACAACGCAGTAATAATCTTCAGTCCTGTGTGTATTTTTCTGTCTTGATCACCTTGGAGAGGTACGACAGCGATGACCCACTCAGCTTTATATGAGCTGCAAGCCCTAACTTACAGGGCGATAACAGTGAAGCACAAAGCCTATCTTCTGTGTGTTAGTGTGGCTCCACGTGAAAGAGAAGGAGGAGAGAGATTGGAAGGTGGGGTCACAAGGCCCCGTATATCCACTTAAGTGTCGTGAAAATGAAAATTGTTCAAAGCACTCAAAGAACTCGCCTCACGCATCCTTCAGCATTCTGTTTTCCAGCTCTGGCAGTGACTCAGACTCGGACTGCCAGTCATCTTTTTTCCCCCTCAGCCAAATAGAATTTCAAACTTCAGAGGGCAGTCGCTTGATGATCGCTGACATTGAGAGAACCGTGCTCAGTGACCCCTGTGACCCAGAGCCTTAAATCTCCAAACGAGAAGTAGGGGGGGAAGAAAGAAAGGGAGGACGAGCAGTTTATGATATCGCACTTCAGTGAGCACCGGAGAAGAGAAAAATAAGTATCAATTTTACGAGGAGCTCTAAATCAGGATGGGTTTGCAGAGACGACTTTATCGTTCAATCTGGCCGCCTGCTCTGGAGGTGTTAGTGAGGTTAGACAAGCGAGCGACGAGCACGCCCGCCTCGCCATAACAATAATAATCTAGCTAAGCCCACGGCTCACGACCTGTAAATTGATTAAGGACAGGATGGTGACAGAAAGATTCTCTGTGAGGTTCTACGAGTTGTCGCTCGATGAATTTGCAGGCCTTCATTAGATGGACTGTCTGTCCGAGCGTGCTGAATCCAGAGTGGAGATGATGAGAGGGTGTGAGGGGGTAATGGGAAAACTCTAAACTCATTGGCGCTGTTTATACGAGCTGTCTACCATGAAGAGAAGGGCCACGACCCGCTTTGTCCCGAGATGAATAAAAAAATCATCTTCTCTGTCTGTTTCATTACGGAAAATCATTTCTCCCAAATCAGAGCAGATAAATCATTTACAGAAAAAAGGAGGGCGTGTGTGTGTGTGTGGAGCTCCCGTTTGTGGATGTGTTACAAGGCCTGTGTGTATGTCTGCGTTTGTGTCCGTCCACCCGTGTACATGCTTTGTGTGCTTCTACTCCCATGTTTGTGCATGCGTCTGTTTGTGTGACTGTCAGCTTGAGAGTCAACAGAAGGCATGAAGAAGAAGAAGCGGATGGTTATTTCGGTATCGGGTGGGTCTTGCCCGAGGAAGCATGAGTAAGACGCTGAATCAGACTCCCTGTTCAAACATCACAGCAGAATCATGCAACTTTAACTTCTTCCGACCCGTTGACACAAACAAGTTAGACATGACTCCATCCAACATTAATCAGCCCCTCCAGGAAACTCCAGGATGTAGCAACGGAGGACTTTTTTTATGCCAGATATACAGTTTCCATGCAAATATTGCAACGTCTTGCAAATTTGGCCAATCTTTTACAGCGAAAGTCATCATTTTATAGAATGACGAAGACTGTAACATTTTTAGAAATCATTTATTAATTACAGTCACCCATTTTTAGCAAACAGTTACAAAGCAAGAAAGAAGATCACAGCTATATTTAGGCCAATATTGAACTCACTCCACAGAAACCATCAAACACCTTGTAATTTCATTGATAATTTTATATTCAATATTACAGTTATGATGTTTGTGAAACATCATAATCATAATCATAGCGTTCATGAATCCACACATGAACAGTAAAATTAGGAAGTATTAACCGATTATAAATCTCAGAGTTGTTCAAACTTCCAGGCAAATGCTTTGCTGTATCTTTATTATAAACACAAAGGGTCAAACTATGCAATATACAAATCTACAAGGTGTAATTTTACTACTACTTTGTAAATATAGTAAATACTCTAAATACTCCAACAAAGTAGTATTGACACAGCAGTAAATAGTGAGAAAAGACATAAAAACCTTTATAAAACAAAAACAATTAGACTATTTACGACGTTTTTATGGATTATAATGTCAGTTGGGCGGTCCACCACTGTGGTCCAGACTGAATTATCTCAATTAACAAATGGGCGGATTGCTATTAGAGTTGATTCGGAGCATAAATAAAGATTTAGTTATCCCAAATGACCAAATACCTACAAAAACTAACAACATTTGCATCAACCTCAGCTGTTCTTTGTTATTGGTGCTGAGAAGCAAATGTCAGCATTGTCATTGGGATCATGATAGGGTGCTGACATTAGCATTTAGCTCTATATAAACTTTATAGCCGGTACCTAACTGTGATTAAAAAACTATACAACAGTACCTTATTAAAATACCATTACAGGACAGGTGATACAGATGGTTTTGGAAATATGGACTAGCTTGTATGGTGGAGACTGACGTTGTGTCCAAAGCAGGAGACCGGGTTGTCTTGGTGACACCTTTCACTGCACATTTACCGTAGTAGCCAATCACAAGGTAGCATCCCCTCGCTGATTAGCTGCACCTGTAGCACACTGCCGCTTGCCACCATCAAGATCATTATATTCACAGACATGGTTTAATTTTTCAAGCTACGTTTGTGAGCAAAGATGTTAGGATCAGCTTTAAGATCATTAAATGCTCATATTCCACCGTTTCTATAATTGATCCACCTCTCTTTCATGAACAACCCTCATTCCAATTATATGAATTACTCTCCTCCAACATGTAGCCTCTTCAAAGCTGTGCGAGTTGAGCCCATGGATGAGATTTCAAAACAAAAGTTGGGACATTCTTTTCAAACCATCTCCAGAGGATACCCTACCCTGCGGCAGTAAACTGAAAACCCCTAATTTAATCTTTCACCTACAGACACGTTTTCTTTGATTCCCTGTCCTCCCAGCACACCAAAAGACACAGTGTTCTGTTTGAGAAGAAAAATGAAACAGCAGCCATGGCTCTGTTTCTACAGGTTTTTTTCTTATTTCTTTATATCCCTGGGGATGTCGTGTTGCTCTGTTACAGTTGATTCCTAGTGACACCGAGCCAAAGGAGCAAAAGAAGTGAGGAGGGTGGCTGAAGAGGAGTGTGAGGTAGAGTTCACTCCAAATTTAAGAATATATCTAGTCCTTTATCAAAGGAATTTCCAAGATTTTCCTCCTACAATGTTAAACTTGTGATTATACAAATGCTTTGCAAAAGAATGAATTAAAATGTATGTCAGATTTCTCTTAACAGCTTGTGCAGCATAATCCAACTGTTCTACACCCACAGTGCTGAAATTTGAGTTATTACACTGTACAAGTTGGTTTGAAAAAATTTGCATTTGACATTTAATGCTGTGAAAAACGGTTGCTCTGATAACTTCATTAGCTTGGGACATGGCTGCGGTGAAGCTACAGGGAATAACTCACTTGTAGGTGATTTTACAACTGGGATTTAATTGGAGATTCAGGTGACACCAGGCTACTTACTGTTTAAATCAGTGCTGGTGAGATCCTTCACGTCTGTAAAAGTAACAATACCACAATGCAAAAGTCCTACATTCCTCTTGTTACTTACAGTATCAATATTTTGTGAATAGCCAGGTCTGGTAATTACCAACATTTTTAGGGCCCTATGAAATCTTTTTAAAAAATGTCCACATTTTTCCTGAATTCTGTGTTTTATTTTCCACATTTAGTGTTTAATCATGTGGTGGATGAACGCCCTGATTTTTATACTAAATGTGCGATTCCATTCGTATTTCCCACATCGTGGAAATCACACCGTCCTACATTTCCTCATTATGTTAATAAAAAACATAATCCAGGCAGCATTAAATTTCCCCCAAACCATATTCGCTGTTTAGATGTATATAAACGTCATTTAGAGGACAGGGTTGATCCTTGAGGTCTAACAAACGTGTTAAATGTATTTCCTTCCTAATAAAACATTTGTGATGGTTATATTCTTTAACATTCTAAAACTAAAAAAAGAAGAAAGAAAGAAAAATAAAAAAAATCTTACCTTTTTTCCCCTTCTTTTTCTTTAACGCATGGCTGAATTGGACTGACTTGGAAAATGGGCAGGAATGTAGCATATGTATATCAATATGTGATTACAGTGTATTGATAAAGGGCTCTTCTGAATATCTCATTAAGTGATTGATGTATGAGAGCATGCATGGTTATAAGATAAGACAAGATATATCTATTGTTGTCCAGTGTTTGTCTTTGTGGTTGCAAAAAAAACCAGACAAAACAAAGTATTTTTTCTTTTTCTCTCCACCTACACATTCTCAATTCAGTGTGCATCCATTTCTTTCAAACTTTACTTTTATTAAGTTTCCTTTCTCACTCCTTGACACCCTATTCTTCCTGACTGAGTGTATAAGCTGTTATCTAATTAAACCGCACTAATGCTTGTCATCTATTTTTTTTTCCTTTCCTTTTTTTGTCTCACCTACATAATTAGAACTTTTCTTTTCATGCTGAATCATTTTTATATGTGGAAAATGAAAAAATGAAAAAAAAAACACCCACACACAGCAAATGCGGTCACACAGCATAAACAAGCGGCCTGTGGAAATAGGGGCATGTATTTCCACCCTTCACACCACATGCACCAATGAAAGTGGGGGAAACCAAAGCGATCCAGAGCAGCCGGGCATCTCCTCCATTTAAGGACTGTATTAACCTTTCCACAGATGTCAGTATACTAATAGGTGGTACTGTGCACCACACACTGGCATTTGTCTTGGATAAGGTGCAAGGGTCCTCTTGCTAAATGCCACCAGTAATGAAGCAGCTCGCTGCCTGTGCTTTCTCTAATCTGCAGTTAATGTCCCTCTAGAATATATGTACGAAAGTGTGTGTGTGAAAATAGGATACATACATTTTATTAACGTGGCTCATCAAAGTGAGTATGTGTATACCGCAGAAGGCTTCTGATAAGTTGGAATGTGTGTAATACTTACACAATGGGTAAAGTGACTTAACATTTCTAGATGGCATGATCAGTTATTGGCCATTTTCCTTTCAAAAAGTTCACCCACTGGAGAAAATCTACAATCTAGCTAGTTTCATCTCGAGAAAAGAATACTCCACCAGCTGACCGACGAGGGCTATGTCTTTAAGATAAAACCACCACCTTTGCAGATTTGAGTGAAATGCCTCCACAACTGTTAGATTGATTGCCATGGCATTTAGCACAGACATTCATGGTCCCATCAGGATGAGTTGTAATACATTTGACGATCCCTGACTTTTCATTTGTCCAACACTTTGGTTTATGACCAAATACCTTAAGAATGATGGCATTCCCATCAGCCTCAGCTGTACTTTGTGCTCAGTGGCAAATGTTAGCATGCTGAGACATTCGAATGCACAGGCTCAATCACCGCATGGGGCATTTGTGGGACTGCTTTGGAGTGGCTCTCCTCCTATCTCACAGATGGGACTTGCTAACACGTTAAACATGGCAAACGTTACAGATTGAGAGCATGTTAGCAAGCTGCCATTACAATTTAGCTGACAGAAAAGAAAACGGTCATTTAAGAACTATGTAATGTAACTAGTTAGTATTTAGGTCTGAAATCTAACTTTTCACAGCTGTGACGCTCTGTCATTTCATTGCTTTGTTCAGATTTAAACACATTACACGGTTTTGAGCTTTGTTTCATCTGCAACGCTTCCCTTTGCCATACCAACTGGTTTTTGAAGGTTGGTGAATCGATTTGCCGTTCAGGCCTCGACTCACTGGATATCACTGGATCTTTATTGATTCCTCAAAGCTCTAAATCAAGAATGCGTAGTCTCTGAAGCCAGTTTACTTCATTTGGCTGAGCGGTTGATTGATTGGAACAGGGATAGACAAGTTATCCACAATCAAGGGATCAAGTAAAGACTTTACGTTGACGTGTCCCAATATAACAGGGATTTCCAAAAACATGCAAGACACATGTAGAATAATTATAATAATATACCAATGGTTAGAATTTCACGAGCGATGTTGAGACTGATTCTTTGAGTTCAGTACAGTCGGTTCTCTCTGAGCTAGCATTTAGTGGTCATTAGATAGACTGCGATTTGAGGCACTCAGCCATGGTAGTAGATGAGATGAACATACACTGGATGCATTTTTTATGATTCCAGCTGTGCCAGGCATGCAGAACACCCTGGGACGTTGGAAGGTTTGAGGCAAAAAGGCATGTGATTGTGGAGTTATTCTGAAAGGGTGATCGCAGATGTACAGACATATACACCGCTTGATATGAAACTATGAAAAATACTACATTTAAATAGATCGAAACTTTTAATAGTCAGAAGAACCTCATTTTTTAGAGAGGAGGAAAAAATGTTCCTCAAGATTTCAAAAACCTATTCAGGACATTTCATTATATGGACATTTATATGGATAAATGTTGTCTCACGTGTTTGTGACCAGTGCCCCGAGGACCCACAAAAGAACAGTTAGAATATCTAGTGACGGCCTTTTCATTATCAACCCCTCTCTCCTCTCTCTGTCCTGCTCCCTGGATGCTAAACTCTATCTACCAGCCGGAGCAGAGGAGAGGACCCTGTGGGCCTGACCACGCACCGCATAGAAACTAAATAGGCCAATGCTGCTCATACAAGGAGGATCTGCCCCAGAAATACTCCATGAAAGCAAAACATATTGTTCCCTATTACACGATGGCGTCATGAGATTTCAAAAGAAGAAGTTCAAAAGGCATGACCCAAGCTAGAAATGTAGTGATGGAATAGAGAAGAACCTTGAATTAAAACGTGCTGTAAACAACACACAGCCTTCTGTGCAATCAGGCTCATATAAATCTTTCCCCCCCCCCAACATTGTCATGTAAATAAATGTAAGCTACTCTTGAAATACGTATAAGTGTAGTGCCTTTACATTTCCTTTACATGTTTAAAAAATTGTAGGCCTTTTAACTTTTTTTTGAAGGAAATTAAAAACCACATGGTGCTGCTTTTGCATGATATTTAAGTGTTAAAAATACTCCAGCAAATGTTTATCTTGCATCAGTTAAATGATTTTAGCACTAAATATTAGCAATCTTTAACTATATAGCGGCCTCTCTCGTTTTTATTTTATTTTTTACTCTGTAATTACTGCTGATAAAATCATTTATCATAATCATTTATTTATTATTATGGTTACTGTCTTTTTTTCACAAAAATGATTGTTTTCCCAATAGCTTCCATTATTTTATGTTGTCTCTATCAGACTTTGTCCATCTTTTACGCCTGCCTGACCAAATCAAATCAAATCAAGTTTATTTATATAGCCCAATATCACAAATTATACATTTGTTTCAGTGGGCTTTACAGCCTGTACAAGGTACGACACCCTCTGTCCTTAGACCCTCACATCGCACAAGGAAAAACTCCCTAAAAGATCCCCCACAATTAGTGGGGGAAATATGGAAGAAACCTCAGGGAGAGCAACTGAGGAGGGATCCCTCTCCCAGGATGGACAGACGTGCAATAGGTGACGTGTGTACAGAACAAACAGCATAGTTAAAAATACAACATGGACAATCTATGCGACAGAAAACATGATACGATGGTATATATATAAAAAAAGATGGATCCAGGGGGATGTCAAGGCTTCCTGGTGTCAGGCAGGACCAGGGCAACAGGTGCAGCCACGATTCGCGGTCCAAAAGTAATCTTTAATAGTGGCAACCTGCCAGATAAGGGACACAGAAACTCCGGGGATGATGCCCCGGATGGTGAGTTAGTAACATGCATTTAAGGGACATGAATGCATATCAAATAGAGAGGGAGAGGAGAACGAGAAAGATAGGGAAGAGGAGAGGAGTGAGTCCCCCGACAGTCTAAGCCTATAGCAGCGTAACTAGGGGCTAGTCCAGGGCAAACCTGAGCCAGCCCTAACTATAAGCTTTATCAAAGAGGAAAATCTTTAGCCTGCTGTTAAATGTGGAGAGGGTGTCTGCCTCCCGAACACAGACTGGGAGCTGGTTCCACAGTAGAGGAGCTTGATAGCTGAAGGCTCTGGCTCCCATTGTACTTTTAGAGACTCTAGGAACCACAAGTAACCCTGCACTCTGGGAGCGCAATGCTCTAGTTGGTTTATAAAGTACGTAATGAGATCCTTAAGATAAACTGGAGCCTGACCATTAATCGCTTTGTAGGTCAGGAGAAGGATTTTGAATTCTATTCTGTATTTTACCGGGAGCCAGTTCAAAGCAGCTAATACAGGAGTAATATGATCTTGTTTCCTAGTTCTTGTCAATACTCGTGCCGCAGCATTTTGAATCAACTGAAGAGTTTTAAGGGATTTTTTGGGACAACCAAACCAAACCAACCATCTGTATGTCTCATACTTTCCTTTTCTGTACAAATATATGTGTATAAACCACTAATGTTTGCAGATATATTATATATATATATATATATATATATATTGTCTTAATCTGTGTGATCATAAATGTGCAGGTAAAAGACTGTTTAACAACATTATAAAAGCTACAGTGAGTATATTGTACAACACTGTGATGTAAAATGGCAAATAAATTAACCTGATAAAAAAAACAGCAAGTATGCTCATCAGAATCAATCAGACACTAAGAGCACCCCTTCACTCTATAATGAGCTCACTTTAAATAAGATACACAGCATCTTAAATGACCGAACTCATCCTGTACACAAGAAATTTGATTTGCACCACAGGGGCAGAATATTGCAATGCAAGAAACTACAAAACTCAAGCAATCCTTCCTTTCTGCTGCATTTAGCAACCACAGGGTGCGGCAACAAGAGCAATCTCCATTCCACTGATCTGCATTCTGAGACATAACACAATTTGCTGAGTGACAAGAACTCCTGCATGATTCCCCAGTTGGGCGTGCAACAAGATAAGAGTAGAATGGAACAGCATTGTGCAATTAGTGATTGCACTTCCAACATCATCTGCTTCCTCCAATATACAACAGTATGAGAGAGAGAGAGAGAGAGAGAGAGAGAGAGAGCAAGAAATAATGAGACACAATGAGAAGAGCGAGAGACAACCTCCCCCTATAGCCTCTAAATATTAAAGTAAAGATGGCAGGATCATGTTATATATTACAGTACAGTTGAGTATCCAGGTAGAGAAATGTGGCAGATGCCAGCGCTCACTGGCGGGGCAGCAGAAACTGTCGGTTCAGAAACACAGGAAGCATGAAGAGGCCACAGTCTGGTGTTGTCCTCCTGGCTTCACCGGAGGTGAAAGTTTCACAGTTTATTCAGTAACAGCTGCACAGTCAATCATCATCTGCATTTGTTAGCAGAAAGATTTATATGTGCCACAAGGTAGTGTAGTTTACATTTGCTAACAGCTCTGTCATATTTTACACTTGGCTACTTCACACCAGAGTATCTTTTTCACCTGGTTTTCTGCCTTTGTGCTAAGCTAACAATATTAGTGGTTGTGTCGACCTGCCCAGGGACTACAGAGGGACATGAGCTAGTAGCTAAATCTTATACAATGCCTCGTTTCTCCTTGTGAGTTATTAATGTTGTTGTAGAGCAGGGGTGCCCATTACGTCGATCGCGATCGACCGGTCGATCGCAAAGGTAGTGTGGGTAGATCGCATGGCATTGAAAAAAAAAAAAAAAATGTAATTAAAAGTTAGCCTATCATCCATCCTCACTATGGCATTTGCCACTTGATTGACGTACAGGTCAGCCAGTCTGAGATCTCACCTTTTCTAACGCGGTTCACCACGCATGCGCGGTCAACCCCGCCAGCTGCAAATCACCGCGAGCTGATTAGCTAGTTAGCCTTCCAATTTATACAATTCTGCTAAAGAAAGGGTATAAAAATGAGTGGGGAAGCTGGACCAAGTAAGAACCAAGAGTGCGCAGACGTGTCCGTGAAGACTTGTCCGTGAAGACTTGTCCGTGAGTGGTGTTGTTTAATTATGCGTGTTCATGTTTTGCCACCATGGGTGAGAGTTATGGGCGACCCCCGGTGTGCTGTGGTTAACGGGTGATAGTTTCCTGGTAATAAAAGTTGTACCTGGGGTCTTGCAGTGTATGTGGCACAGGACAACATAAAACGTACTCTCGTCTCTGACTCGTTGGTGTTCTCTATTCATTCGCTTCCCGTGGCGCTCGCCACAATATAAATAAATATATGTTTAGCATTTTTAATATAGGTAGATCATTTTGACTTGGTCATTTTAAAAGTAGCTCCCAAGCTGAAAAAGTGTGGGCACCCCTGTTGTAGAGCCTATGGTCCCTGACAAATAAATGTAATAAACTTAACCCAAGCCTTTTTTTGATAAGAATAGACCCGCATGGCATGACATGTAGATATTCTACATTTTATCTTGTGCACATGAATGATAATAGAAAACCAGCGTTGATAGCGCCTGGATGTGGGCAAGATAGCGACTTTCGGGTTAGTGGGGCATCTCTCTGACCACGAGGTAACTCTGCCCACCCAACTTGATGAGAACAGCTTGGGAGGAAAATACTCACCAGCTAGAACGCAGAGAAATCTTGACAGGGAGAGACATGAAAAGCATCGTCCCCCAGTCTTTCTCCAGCTCATATCAAGGTGAAAAAGGCAACAAACTCCCTCAGCAGCACCAGTGGAGCAGCTCTCTGGCCAACAGCACAACTCGGCTGTTGCACGGGGCAGCCCGCAGCTGTGAATGCCTGTAACAGCATTTAGCATGGTGCTGCTGCAACAGAGAAATTGTGCTCAAACAAACCAATATTAGAGAGGAAAAAAAGCAGAAAAAGTAGTTGATTTTCCCCCAACTGCCAGGCTGTCCATTATTCCTATCCTGTGGCAAAGAAGGGAAAGCCAGCTGGCTAGAGACCTCAACAATAAACAAACACAACATTGTCTGGCTTGAACAAACAACCTGCAGTTTCCCCAGAGCCAACCTTTCCTCCCTAGCGATGATGAATATTCTCTGTCTCCCTCACGCAGACATATTTTTCTGTTGGCCGTGGCGGGCTTTTTTGGCTGCAGGGCCGGATATTGATAAAGCTGGAACAGGATTTTCTGTACTGTATAATGTGGCTATCACTCAGTGGTGTGTAAGGAATGCTCTGTGCCACTGTGGATATAGATATCCAACCTCCGGCTTTGACATACAGGGTGACTGAGGTTTATGTGCTTATGTGTTTAATGTGTGTGTGTGTGTGTGCGTGTCTGTGTGTGTGTGTGTGTCACTCGGTAATCACTAATTTCATGCGGTCCCTGACCTCTGAGCTGTCCTGTGAAGGCACATGTGTGTACTGTACGCCGCCCACATTTACACACAACAAACACTGAACAATGACAAAGAGGCCATCCCACACTGCTCTATTTGAGCTATTCACCCATTTAATCCCAGTGTGTGTGCTGAGCTCCATTTCAGCCGGCAGTAATGAGCTGTGGCTGGAACCTGGTGTGTGTTTGTGTGTGTGTGTGAGTGTGTGTGTGTGTGTGTGTGTGTGTGTTTGTCTCAATTCATCCTGCAGTGAGGTCTATAGTCTAAACCCTGTCAAGTCACCTAGCACAGCTCAGCATAGCGGCATCTCACGGTGGTATGTGTTTGTATAGAAACAGGGCCACTTTTTTGTCCCCATCACTCCTTCTGTGCCTCATTGAGTCCATAAAAAGCATACACAAACAGATGCATGCACAACTACACACACACACACACTTACATTACAAGCATGCCTTTATTATTTCAGGAGCACAGGGGCTACCCGTACTGCTGAAAGAACATTGCTTTCGCTGCTGGAGGTTAGTAGCAGTAAATAAATATAATTAACGTATAAAGCGGCATTTTCACCCCAATACACAAGCTGTAGTATAGTACTCTATTAGTGCTTCTTTCATTAAATCTAGAACATAAATATATATATATATATATATATAAATATCATTATATAATATTATATTATAAATGTTGTCTTATTCTGGGAATAGTTCTACATGGAAATGTACAGTAGTGCTGCAGTAGTTAAATGTTGAGAGGGCAGGTGCAGTGCAGCAAACTTCCTCGATGCAGTGCTCTTAAACACCGACAGTAAGCTGCCAACTTCTCCAGTCCTGTGGGGGAGGGGGGGGGGGGGGGGGGGGAAGGGTTTTGGGGGGGGGGGGGGGGGGGGGGGGGGGGGGGGTAATAGTTTTGAAGGGAAACGTGTTGTTCATCAGCTAACATTAATCTTTTATTAGAAAACAATGAGTCTGGTGCCAGAAGTTCTCTGTGTGGACTTGTGTATAGGCAGAAAATTACAAAAATACTTGAAAGCGGGAAAGTTCCGTGTGAATCCCATGAGTGGAAGCAGGGTGGAGCCAGATTCACCAGGGACGAGTCTGAATGCTAGCGAGCCGAGATAGGAGCATACACCCTCCTAACACTATGCAGCCCATACGCCTCATTTATTCATTTACGAAAGCAAGTAACAAACAGTAAAGCTATTCAAGATGGAATGTCATTCTTAAACTATCCAACAAAGCAAACTCACGGATTATTCATGGTATTATTTATGGAAAAGGCATCCACATGAGACCTTTAACAAAGAAGCAGGCAGGCATGCTTCTTTATTCACATAACAGGTGAGCTGGCTTCCCATATACGTAGATGCAGGTGTTCCACCCACACAGGAAGCCTTTAGCCAGGTACAGGGAGGTTAGTTTAGTGTAGGAGGGAATTTTCCACAGAGCCCAGAATACTTTTCTTGGGAACAATATTTAAGAGTGTGAAAACTGTGCACTTGTAAAGAGCTACAAAATAATATTAAAATGATATGACAAATTAAGTTAGACACATTTTGATTCCTTTGTATAGACAATTGAGATTTTTTTTTTACCCAATTATCAATAATATGGATAAAAAATAGGGCAATGTACAATCCTTTGTTTCACTACAGCTGTATTAAAGAAGACTTGAAACAAGAGATTGAGACTATAAACTCGTAAGGAAAATGTTTACTGAGATAATAACTCAAGTGGGGAGTGAGGTGATTTTCTCATAGACTTCTAAACAATCTGACTTATTTTTGCAACCAATGGCGTCCCTGCTGGAGTTTAGAGAGAATCCAAGTTTAAGGCACTTCCGCATTGGCTTCACTTTTCAGACCCTGAGGTTGCCGCTTGATCTGGACCGATAAGGTGGACCGTGGAGAGCATGGCTAAAAACTATGACATCTCACATGCAATAACAGGTGCAAGGTCTCAGGGCAACACAACTGTAATATGAGGAACTTCCAGGAACAATACTATTATCAGTGATAGTGAGTGACCCAGCAGGAGTTTGAGTTTTCTCTGCCCTTTCTAACCTCTACTCCAACATGCCCTCTGTGCTTCACATCCAGCATTCATAATGCAGCCGATGTCCTCTAATAAAGAACATGTAGATCTAATGTAGCACAGCAGTGGTCTTGGACCAAATAAATATTTAATAACACATTACACTTAATGGCTGACTGGCTGCTCACTGATGAGCCACTGGAACGTGTGGCATAACGAGCCGTTAGGCGAGATCTCCCCGCACACTTCTTCTCTGCTCTGATTACCCAGACTAAAAGTATTACATTATGCATGAAAGGGTGCAATGAGAAGCTTCAAATTGCTCCAAAACAGACATGTTGCTTTACTAATGGTTGGATTTATGACGCTTAATGGTGCCTGTGCTGTCTCCGGTCACTCTTTGAATGGGTGATATGTAAAAATAGAATGATAGAAATAATGAAAAATATAGAATTACATTACATTATCTTGATTTTAATTGTGTGTGTAAAATACCTGCTCTAAAATAATACATCTGAAATTGAAGACTGCAGTTCCAACATTTGTTTTTGAAATATTCAGACATTAATGATTAAAAATGGTTCACACTACTTTACACACATTTTGAGAGATTTGCCACTTTCCCTTCCTCCTATTCATAGCAATTGAGCACATCACACAGGGCACAGATAAACTAATAGATGCAGATGTGTGAAATAGACTTTATTTTCCAAGTAAATGGCTGGACTATATCTACCTTATCCATTCGGCTTTGACTTCTCTGTTGACTTAACTTGAAATCAGTCACAGGCCTTAATACTATTTTACCACACAGAATTATAACTAATTGATTTCAAAGTCTTTTTTCTGTAGAGGAAATGGCAGAAATTAGAGGAAACACTAGATGGAAGAAACCACTTCCTCTCTACTCTTGGATCTTGCAATGGAAAGAGAATATGTGAAATGTGCTTGAATTAAAACATGTTAACTTTGCAGCATTAGCATTCTTGATCCGGCTTTGCAAATGGTACTGGGAAAAAATATATGAAAAAACACTACTAGCCTGGCCCTGTGAAAAGCCTACCAGCACTTCTATTATCGTATGCCTAATCCATGCAAAGGTTAAACTACGGAAGCCCTGAGAACATTTTGATCCATTGTCTAAGTCTGATTTTAAAAAAATGTTCTCCTGTGTCTGACATAAGAACAGGCGGTGGAAAAAAGTTTTTTTCCAGGACAATCACATTTCACATCTGTGAAACATGTAAAGAAAAAAAAATGCAGCCTCTTGTGGCCAAAATGAATAATACAACAACTATTTAGAAAATGTATCCTGACCAAATAACAATGTGACCAAAACTTTTTGTTTCACCTGTTTTTAACAGATGGAAAGAAACTAACTCAGAAAAAGATCCTGGCAAAACCTTTGCTTCACCGGTTATAAGTCATAAAAACAGGAGTCACTCCCACCAGCTAAGCTGCATTGACTGGAGCAGAAATAAAGAGAGCCAGGATCAGGGCCAGGAGTGTCATGCATTTACATGTTCTAGCATCACTACTCATGCAGTAGGGAAATAGCCTTCCTTATGAACCTCCCAGCAGTGCAACTACCAGCTGTCGAGCTCGTGCTGAGTGGGCCAGGGTGCAGAGGCCTCTTTCTGGGGCACTGACTCCCGCTGGATGCTTATACACTGTCTAATATTGGAAAATGAGATGGTTCCCTCAAAAAGAAACTGAAAGGCTTGACATGGATCTTCTACTAGCAAGTGAAATTAAATCTAAAAAAACAATCCTGGAAATTACATTTTATGCCATCAAAGAAAAGGGGCCAAAAAAACTAACAGATGAAAATCCGACAATTTCTTGATGATATCTTCATGCTGTACATTTTAACATTTCGGGCCAGTCTAATTACCAAAGGAAATCTGCATTTTCCTGTGTCATAGAAAGCCATGCAGTTTATTGCCATGTCAACACTTAATATTAAGGTCTCTTCTGAACTATGAACATGAGGACAAAGCGTGACATTTATATAGTGCGACAAAATTAAGGATGTGGCAGATGTGATGAAAAATAAAAAAATAAATGCTTATCTTTATCACCGGTGACAATAGGTTTGTGTCCCATTGTCACAGTAGACGCCAAGTAGACGCCTTTGACATTTTTATTATGCAATTAAAAACTGCGGGTTTCCACAAGTCATCTTTAGTCCTCCCAAAGGTAGCTACGTCAGTAAGCTGTCTGTGAAAATAGGCTCCACTGGGACTGTCCCCTGTGATAATGCTGAAGTCACACTGCCATCAAACTGAAATTAGCAGCTTTCTTCATGTAAAGTGACAGGAAGAAAGGCAGATAATCAAGCAGTTCCAACACTTCCGGTCATACTGTGGATATGAAGTGCAGGAGGCCTACTGCACAGTTTATCATTTAAGCCCTCTATCACTATAGTATTCCCATCATGTCTGTGTGGATCGAGAACACATGGGCTACAGTTTAGTAACTCTAAATGAGCTGAAAACACAGTAGTACTTAAGATATCACATTCTGGCATGTCATTTCTAATATCACTCTCTCTCCGGATAATGGGACGATATTTGTCTGCCAGTCACAGGTGCCACTGTCTATTCATAAAGCACCCCCATCAGGACCACCACATCCAGCCTGGTGTTACTGGCCTTCACTACTAGTTTACCACTGAGAAACAACAGGCCATGCAAGACAGTAATCCAAACAGTAACCTGCCAAACGCGACAAAATAAACATGGCTTCAGTGCCAATATGGGTATGAATTTATCAATTAACACAATTTGCAAAAAGATTTTCTTTCCATTTAGCAGTAGCTTAGCCCTTGTAGACTGTAGCACAGTGGAACCAACTATCCCTGAAAACAAGATAATCCTGCCCGCAATCATTCACAACAGCACCCAGATCCATGTCTTCTGCAATTTATTCACCGGCTTCTTTTGTCAAACTAAATTAATCATAAAATCAAGCATTTACATTTTTTAAAAGACTAAAGTCTAAACAAACAGCAACACACAACGAAGGTCAGGGGGCCAAAACACACAACACTGTAAGAACATAAAGAGAGAGAAGAGAGAGTTATAAGGTATGGATAGCCCATCATTACATGATATAATATGATATATATATATATATATATACACATATATATATATATATATATATATATATACACATATATATATATATATATATATATATATACTGTATTAGTAGTGAGTGTTTTAAATGAGTCAAAAACAGAAGATTTATTCATGGTACAAAAAAAGAATAAGGAAAGTATAGTGTCATTTTATGGGCGCCTTAGTGAGTGTCGGCATTACGTGCATTACCACCGGCCTCTGGACTGGAGTAGTGCCGACTCTGCCAAGACAGATGCAATCCCAGTGAACCTGGCTGACGGGCCCATATACTGTTTGTGGCGGTGAGTGTAAATGAAAGTGTTCAATCTGGATTTTATCCAGATTTGAGACACTTGAAATAACAACTGTAACGTTCTATTAAAAAAGTCAAATTAAGTGAAGCACATATTGGGAGTATTGTATTTAGAATTGAATGTAACTGCATCTTCACTGCAGTAAATCTGTCCAGCAGAAAGTAGATTTATCCAACAGCACTGATCCAAGTTGAGGGAATACCAGAGAGATTTTAAAATAATCTCCCTACTAGCAGCGAACAAACATCAATGTCCGTGAATAGCTTAAATCAAGCCTTGAATGATGCCCGCAGGGTTTAAACTGGATGTGTGCATGTGTGTCCACTCGATTGTACTAAAGACGGGGCAAAGGCGCATATCACCAACAGGAAGGAGATTATAGCTCACTCACCTGTGGAGCAACAAAGCAGCGAGCATCAAAGTTTCACCATGTGCTCGGTCACAGACACAGAGATAGTGAGTCTCCATGGTTACTGCGGCTGCTGTCATCTTCAATCCTATGACCTTTTACACACTGCAGATCAATAATAGCGAGGTATAGTCTCCTCAGTAAACAAGGGAATAGGAAGACGGCTGACAGTAATTGCTGACATTTCTCAGGCAGATTTCTCAGGCAGTCAGAGAGGCTCTTGGCTTCAGAGGAGACTTGTGTAAGAAACTTGGACCATCTTTAGATTTTTTACTCCGAAACCTCCTGCCAGAACAGTCGGGAATTTGCTGTATAAATTGGACGAAGGTGTAATAAAGAGACGAAACTTAAATCTGCTGTCAGTTGTGGCGCACCATCTTAGACTTGCAGTTAACTGTAGTTTTTAGAGGAATTAAGTGCACTGTGTCTGAGAAGGCAACAAATCCATATTCAAATGAAAAGGAGATTATAAATGTGGCCATACTATCCTTCTTTATTATACCAAAAGGCCTTCAGATGGAGCTTGTGCTTATTAAAACTCTTCTCACGGGCTGTCTTAGAGCGAGCGAGGCAAACCCTTGGCAGAAGAGTAGGGGTTGCCTTGGTGAGGCTCCGTTTGAAGTTGTGAACTCCTAATTTGTTTTCCGTCCTAGCCTGCCAAGTCAAGCCTTTTCAAGATGCCTTTTCAAGCTCTTCATGGGTGAAGTTGCTTCGGTGCAGATGCTAGGCAGAAAAGTGGACAAAGTGAAGAGAGAGATGAAAGGCGAGAAGGGAAGGGGGAAGAGGTTAGGGACTGGGCCAGAGACAAAAATGGTCAATATGTGAAAAATGGTCTGTGGCGGAAACAGAAGAAAGGGGTGATAGGACTGAGAAGTGGAACTATAGTAGCTAGACAGCAAGAAAAAAATATCGAAGTAACTAGAAAAAGGAGTTAGTGATTACAACTACTTTTCTTTCAGCAGCTCTTTCCTGCTTGATAAATCTGCTTTCACATGATCAGCGGTAAAAACCGTTCTGCGCTGCCGGTGCACCGCTCCAAGTTGCCACCGAGCGCTGCGCTCAAAGTTCAAATTATTTCAACTTTGACCTCGATTGCCGCTGCCCTTTCCAAGCGCAACCAATGAGATAACAGCTGTATGAAGCAGGGGAGGTAACCATAGAAACAAAACTAACTACAGTCAACACTAATATCTACATATATTAGTGCCTAACACTGCCAATCTAATATAATGGACTCAATAATTATGTGGTAGCTTTACTCTATTGCCATGGCAACATCTTTGAGCTGCTGAAATGTATCTAAAAAAATTAAAAATTTCCACTGCTTTCTCAAAACATTTCTTTTGTCTTTGCCTTTTATATTGAATAGAGCTGATTAAAACGCAGGTACACAAATTCAGATTGAAACACACAGCGTGAGCCCTACCAGCCAGGAGCACGAGTACAACAGAAAGAAGAGCGAGTGAGAGCATAAAAGGTGGGTTTATTCTAGAAAGTTTAATACCTAATTTCAATTTCAGCAGCAAGACAGGGACTCTGCGGGAAGCCGGAAACCTGGCAGAAAAAAAGAGGCAACCAGAGAAGCAGAGCGGTGCGCCGCAGACACAGGGTCAAGCTGCCGTTATGTTCCACTCCTAAGCCCTTCTCAGTGAGGGGGAAGAATGGCTGCAGTCGCTCTGAAGCCCGGCCAAAGAAACACTCACACAATTAGTGCTGGAGTTTAGAGAAAGGTCAAGTGACTAAAAGGCTGCTTTGATGAAAATAACTCAAACTAAAGTAAATGTCATACTTCTTAACCAGGAGTTTCGCAAAAGAGGAAAATAATAAAAAAGAATTAAAAAATGTATGTACTGTAATTGATATTTTTTACCCAAACTTTAACTTTAATTGTCGTATATTTTGCAATGGTAATACAATGTAGAACAGTACTTTGCTTAAACAAATCTGAAATGCTTCTCGAGGCAAATTTATTATATTCTTTGTGTCTGTGTTGACACAGACTTTGCGATGAACATATTGACTCAGTCGTGCAACATATATATATAAAAATATATATCCAATGTATGTATAATTCACATTTTTACAAATTAATCTGCACACATGTGCCCTGTCATTTCTCTCCGACAAGAAACTACCATAACTGGTCTGACTTATCTTCAGTATTTCCAGAAACTGAGTTAGTCCAATACTATTATTCCCATGCGAATAAAAACACAATTGAATTTTTCCAGGTAAATGTTTAATATTTCTATGCTGCAAATATTCTTTTATGAACGGTCAAACATCTGGTTGCCCTTTTCATATACAGTATCTGCTTGATTTCCTTCCACAAAAAAAACATAAAAATCGAGCCCAGTGTGTTATTTGCTATGCTCTGTGAAGTCAAGTATGCCTGGCTCATGTTTTTTTTTTGGCTGTGCGTGAGCGCCATATAAACATGCCCCTCACACAGACTTATTGGATCACTGAACTCAAAAAATTATCCTAGAGGCACCTAAAGCACACCCTCTTTAAACACCTCCGCACCTGTGGTGTAAAATGAACAAATTAGGGTCATGGCTAAAAAAAAAGTAACCATGATATACTTCTTTATATAAGAAATAAAATGTTCATCTTTGAGTAAGTGGGTAAATGGTAACTGAGCCAGTGGATGGAGCCACAGTTGAAAATATATGAAAATGGATTGCCCAAACTCTTGTGGAACCCAGCAGGGTGCCTGAACAAATCGGTCTCTGAAGTGTGGAAATCTACAGTACAAATGAATAGTGTTAATCTGGTGGGTTGAGTGCTGCACACTTGCGGAGAGGAAGTGCTGTGAAATCTTGTTTGTTACCCTTTGCTCTCTCTTACTCCTGAACCACGTCTCTCTAACACCCCGTCTTCACTCTACGTTATCTTCTCTTCTAGCCTGTATTCCTTTCTTCTCCGCCCTCCGTCTTATTTCTCCCGCTCTCTTCACTTCATCTGTTATTTTTTCTCTCTTCTCCGCTCGTTTTTTTCTCTCCGGCTCGAGTGTTTAGAGCCTGAAACGAAACAGGCAGCGTCTCCGTGGGAGGCTGCCGGTGGTGTTGAAATCTGCCCAGCTTCCTCCCACAATCTCCTCCCTGCTCCCACCTTCTCCTCCCTCCAGTTATCCACAATTTACACAGCTCACTGAAATGTTAATCTACAGTGTGATTGCCCATGCAACATTCATGGGACCCCCCACCAAGAACAGAGGAGACGGCTTCATAGAATATTGTATGTTCAACTCTGTGGTTAGTTATTGGATGTACTCTTCCTGGAGCAGATTGACTCCTGTTACTGACGACGCATGTCTCTCTGTTCATCCATGTGGCCTAATTTGTAATCATGTATATTACATAATTTCTGCTAATTTGTTAGAATACAAACACACTACATGATTACTACACTTCTTGCTAATTTTAAACCATTTTTCTTCAGAATTCTCTCTTCTGTTTTTTTTTTTTTTGTTTAAGAAATATGTCTGTCAAAAATTGGTGTAGATACATGGAGGGATGATAGATTGCTCCATTGTCAAACAAGCTCCAGGTTAAATCAAAAGCGTTGCGCTGGTGGTGCAGTTACACTCCAGTAACAGCAGGTTACATTCCTGCAAGAAGTGTTGAGGTCGTACAGGAAAAATCCTGTGGGTGGCGAACAAAAAGGTTTTGAGAGGACACAGTGTGAAACTAGGAATCTGTGACAAATAAAAGAAATGCAAGAGAGTTTATAAAGCTCGGTTGTAATGTGGTTGGGAGTGTATTTTGGAAGAACTGCACTGTCTAGTGCTAAAGATAAATAGAAATAGAATTGAGAGAGAAGCGTGACTTTTTATCTACTACCAATAACACCAGGCATAAAGTGAGCGCAGCACATAATTAACTTACTAAACTCATAAAGAATAAACAAAATGCCTACATCCTGCAACTGAACTCTGAATTGGATACTGCCCTTTTCTCCTCTCAGACCCGGTTCCAAGGTGACACAAATGCAAGCCCATCCAGTTTTTAGCAACGAGAAAATCAAGCATGTTAGAAAACTGTGGCAGCTCCTTGGACAGTTCACGGCAGGGTCAAGACACGTCTCTGAACTGCTCGTATCAGAGGACACGTCCTGACTTCAGGGTCTGTGCCTCTAATCAAAGAAATGTGTCTGAGACAGGCAAATCATGGCTTAAGTCTTGTTAGCTGCACAAGCCCATAGTTTTTTTCCCTCACTCAGCTGACAGAATGACAGACTGACAGATTCAAGCCTCCTGCATAAATAAATGGACATTTCTGTCACCTTTATTTTAGAGAACATGCAAACATTGTAAAAGTGTATTTTTCTGTCCTGCAAAAACCTGGGAGCAAACCACTCCTGACACTGATGTGGTTTGTGAGATGATGCCTAAATAGGCAAATTTGAAGTCTGGTCTCATACCGTGTCTGTCTTTTGCATTTGCCCGTCCCAGCCCTGTTCTTACCTTTTCCCTCCTGCAGCAACTTGACATGAAGGGAGACCCCTCTGAGGATTACCCAGCAGGTCTCATCAAAGCCAGACAGCCAGACTGCTGACTGTCAGACATCTCTTGTGCTTAGATAAAGGGAAAAAAGAAAACTCATTCAAAAGCACAAGGTTTCATTAGAGCACTACACTGGCTGACATTTCTAAAGAAGTGAAGAGATGGGTAATCACAATTGAAGTAGGGACTACATAACCAATGGTTTTGTACATAAAATACTTTTGAAGAGTTTGAATTCAATATACTTTTGTGTTATTTTAGATATTCATATGCTCAATATTAGTGGTTGATTCTTTAAATTCATTTGCATTGGTTGTTGGCGAAGGTGATTGCAGTGCTAACTAAATCCCCGAAATGTCGAGCATTACTGCAGCTATCAGTGGCTTAGAAAGCAATAAATGGCCTTGGATGTTGGTAATATTTGCTATTCAAGGCAGGTAGGGCAGTGTGACATTAGTGTTGATAGTACAAGCCACCATTGAGGGTGAGTTTGATTCATTGATAGCGGTTTTGTTATATTATGTGGTTAATATTCAGCTCCATTGTAATGGGCACTGATTCTGAAAAGATATGTTGAATTTTAAAGGCTTTAAAAAAAAAAGAAAGAAATGTTTTTGAGCATCACTAATGAAATTTCATTCACCTAAACAACCTGAACAAAAAAAAGCTCCAAACATATCTGGATGGATAGTTGCCACGAAAGGTTATTGAGAAAATTGTAATTTTAACAGCAATTTGGGTGAACTCACCCCTTTTATAGCCCGGGAGGAGAGAGGCCACAGTGTATTGAGAGGAGAAAAGTTCATTCCCGTAAAGCAAGTCCCACAACACAATGAAACCTCAAATAATTAATATACATCACCCCAAATATACTGAATTCATTAGAATTTATGATTTTCTAAAGCCTGAAAAACCTGTATTTGTATAATAATACAGAAACTTACAGTAAGATAAAAAGGTGCTTTCTTTGCTCCTTATTTAACTTAACAGGTGAAGGAGCATTTGATCTTTGCAGATCCTTGGACAGCATCGCACCTAAAACAAAAAGGGAGAGTGGAATGAAAAACATGACGGAAGGAAAGAAAACAATTGATACAGAAGAAGGACAGATAAGAGAAATAGAATACAACGCTTACTATGACTGAATGTGAAGTGAATTACAAAAAAAAAGAACCAGTGCCCATGTGTTCAGGGCCATACAGATATAATGGCGATAAGTGTCTCAAGCCGCCTCAAAAACAATCTTTACACTTTGTTCACATGGCCAGAATGTAGAGTGCATACGTAACAGGGAGGTGAATATAGAGAGACGTAACGTAGAGTATCTAAGATAATGTAATGTGTATGTTTGGATGCAGACAAGAAAGTGTGCAGTCACCATGCGTTTCTGCACGTTGGGTACGACTGTGCTTTGGTTTCTCTTGTCTCTATTATCAGATGTTTTTTTAGAGGTTAATCTTACGTAACTCTAACAGCTGCTACCCAGCGTCTCCACTCCACTGACAGCCAGGTGGGAGCAAGATATAGCCACACCAACTCCATTTTTGTTTTCATTTAGAAGTGGTGCACCAAGCAGAGAAAGCTTTAGGAGGAAGATGAAAAACACATTAGTCCTCTCTAATTAGTCAGACATGATGGCTTTCAAACACAAGGCTTTTTACGCTTGAGCAGCGAATCAATTCAGTCTATGAGACCCACATTCCACTTAATTTAAAAAAAAATAAAAAAAACATCTCTGTTGAAACACAAAAGTACACATTTGAATTAGTGCTCCTTTGTCACAGCTAACTAAGCTCTTTACTTCAAAAACAATGCGTGCACAGTCGGCTGCTAGCTGAAGCAGCTGCTTGTTAATTGTCTAGTGGGAACTGTACCTGTTAAAACAGAAAGTGGAGTTTGAGCCTGAAAGTGTTTCAGCACCACCGTGCCTACTACTGATGGATATAATAATACATTTTATTTGTCAAGTGCTTTTAAAAAGGTACTCAAAAACGCTTATATCTGCTGTGTATTGAGGTCAATAAAAGGGGGAAAACTGAAAAAGTGGGTGTCGGAGGACAAGAAAATCAGACTCGGAGTCTACAGCCAGCTAGCAGCTCTGTGAGCTTAATGCTAACACCAGCATGCTAACATGCTCACAGAGTCGGTGCTAACGTGTTGATTTAAAGCAGGTATAATGTTCGCCATCTTCACAACCTTAGTTCAGAGTGTTAGCATGCTAACGTTTGCATAAACACACAAACGTTAAGGCGGATGGGAATGTCATTTGGTATTTGGTCATAAACCAAAGTATTGGACAAATTGACATTTTGACCTGTTGATGGCGCTGGATGAAAAGTCAGTGGATCAACAAAGAGATTACAATATATCCTAAAGGCTGCATGAATATGTGCACCACATTTTATGGACGCAAGTATTTCGGTTCGGTTTTGAAGTGTCCTTTAAGGCCCCAGTGCAGCTGTCAGATAGGGAGATTAACATTGGAAATGCATGCACTCTGTTGAGAAATCAAGTGTCAAGGTATATGCATCACTTCAATAAGCTCAACAGTTCCAAAATTATTGCATTACACAACAGTGAAGCAGCTGCCTCACACTCACTTATCATCTGATAACATTTTTTCTGAGTAAAGCTTGTTCCACTGTAATAAAGTGGAAGAGACATACTGTACCAACAAGGTATCACAAAGGATTTATTTTTGACATTAGCGAGGCTGTATTTTGAAGGGAATGCACTCCATTCCATTCTATTTTATATTTATAGTGATACACCTGTCAACACAGTGCAGGACAGATATCCTTTTGCTTCTGAGTTTAATCCAAAATTGACAAGTGAGGGTTTAAAAGTAAAAGTAATAACACATATCTTCAAAAATGATTCAGTAATGTTCCTTTCTGCTATGAAGTCTCACAATACATATTTTAAATGAGAAGTATAATTTTGGCAATTTCAATTCAATTGAGCCAAGCGCCAAAGACCATCCATATATACTAAAGAAATAACTGAGGTGGAATAAATTCTTTAAATTAAAGTCGGGCAATAGAAAATATGTCTTCAGTGGTATCGGTGCTGAAGGTGTTGACAGACAGAAGTCCGCCAACATTTTTATCAAGTGTGCTTTCAGACGTCTGATTTTTTTTCAGACACTGATTAATGTGACAAACACAATTCTTTGATTAAAAACCTCTGAGTTATTGCTGCATTTATGTAAAGTCAGCAACATTAGAAGTACAAGAAGACCTCTCATTTATTCAACTAAAGCTAAGCCCCATTGCTAGGGCAAAAGAAAATATTGTTATCAAGTTACATATTTGTAGGGGTCTATTAACAAGCAAGATACAAAATCAAACATTTAAAGCTCATTTTAATCGGCTAAGTTGTTTGTAATATAATATAATATTAATAATGCTACAGTAATACATATGAAAATTCTGAGTAGGGGTGAGCCCAAATAGTCAACTATTCCACCTAAGGAAGCTAATTTGACACTGGCCGGAAAATGTGGTTATGAAACATAGGATTATTCCATTTGGCCTATATGGGGGTGCTGAATATCTGATTTACTTAAAAATGTATTGATTTCTCCCAATAAATCATGATATATAGCCTATTTTGGTGTAAATATCGGCCTATTAAAATGTTTTAATTACACATGTGCTTTCAATTAATCTCCTAAGGGTGCGTAAATAAGTCGTCATGGAGATTAATAAGCACTATTCAAATTTGCGAGACCATCGGAGGTGCATTTTAGTGATATAAAAGGCTAAAAAACAACAACATAAGGCTACGGTTTCAAAACCAAAGAGTACATTTATTAATCAGAGCACTCACAAGGCTCAAGACAGTGTCCATAGAATGTACACTACTTTTTTGCTACAAATCCCCTTATGCTATGTATAAAATACCATCAATCAAAAGTTATGTTACAGTACTTTATCAATGAAACTTTAGTTAAACAACACGAGAAACATAAATAGAATAAATAGAATAGAGCAGAAGCTAGTCTGACAAGCTAGCTTAGCTAGGTAGCTCGTGAACGTTAGCCTTGTAGGAGAGAGCATGCAAAGCTAGCTAGCTAACTATTGAGCAGAGTGTCCTGATTACTTTAGATTAATTAAATACAGTCTTTCTGTTTGCTCGCCAAGTCAAACAGTAATACTGTGACAATAAACCCACAATAATTAAATTGTGCTAAAAAAAAAAAATTAGGTTACAGTCTCTTCCTTTAGACCAGAGAAACTGGGACTCAAAGCCCAAATATTTGAATCTGAATTTAATTAGTTCTACAGTTACAGAAACAGAGACATTCTGTTCCACTTTGGCAAACCCTGCAGTTTCAAGGCTCTTCGGGGGGAGAGCAAAATGAGAAACAAAAGATTGCCCTTTTTTGAGTAAATTAATCTCCTTGTTGTCAGTCTCCTAAAAGTACCTCAAGGTCTTTTTTTTTTTTTTTTTTTGAAAGAGCTGGCTGAAGAAAAATTGTAAATGACCTTTCGGACTCCAAACAGAGTTCAGTGTGTAGTACACTAGACAGAAGAGGAGGGAGGGACTTTAAATAGATGAAGGACAAAGACTCCATGAACCTGGGCCATGAGGCTAATATGTGCTGAGCCACACCAACACCATCATTGTGTTCTTGCCACTAACTCTTATACTGAAATACTACAAATACAAAAAAAAGTGGCATGTTATTGTCGTGTTCAAAATCTTCGAGAAAAGCAGTAAGGACTTCTGGTCGAATGAGGTTATAGAAAAGTTGTTTTAAAGATTTATACATTCTTCCCTCATTGGTTAGTAAACGTAAACAATGTAACATGATCTTCTTTGTTGGTTTCTGGTTGGTGCACAGGCGTGTCCACGTCTCTTGGCAACACGAGTCCCTCCTTTGGCAGTAGGCGCGTCATGCTGTGGTGACCCTGAGTTGTAGCTTTGTCTTGTAACCTTCGCCTTATTCAAGCAAGACTATGCACACCTTTTATACAACAGTTTCCACTAGTACTTTTCTTATCATTTGGTTACATGAGTTCACACATAGGCGCCCTAGCGGAGAGCAGATATATGAGACTAAAAACATTTCCTTCAGTGTATTAGCTATAATGCACATTTCTGTAAACCTTTCAATGTCTGCGTGTTTCAGACCTTTTTAGTAACAGCAGCATTTCATTCACAATTTTAGGTATGAGCAAACCTGTTAATAATGGTTCTTCAGTGAGCATAAGTAAAACTAGCTAGATGAAATAATCACACTTCTACATTATGCATCATATATATTATGTAAGTTCATTGTATAACTCTCAACTGTGTTCAAGTCATCTCAAAGTTCGAGGCTTCTTCTGTAACTCGAATCACGTCGGTGTGAACACTTTTTAAACCCCTGCCAATCCCTTAAACCACCACCTCCATGAAATGCAGCAGTTTAGACCTCCTCTGAAATTCATATGAAGATTAATCAGCACGACTAACATGGCAGCTGGAGTACCAAGCCCTCTAAAGGCTGTGTGATTCCCTAAACCAAGAAAGAGAGAGGGAGAAGGGGAAGGAAGCGAGGTGAGGAAACAGCATGAATAGGGAAACATCTTTTCAGTTGCTGTTCATAACCAGACTCCAAAAAACTGTGTGTAATGGCTACAAGACATTTTTTTTTAAATAACACAAGAGCCCCAGACTTTGAACAACCACATTAGCTTTCGTGCTAAAGTCTCCTTTTTGTCTAATTAAGAAACGTGAGCATACGTCTTATCCTGGACAGGTGCTCTGCTAACGTCTGGCTAGCTCGTTAGCTGCACATTAAACAGCGTGTAAACATATCTGCAAAGGTCACTTTGGGTCCGGTTAAATGCTGGCGTGGTTCTCACAGCCTTGTCATTACCACTTTGTGCACTTCACATGTCGCCCGAGCGCAAAGTTGGTTTACTTTCGCTGAGTGTAACGCGGGCAGCTGTCAATCACAAACAGACACCTCCACGCAGTGGCGCGCGTGCACATGTTGAGGGGCTGCTGCTGCTCCAAAAGGGCCCCCACTCGGAATGTATGTGTGTAGTAGCATACACACCTGTATGTGGGGAAATAAAGTCATTTTACCACATAACCTAATATAATGTATTTTAAATGTGTGGGTACATTTTGAGGGTGGTGGTAGTCTAGTGGTCAGGCTCCCAAATACAACCCTGGAAGGTTGTGAGTTCAATACCAGGCTGCCACCATTGTGCTCCTGAGCACGGCACTTAACCCTAAATTGCTCCAGGGGGATTGTCCCTGTAGTTAGTTGACTGTAAGTCACTCTGGATAAGAGTGTCTGCTAAATAAAAAAAATGACATCACACATTTTGATGAATTTTGAAGATTATTGAAATAGAAAACAAAACAGCACACTGTTAAGTAAGGAATAATGTGCATCTCCGGGTCAGGGTCCTGCTCACCCTGTCGGGGTTCATTTTGCAATAATCATCAAATAAAAATCAAATGTATTTACAGCCCAATATCACATATTACACATTTGTCTCAGTGGGCTTTACAGACTGTACAGCATGCGACGCCTCTCTGTCCTGAGACCCTCACACCGCACAATGACCGGCTCGCTGCACATTATCCCCCTTATTACACGGCTACTTATTAAATTAATCAATCAATTTGACACAAAATATTGATTAAATCTTTCTTTTTCTTTTTTTCATTGATTTAATAATGATTGTATTGCTTCCGCTAAGAAAAAGTAGTTCTCTAGATTCTACTGCGCAGCAACGGTTGGGACTGCGGCAAAAGCAACGTAGCTCTGTAGCCTTCTGAAGATAAGCAATTCATATTGTGTCAAACTTTGAGAGGTGTCGACACATCCCAGCTAATTGCTGTGTAACTGGCAGTCGAGATGACTGGGAAAGAAAGTTCTTCCCTAAGTAGGGATTTTGAACAGATGCGCAGCACTGAATGAGGTTTTCTGCCCCCGTAACTGTCATAGTCTGTTCACATTTTCTTTTCCATTAACCAGTCTGTAATCACTGGCAGAGCCCATCCCGTGTTCCCTTTAGTGTTTACTTCATGTCTGTCTTCTTCAATTCTCCGTTTCCAGCTCTTTGTGTCTTTTAACCTCTCTCGCTTTTTCTGCACTGTTTTTCTTGTTCTTGTTCTCTTTTTCTTTTCTGTACGTGGGACAGTTTTGAGTGCAAACATTTGAGTGCAATGCTTGCACTCAAAGCCCTCAGGTCACACTGGAGGAAGGTTAGTGCTGTCTTGTTATTTTGAAGTCTGTCCGGCCTTGAGTGGTGATGCCTTTTAGTAAGTTATTTCCTCCTGTTGTTAGAGTGCCATCAAACTTGTTTTCCCGCTCCCACATTTTTACAACAGAAAACGTTAAGAGGGAGCTGTCTGGTACTTCACAGTCAAGGTGGCCTATAGACTCAACAAGTCCTCTCAATGTACCCAAAGAACAGTTTAGCTCAGCCCTTTGAAGGCTGCTGGAGATTAGTCCTCTTTAGTCCATCTTTTCTTCACAGTGGTCCAGTGGGAGTGGGAAAAAGTGAGGAGGTGTAAACTCGATAACCACAAACTGTCTCACGAAGCTGCTCACTGCCCTCTAATGGCTCCACTAGCCTGGTAGAAAAGTAAACTGTTCAAACAAAGTAAAATACAAATACCGACATACACAGTCAAACAGCATTTTGTGTGCGTTTGTTTTTCGACAGCTGTTGGCTCTGTGTTTTTCGGCTTGCATGTTTGTCTCCGTGCAAACATCCCTGGTCCGCACGGCCAGTCAAAACCCTGTGATGTATCCCCGTGGGAAAACTAACGCTGGCAATCCATGTCACGCAGCTCAGATCAAATGAGCACAGCACAGAACTCCTCACCTGCCCCGGCCTGACTCGACGGCACTATTTCAGCCTTGGTGGGAAGACATCTCTCAGAACTACTGAGGGGGGAAATGTTTTAAACCATTCATTGAGGTTTAATCTCAACAGTGAGCTGATTTTATCACTGATTGAACTAGACCAGGGCGATTCAACTAAATTGTTCAAGGGGCCACATTTTCAAAAAGCTAAGGCCCCGGGGGCCGGAGTTAGCCAGTTGAATAGGCCTGCACTAGACTGTATTTGTGTCTGTTTCAAGTTCTCTTTTCAGCATCACTAGCACGTATATCTAAAAGTAATCAAAAATAAAACATGTTTATCTATGTAGTCTCTTTGTAATCATTCCAGGGTTTATTTGATTTTGTACAATTTGGTTCTGCATCTGTTTCAGTGCTTCTGAGTTTCATCACAATAGACGCACCGCGTATCTAAAAACACACAGACTGGAACATATTTTTCACAAAAATAAAACACAGTACAGCAAGCCTCCCTCTTTCCTTTTAACACACAAACACACACAAACAATGGCAACTTGCCAGGTGCCTCATTGTCACAACATGAGGTTTTGTGGTGCTGAAGGCAATGCAGCATGACTCTCTGTAAACTGTCATTTGGCAGCAGACATATCAAGACTGGATCAAAACGAGGAAGATCTTTCACTCCCTCAAACACACACAGGTGCACATGCATATCGTCAAACACTTACATCTGAGCACACAGACATAATCAGATGCACATAGAGTATGCATAAAAATGTATCAACACAACGTGTCACTGTAAATCCTGTTTCTGTTGAGTTCAGGAGCACAGTGATTCACTTTCAAAATGAACCTAAAACTAATTCAACAAAGGCCAATAAGAGTATTTCCCATTAGTGACTGTGAATGAATCTACTGTCCAGTTGTCAGGATTGAATTGGTTAAGCTGAAGAGCAAGAGTAACAGTACCATACACACATACACACACACCAGTTAATTACATACCTTGAGTATGTCATTGCTAACCACTCTGTCTTTATCGCAACAGAGTCACTTAGGCTTAGGCCAGCAGGGTCGGCTGCTATTTTAGCTAACACAGCAGCTTGGTAGCCTAACTCTGATAGAGGGGGTACACACACACACACACACACACACACACACACACACACACACACACA